>VZTA01001066.1:92199-239206 GCA_013398855.1 Mohoua ochrocephala
ATGGGAACACAAGCCAAGCCAAGCCAAGCCAAGCCAAGCCAAGCCAAGCCCAGCCCAGCCAAGCCCAGCCCCACACGCCGGCAGCCGCCATCTTCCCACACGGGAACACAAGCCAAGCCCAGCCCAGCCCCGCCCAGCCCCACACGCCGGCAGCAGCCATCTTCTCACATGGGAACACCAGCCCAGCCCAGTCTCACATGCCGGCAGCCACCGTCTTCCCACACGGGAACACCAGCGCAGCCCAGCCCTCACCACCGAAAGCTGTTGCTAAACTCCTTCTTCTCAGTCTTTTCACCACAAACAAAGCCCTGTAGGTGTGGCGGCAGAGGCTGAACTCGGTCCCGCCATGTCTCCGAGCCTGCCCGGGACACACCACTTCCCCTCCTCGTGTAAAGCGAGGTGCAAATTGGGTGGAAACTGACTTTCAAAAACAAAAGCAACTCTAGAAAAGCCTGAAATCCCTGAGGGCCAGGACCTCGAATCTTCCCGGGTGCGGGAGGAAAATGGCAGGTGCCTGGCAGGGGGAGATAACTCTAAATACCTGTTAAACTTGACGAAATCAGCCCCATGAGGCTACTCCTTCATTTTTTAGGACTTCTTGTCTCTAGTCCACACTTCAAGAAAGTGTCTGGAGCAGCCAACAGGGGCAAGTTTAAGTCAGGGGAGCGCCTCTCCTCCAAGCCCACCACAGCACAACTGGTTTTGAAAGTATCACGGACCCCGAAAGTGGAAAGCAAAACCATCCAATTTGCTACACCAAAGGGCAGATGGATGCACAGGCTGGCTGTTTCTTCACTCCAGCCCTCTTGGCTGGCTGGGTTGGGATATTTTGACTCCATATTCCCATGCATTGGCAAGTTTTTTCAGCAACCATCTCACCCACGGACAACAAGATTCCAAGCGGTTAGCTCCTGTGTATCAGGAAACACTGGTGATGGTATGATTAGGGAGTGGATGTGGCTGAGTGGGTTTAATGACAGCCGAGGAGCTGAGGAAGATGTGAAAGTGTGGGTTATGCATGGAGGGGTAAGCCTCATTTAAAAACATGAGAAGCGGGAGCATCCCCATCTCTTTAAATATATCTTACTCAGAAACGGTGCGGCTGAAACTGCTGTGTTCTCCTCCAGTCCTGTCAATCACACTGCTGTGCGTGCCCAGGATATGACTGATACAGCCTGACACAACATATCAAAATGCCAAAAAAATTTGAAACATAGTAGTATTTTTCTCACTGAAAATGTGACAAGATCGTGTTATTTTGAAGTGTCATGATCTTTGGGAGGGTGGGGTGGAGGAAACTGTAACATTCAGAAGAACTTCTTTTTAACTTATGAGCAATAATTACAAAGTTGAGCAACAGCATGAAAGCCACCATCTTTTCATCTGACTACCCCGCACCTCCAACACAGACCACGAACAAGAAAATAAATCTTGGCATAATCCACACTCGCATTTATATTTCAGAAAACGAAGTAGGAAATCAGCCAGGGAACTGGGTACTAGGACAGTGGGATTCCTGGGGGAGAAAACGCTCTCATGTAGCCAGAAAAAAAACCACATGAAAATATCTAGGTTATCATTCAAAGCCATTATAGTACTCGGAGTTTCCCAGAGGGTTAATTTACCAGCACACGACCTGAGACTCCTAATTTGTAGAAGCTACTTAACAAGTTACTCTTAAACACATTAACACGTTCAGTCTACAAAACACTCAGACAATGAAACAGAGTTTATCAGACGTTTAAACATACACACTGATTTCAAAGACCACGAAATCAGACTTCCAGAATGAATCCTCTGCCAGTAGCTTTGTTCCTCTAGCGGTAGCTCAGCCTTCGACATTTTAATTGTAATTTTTTGATTCTCATTTGAAAACTAGACAGACAAGCACCCTAGGACCAATACCAACATCATTAACATGAGAAAACATCACTACAAAAGCCCGTAAATAAGTTCTCCGAGGTCCTGGTCCTCGGATGCCTTCACCCCTGGATTAGCACCTTTAGCTCCAGATCATGCCCATTCACACCTCTGTTCTTTAGTAAGGGGACCCCCAAGACTGCTCACACTGCCGGCAGCTGGTGACGCTCTTGGGAGTGACAGCATTCCCCAAACACTTGTGACAACCTCAACATGCCCTCCAGCCACTTAATCCCATACCCCATGCATCTGCTCCACTCACAACCACACCGGAACCCAGTGCAGCCCTCTGTGAGATGCACTACCCCTCTTCCAGAGCCACCAGCACCACTCAGTGTTCCCACAGCAGGTCAGGATGAGGCAGGAGGGGCCGCTGGCCTCTGGATTTGCAGCTATCCCTGCACGAGGGTGCAGGCCATCCAATATCGGGCAGATGCTTTGCTTCGGTTGCTCTTCTGTGCCAGGGCTTCACCACAGGGAACTGACAGCAAATGGCCTTGTTTTAGCTTTGCAGCAATGGTTAGGTACAATCAGAGTATCTCAGAATACGTGCTGACTTCCCTTTTACACCAGGGAGGGCAGTCGAGCGGGTGCCCGTGTGGTCCCAGCGGCAGGTTACAGCCATTCCACGCCTGATTTGATCTGGCTGGTTTATGCTCCTGCGTGGAGGGAGGGCAGTGAACCATCTTCTTCTGCCTTAAAGACTCACAAATATCACCTGTATTTATGAGTAATAAGAACAGAGGAAGCTGGCAAGTTTATAGCCAGGAATTTCTACGGGGTCCCAGGTAACTAAATCTCCATTTCCCACTAAGTTTCAGTCAGATTTAGACACTTACCTCCCTCAGGTCTGTTTGAAAGTCCCAGTCCAAAACTAGTTCAACAATGAATAGCAACATAAACTGTACAAGTAAGTTGAAATCAATTCAGCCTTAACTATCATATATCTAAAGTTTGCCTTAATAAAAACGTAGTTTAATCAAAGTGAGAGCATGCTTTTAGCATTGGTATTATTCCCAGTTTCCAAAATAAAGCACTGTCACTGTGGCTTAAAGCAAGTGTGTACAGATAACAAATTACATTCTGACAATTTTTCCAGTCACTTGGAATGCCAGACATACTCATAACTAAGTGAAAAAATACTCTTCAACTGTTTTTTATGTCTTGTGAAATGTTCTGCTTTGTAATTGGTCTTCTTTTATAGGCATTATTCTAAAGCCTAGAGTCAAGGTGCTGTGATGTTCTGAGGATCTGCTGTAGTGCACAGTGCTTACATCTACTTTTTTCTGCTACGTAGTTAAAAAATAAGTGAAGTTTACAACCTCTACCCTATATCACCTTCTTCAATACCAATTCACTGAAATCATGTACAGGGTCAGAATTTAAGATTGCTAAGAAACATGAACAGAGTTCTACGATCATCTAAATTAATATTTTTTTTAAGTTGTTGCTCCCTTGACAAAACACCTCAGCAAAAAAATTGATTCAATTATTTTCTTAACGGAGGTATCAACAACACTCAGCATAACAGTCAAAACATAGTTTTTCTAATCTTTAGGCTTACACTCACCACAAAACACTCTCTGTACCCCTTTTACTGTTCTTACTGTTAGCACCCACAATGTGGAATCTAGTAGAAGAGACAAACAGGCAACTTTGTGAATGATGCATGAAGCAAAATAAAATATATTTTAATTTTCTACAACTGCAATGTATTTGGTTTTTGAATGCTGGCTACTGTAAAAAAATTGATTTTACACTGAGTTCTAAATTACTTCTGTTTAGACAAACTTTCTACACAAAATCCCACATAACATGAAATGAAATATTTCTGGGTTTCCATTTTGAATAGCTGTGTGACATATTGTAAATTCCACAGCAGTCAGGTTTGCCATTACATGATCAAGTCTTAATAAAAACGTATTTTTCACACAATATAGTCCATAAAGGTATGGTGGACATGCACAGTGGTTACAAGCACTTTGTCAAGTGTTTCAAATAGCCTATGAAAGTAGAAAAAAGAAGGCTGTTGGATAACATTTATTCCCTATATTGATCTAATAAGGTGAAAGGTTTTACTGTTGCAAGTACTATCCTGAAAAGTCTAAAAATCTTAAGATGGAACGCTTGAGAAGAAAGTGATAAAGCCTTTTGAATTCCACATAAGAAAAATGAGCACGCTGTAATAAAAGAAATAGTTTGCACAGCCACAAGAGAGAGAAAGAGGGAACTTCACGGACTAGATTTTCACTTTGGCTGAATGTACCCAGTTCCACTGAGGTCAATGAGGCTATGCCAGTATAAACAAGCTGAGGACAATTGGACCCTGTAACAAAAACGTGTAAGAAATTGTATTTAGTCTGGTCTGGATGCGTTCTCTCTTTGTCTACTTTCAGTCAAATGTAAGATAAGGAATACGTGATTATACGAGCCTTGACATTAAAATAAATATGACAATCAACATTATGTTAAATGGAAAAAAATATTTATAGAAAATAGTGGGAGGTGATGTTCATCAATCATTTCTGTAAGGCTCAGTCTGTATGCCTTAAAAGTTGAAAATAATTTCAAGTTACTTGGCTAGGGAAGGAACATGCTATTTTCACAAAGCTATTCAACTAGAGAACAGGGGCTACATTCACAAAATGTCTAGGGTGTTAAAAATGGAAGATTTCGAAGCTGCACTTCAAAGCATCAAGTTTCCCGTGGAAACTGAATTTGTAAGTTAAAAAATTCCTTGGTGTAAGGTGAATAAGCCAGTAAAACTTCAGTCTCCAACAAAGTTGCACTTTTTCCATGCACAGACCCCAAACCCTCAGAAGTACGCATTTATTTTTTGGAACAGCCTACATAGAGAATCTTGATTTTTTAGTTCTTCTTTCTTTCCTTTTTCCTTAGAGAGATCTTTCTATATTTCACAGAATCACAGAATGGTTTGGTTTGGAAGGGACCTTAAAGATCACCTGGCTCCAGTCCTCCTGCCATGGGCACGGACATCTTCCACTAGACCAAGGTGACTCAAAGCCCCATCCAGCCTGGCCTTGAACAACTCCAGGGATGGGGCATCCACAGCTTCTCTGGGCAATCTGTGCCAGGGCCTCATCACCCTCACAGTAAGGAGCTTCTTCCCAATATCTAATCTGAACCAGCCCTCTGGCAGTTTAAAGCCTTTTCCCTTGTCCTATCCCTGTGTATCCAAGTTACAGGCCAGGTCAGCACTGGGTTATTTTTCCTGTAGGTGTCATTCTCTTTATGCATCTGCTTTGGCTTACTATTATTATTATCATCCTATACCAGAACTACGTCCTGATGAGGAATGACAACATTTATTTACATAACTAGTCCTGGAATTTTGCAAAATTTTCTCATAGGGAAGGCTCAGTTCTCTAGCTTTCTATTCACTTCAACTCTTATGTTCACCCCATCAGAGAGACATTTGGAAGCCCAATTCTAAACTTAACAAAGCTAAAGTTAATTGAAAATAGTTTTTAGCTAGTGAACTAGCTCTAGCAGTCTTTCTCATTCTCCAGTCAATTTTTGTCTAAAATAAATCACCTATGGCAATCCAAAACTTCCAGAACTAACAAAACCTTGTTTTCTACTTACCTGGGTTTCACAGTTCTTAGGCTGGTGTGTAAGCCCTTTCTGAAGCTTTCCTAATGTTCAGGTACTCAGCACCTTTCTTTGCGATGCAACACAGAATATGTTTGTGCTGCATCTTCTCCTCCACTCCAAAAAGAAAGAGATTTTGCTCTCCTGCACTGTCATTCATGCTGATGAAACCTAAAGGGATTGCACTTCTACACTGGTCAAGTAATTCAACAGTTCTTATGGGGAGAGGGGATGTATGCACACAGTGTGAGAAGATACACCACTTCTCCATGGGAAAACCGGACTAACAATAAACCTGTAAAAATATCCTGAAACAAAAATTCTTTGCAAGCTCCTTTTCCTCAGGCTCTTCATAGCTGTCTGTTTCTTCTGTGGATAACCATTTGACCTTCTTTCCCTACTTTTTCTCCATCTGCTATTTTTCCCTGTGTGTCTATTCTTCCCTCATTTCTACTTTGTCTCTTTTCCCTGGATCAAAGTGGAAGGAAGGACATTTGAGGATCATTAATTTGTGGACCTACAGGCATATATCACATTGTGACAGACATCACAAAGAACCAGCACTTCAGCTACTCCCCAGGACTGGCTGCTGGCACCAGCACCCAGCAGACAAGTGCTGGAACTTCCAAAAGCACATTGTCCTGCTGAAGATGCTGACAGCCTGTCAAGCAGAGCACATGGTACTGAGGCAATGCAGGTTATGCCATTGCTGGAGAGGTCGAGAAAATAGTTCAAACTTTCTACCCTGGTTTTTGTTAGGTTTATTTTTGGGTCTATGGGGAAACTGAACAAAACGACAATAAATGAGTATCTTTGATAGGAGGCAAACTGTACTTGCTCAAAATGTAATTAAAAAAATTCCTTCTTGCAAGTAGTTTCAAAACTATTGTCACTCCAAAACAGTTCTGAAATTCTTATTATCCTAGTCCAAGCTTGGGGTTAATTTAGTGATTCAGCCTCCTACATTTGGAATATAATGCCCAGTATTATCACTTTGTTTTTAGAGGGCCAGAGCTAGTAGCTTTTTGTATTTTAATTTTTCACATCTGTGTCATACTCCTGTAACATTTGAAAATCTAAAACACTCAGGATAAATCCACCTAATGAAGTCAATGGAGCTCTGCCAGGTGCAAAACAGTGCAGAATCTGTCTCCTTGTTCTCATGATGGAGTGCTCCATCAGCAAGAGAAATTGCTGTCTAGCTTTGGCAAGATCACTTGGATGCTACTACATATATAATATTCCCTTTAAGATGACTGCAGTTCAAGAACCTTCACGGAAGATGATTTGCTTTAATTAACAAAACCACTCCATAGGTAGCTATAGCATATCCTCAAAAAGAAACTTAAAATTCAGTTCAAGTCATTTGCTGAAAATAGGTTAAGTAGAGGCTTTCCTGTAATTCACATTTATATAACTTACCGTGAGACCTTTCTTACAAGGAAAGAATGGCACCAGAAGGGCAAGTTTTGAGAATCTGCAGAATCAAAGAGTGGCTGACATTGGAAGGCACCTCCGGAGATTGGCAAACCCAGCCACCCTGCTCAAAGCAGGATGCTCAGGGCCATTGCCAGTCAGATTTTAAACATCCTCACGTACGTAGCAGGATGGGGCTTCAGGGTAAGCTCAGTGACTCATATTCTAAAGTATTGTTTTAAAACTTTGAAATGCTGGTGTGTCCCATACTTTGTGAATTTTGCTAGTGATGCTTTACATTTACATCTTAACTGAACCTCCACGGCTTCAGTTACTGATGATCTTTAGTGTAGCTGTGAGCAAATAACATCTCTTATCCTAGTATAAAAGAACAATGCCATATTTTCGGAGGAGGGATTTATAGCTAAATGGGTTGAGTTTGTACAGACAACATCCTGATGAAAATGTCTGTTCATCCTATTGAACTCTATTTGGAGAAATAAATCTAAGCTTTTTGGGAAACAATAATAAATATATACATAAATTATTCCCTGTGAAATAGAAGAGCTTGACTTTTAACATTTCACAAAACAACTTCCTCTGGTCAGAGTCAAGAAAGATTGAAAAATTTTCCCTTGTTCCACATCTGTACATTACTTCACTCTGAACAATGGGAAAGGCTCAAGTGCTTCACACAAAACCTTTCCTGGGGCTGCTGCAGCCCCGTAAAGCACCAAGTGTCCAGTTCCAGTGGGTTCTGATGAGCAGGGTCTGATATACCGAGTACCACTGGGGAGACCTCTGCAGATCACTGCAATGACCACAGTGAGGTGCAGAATTTAGGGTTGCCATAAAAAGCTGGATGCATACCTTAACTTGAAATACGATTTTATTTGCAGACATACAGCCCAGGAATACTTCTTTTATAGAGCCACAGATAAAATCAAGCCTGCTCAGTTTTGTCTGCTCCTACAGTCAGTGCTGCACCGAATGCTTCGACTGTATGCGTGGAGCAAATACCTTTGCGTAACTGGAGCGTGCAACCCAGATCTGACGTACACCACACTGATCTGATTTCACATTGCATAAATGTCTGACAAGTATCATAAATAAATCAGAACACATTAATTGCTTTTCCAAGTCTCCTAAAATCCATGGAATTTATTCCTCAGTGAATTTGGTCCCTCTAGCCGGAAAGAAACAAACAGCGGCCAGGACTTCCCAGTAGCCTTTTGCAGCCTCCCAAACTGCAAACATATATGAGATCTAATTAGGAGCCTATAAAACTTGTGCTTTGTTCTGTAAATAATCTTTGGAAAACTTAGTAAAAAACATGCAAGCACTATGCACACTTCCCAAAAAACTCACCTGGCAGAAACACATGGATTAATACTTGAAAGGTCTTTAAAAATACCTGGAAAGATTAGGCGTTCAGGCTTGGGACCATGACAAGTACTACCAAAAAACCAGAAGCATTTAAAATTCCCCAGTCAGAACCCCCAGAAATATTAGCATACAGTGTGCACCTGTACATGCATTATTGCAGAAATTATATTTGACAGTATCATTTGTTAGCAATACACTTCACTACTTCTTTCAGCTTTGCCTCTCTTACACAAAGTTCTTTGGGGCATGGCCTCTCCTCACTACACGCGGGAGAAGCTCTCCACAAAAACTGGGCCTTGCCTGTGGAACAGCCACCTATCTGATGTGGTGATGTGCTCTGATCCAATATGGGCACTACAGGACTTACAGTGCTGAATTCACGCTCTTCATAAAGTACTTCTCATTAAACAACATCATTTCTTATAGTAGTACAATGAAATAAGATATAGAAATCGAATACTATCCTTCTAAAATTTATTACAGTGCTGATATTGGTTTATGATTAAAATTTAACATCACTCAGTGTCTTGGCATTATTCATATTATTTTCCAATCTAGCAATCACAGGAAGATTTTACAATCCACCCAGACAGAGGATTTATAGCAGGCAGCAGAGAACACTTGTTTAAAATGTCTTTTAAAATATTTCAGATGTGGTTATCCAAGACAAAAGGCTTTTTATTTCTTCTCTCTCTGTTTCTTGATTCTTTCTAAATTAAGAAAACTTGATCTTAGCTTTTAGAGACAACTCCATCTTATTGCTCTCCCAGAATAGTTTCCTTCCAAATCACTAATGTTCCTTCAGACTGAAAAGTCAGAATTCCTATCATAATGCAGTGAAAAAAAATCAGAATTTTCCCTCTTCTCTCTACAAAAAGTCAGGTATCCAGTATAATGTACATTTTCAGTTCAGTGTAGTGATAATTGTTGGCATGTGGTTTTGCCATGAAGCATGCTCTTCATCTTCTTGAGGTGCTTAATCATTTTGTACGAAGTGAGTTCATTCCACCTCTCTGAACTTCACAGTTCCAGCTTCTTCTACCCTAATAATTTTTTTTAAACATATTTTTCTATCATTCTGTGAAGAACTTTCACAATATGACCTCACAAGCACCAAGCATTTCCTTCAACCTGCTGGCTCTGCTGTGGTTTGTACAGCCCAAGATGGTGTTGCCCTTCTGTGCTGCCAGGGCACACTGCGGGCTCGTGCCCAGCCTGCCGTCTGCCAGGACCCCCAATCCTTCAGCAGAACTTCTGCCCAGCCGGGCAGCCCCAGCCTGCACCCCCGCTCCAGGTTCTTCCTTTCCAGCTGCGGGATTTCACGCGTGTTCTGTTCTCTTTGTGCCCTTGAGCTCCTCACCAGAAGCCTGACGAGCCTGCACTCCGTGGCCTCCTCCAGGTGACCGACAGAGATGCTGCAAAGGACAGGGTCAGCCGGGGCCCCTGAGGTACCCTTGCCATGGGCCTCCGAGCAGAGAACACCCTGGTAACAACTGCCCCCTGAGCCTGCCCATCCAGTCAGTTCCCCACCCACTCTGTAACAGCCTGACTCACGTGGAGCAATACTGGGGGACAGTGTTGCTCTAGCAATAGCCTTGCTATTGTCTTCAGAAAATGATTCTATTTAGCAATAACTGCATTTGGAAAAATACAGCACGGAGAGAACTTTTTATGTTTCACAGTTAACTTCAAAAAATGACCTTTTAACTCCACTATTTGCAATACTACCCTGTCTTTAGTGGGTTTGATAAACTGTAGACCCAATTTTGGTACCAGACCTGCTCTTCACCAGAGTAACTTTTTGTGACAGTAACTGTCACAAAATCTCTTCAGATTTATGTTCATCTAAGTGATATCAATGCCAAGATCCAACTCTTTCCCGGCTAGGTGACTTGAGGTAGCAACAGTTTATCCTTGCTTTTTTCCAGGCTTGCTGACAGGATTGTGCAATGTTTCATTTGTGGCGAAATTAAAACATTCTGATGAGATTTGGGGTTGGGGGTGTGTGCATTTCATTGAATTAAAAGTTTGGAGTAAGATGCCAGAATGCTTTTGACATGACATGTGCAAATCAGAGCAGATGACAGCTCTGACTGCTGAGCAGTCCTACGGCACTTGCCATTGTCCTGCTCGCTCCGTTTCCATATTGCCAGCGGAGTCAAGCCCAATTGTTTCGATAAGCCCTTCAGAGTAAAGCCATGTCAGTGCCTTGCGTTCATACAATGATCCCTACAGCAATATGCAAAACGTCTCTTTCACATCTCACAGATTCTGTGCGGAGTTCTGCAGCACTGTAATTAAGTCTAAGTAGACTTACAGAGTTACACTAATGGTTATGTATAAGTACATGTCCCTCATAGCTATTTGTTCAAGGCATTCTTCATATCATTTAACTTGCTTCAATTATGCAGATTGTATTTTGCCTACTGATGTTTTTGCATGGTAAATTTATAAAAGTAAACGTGACCTCCAGGATTTTCAATACGGTTAACTTAAGATCTAAAGAGATTTGACATACAACTTAGCTTCTTTCCACTACTTTTTTAACTCAACTGCTATTACAATTACTCCCTGCACTTAAAACTTAATTAATTTGTACTTTAATTATACCAGAGTAGACACAGAAGATAGTGAGGAAACAGATGAAGTTTAAATAACCTTTTTTTAATAAATTTTGATGTAACTACCCTAAAAGTTGCAAAAATAAAAGTTGTAGAATGGTCTTTATACAGAAAGAAATTAATTATTAGATTAAAGCATGTTTCTTGCCTTAGTCACACAAACTGTATTTCACAGACAATAGATTTGCCAAATTGCCTGTCTTTGCTCTTCACGAACTCTGCTTGTACAACATAAAGTTGTTAGATGCAAGAAATGTTTAGCTGAAACTTGACAGGCTAGCTCAAAGGTATGTTTCTTGCCTGGTTTTGCTCACTTGATACAGTACTTTTTTCCCCATTAGAAAATTCATCCAGCATTCACCTACTAGATGTAAACAAGTCCTGAAAATCAAACAAGCATTGCCCAAAACAACACCCAGATTTACAAATGTAAATTCTCATCTTCAGCCCCACTTCAGTGTTAGGAGTATTTAATTTCCTTTGGGCCTGGATTCAGCAAACCATCTAAACCAGGGAAAGCAACTCCAATAAATGTTATCAACCTGTTACTTACGGTACTCCTGGATTTAGGATTTTCTGAGGACGCGAAACACATAACCCTTCTGTTGGCTGAGAGAAAACATCTGCAACGCCTCACTATGCCCTGAACTGCCCCCGAGGAAGGAGTGGGGAAGGAGTTCAGTGACACATTTTGATGTGTAAGACACAACGTGTGTGAGCAGCATGTGATTTTCAAGAAGCTCATGGTATACCTGGAAGCAGCATGTCACTTAGGAGGGCTTGATCAGGAGATTAAGGTCTACATAGGCCCACATCGAAACTCAGCAGCTCAACAGCTACAGAGCTTCCAGATGAGGAGACAGAAGATGGACTACAGACTGCTAGGTGGTGGCACTGCAGGGGAGATTCCCAGAGGCAATAAAAGGACAAAGGACTTTCTCTGGGGGAACACCACTCGGACCTGTGTGGCACATCTGAACAAACACGTTCTTGTGGGGAAGTGCAGCACCACAATTAGCAGGACAGCTCACAGACAGACAGAGAAAAACAGCTGGCCAGTGCTCTGAGGCAGATCCCTCTAGACCTCCTCCATGGAATACCCTCCCAAAAAGACTGAAGGACTTTTAAATGCCAAATAATCCTGAGTTTCCAGAGGGAACAGAGGGAGGGGTGACATTTAGATTTGCTGATTTCTGACACCTAGACTTGCTGGACATTGTCTTGGTCTCCTAGGGCCCACACTCTCCATCTCACTGAGGTGGAGACTAAAAAAGACACAGGTTACATAGGCACTGACATTCTACCAAAGAGAAGCCAAACACTCGGTAGAAAAATTCAGTCTCAAACGCCTAGTATGTATACAGACGAGTAACGTAAAACAGGGGAAGAAGTTAAAATGAACTGAAATTAAGAAACTTAAGATGCATTAAGAAATTGAAATAAACTGATAGTAAAATGAAATAAAAGCAGAGGAGAGGAAAAAAAACCCCACGAGTACTGAACTACAAGAAAATTAATTCTGACTTGTTTTTTGGGTATTCGGGTTTTTATTCAGAGATAAATATATACGTTCTTGAAGTATACAGAGGCATAACAGGCTTGTTGCCTTTGTGTAGCATTATGAAGTCCTTGCAGAAACATCATTTTGCTAAACTTACTTGATGACTACTTGAATGCACAACTCTGGATGACAGTCATGTAACTTCCCCAGGCTTACGTATGGCCAACAGTTTTCAAAGGATGCAAATAAGTAAGCTTTTCATTTTCATTCAATCCTATGTGTCAATCATCTGTGAAATGTTTTATACCTTAAGGGGAACAGACACTAAAATCTACCTACACCCTTGATGTGTTCTGCTTTGTTTTGGTTTGTTGACTGCCTTTGCTTTTGGTGCCTTACAGATGTTATTGCTCATTTTGGTATTTTTAAAGCGCTCTTTTTAATATTTGGCATGTAACTGCCCTGCAGTGAATAGGAATAAGAAACTGTCAGTCTGATAGGCTTGCTTAGAGATTGCTCTTTCTCTGTGCTGTCATTGTATGTGAGATGTACAGAGCCACACGAAAACTATAGAAAAAGCCTCCTCAGTGATGGAGCAGGTCCCTCCGTGCCATTATTACTGTTGTTTGTTGTGCTGCTGTGAAGCTGCATTGTGCTGGGTACTGTGCAGACTCAGAACAAAAGTCTGTTCCTGCTACAGAGCCGATACGGTGTAAATAATGAAATTAGCTTCACATCACAGATCCTAGAAGAGCACAGGAAATAATTCAGCAGGTGTAGAAGAAAGCTGAAAAGCCTGCCTTGATATTCAGCATTAGCTGCATGTGAGGCAAAATCCATGGTTTTTAATGCAAACCCCAGAGCAGAGGATGACTGTACAGAAATCCTACTGCAGCCTTCTCCGAGTGACCAACAGACCTCTCCAGGCAGCAGGGCAGGCAACAATCAACAGGAAAGCTGAATTACCTGCCCTTGTGCAGCTCTAATGACTGAGACACCCCAAACACATGCACGTGGCCATCTTTTCCCACTAACACACGGAGCTGGTAGCACGGACTCCAACCTTCTCATCTTACCTAGTTTATAATACTATGGACAGCAGTGCTGGAACCAGCCTCAGGAGCTCACGTCACACATCCTCCTGCCAAAAGGCAGGATCGCCAATTCATGAAGCAATTTCTGATGATCTGTTCTACTGGCTCAGAAAAGAAAACAAGCAGCAACCCCAAAATCCTGCTTCGGCATTTATTCATTCCAGTCATTAGCAAGTTTTCCCGGCTTCTAATCCCATATGTCACCTGCTAAACCTATTTTATTATATCCCAGTAGCAGCAGAGTTGGACAAGATGGACTTTCTCTTTGCAGCTATCACACAGAGAGCTGAAAACTAATTTCATGTCTCCCCTCCATTTTCTCCTTCCCTAGCTAAAGCCCTGTTCCTCAGCTCTGTCCCCACAGGTCATGTTTTTTTATATCCTTGGTAGTTCTTGCTGCTGTCACCCTCACTGGGACACTTGCCTTTCTCTTAATGACAGGATGTTGTTGACTCACATTCAGTTTGTGAGCCATTTAACATCTTTAGATCAATGCAACACCAGCTATTTGTGCTATTAATTATTTCGATTTAAGGACCGAACCTTGTTTGAGTGTATCCCATGCAGCACAGCCCATCTCTTTCACCTATTTTGCAAGTTCTCAGTTTTTCTTCACACACTTCCCCCATTCCTCTGTTATGTGTCGTACTTCGTGTCACAGCCCTGCGCAGGGAGTGATGACATTCATCCCTTTTGTGTTAGCACTCAAATCCATTATCAAAGGTCTTTAATTCACACTTATCAGAGAGCTTCTGGAGTCTACAAAGAGCAGCAGAGCCCAGAAGCAATGCCCCACCCCTGCTCTCCCCACAGGCTCTCCTGGTGATCCCTATCCTGGAGCAGCAGCAGCAGCCTCAGTGAAGTGTCCTATCCAATACAACAGGACTGCTACAGACAGTGATTTATAACGACTTTAACGCCGTGAGAAGGGATTTACAACACAAATTGGAGTAGAGACTTCAGTGTCTCTAAAGCAATAGTCTGTAATTCTGAAGAGGTCTGAAGGGTGAGGTCTCAGCAGAAATGCATTAAAAACTTGTCTTTGGAAGGCAAGTCAGGAATAGACACGCCTGACTAGAGAATACTGAACCTGAATAGGCACAACAGGGTCCTGCCTGACTCCCTTGATATTCAATTATTATGTGGATTTCAGTGTCTTTCTAAGTGGATCTTTTTAATATGAGGAACCAGTTTAAACAACAAAAATATTAGCACATTTACAGCTGCTCTTTATGCTGTAATAGCCACTTTGTGACTTACGAAAATTAGTCTTTTAGGAGTTCTACAGAGCTGGGAAGATGAAAAAGTCAAGTTGCATTGCTCTGAACTTGCCCCTTTTAATGCTTTGCTGTTGAAATACTGTGACTTTCGGTAAGAACCTAGTCCTGTATAAAACCCACAAAGCTAAGAACACTTGATCATTCCTTCAGAATTAATTAATTTCCCAGAAACCAATTAATACATTTTAGAAATAGCTGCAGGCAAATGTTAATAAGAGATTAATCTTTCATGCCTTTGAGAAATTTTTAGACAAAATGAAGATAGGTTCAACTTCCCTTTGAGTTCCAAATGTGTGTAAGATAACTATTTTACATATTAACTTTTGTGATGAGACATATATCAAAATGGAAACAACTTTTGCCGAGAGCAAAAAGATAATACCTTATTGTTAAGCCATTTAACACCAGTAGGAAGATAAAGTTTCTGTAACAAAGGAAATAATAATTATATTAACTGTCTCTTTAGGTGAGATTTTCAGAGAATACTCAAACTTGCTTCTCTGAGACCTGCTTTGATCTCAGAAGTTTAGAGGATAGTCCTTTGCATGCCAAACAGGTCACTTTTGATTAGTTTATAGCAACGAGAGAGTCCTGTTCTCATTGAATTAATTTATGAAACACTTCATTTCCATGGATGGAGAGAGAGGTCACTTCTTAGATGGCTGACATCTTGTGCACAGAATGAACATCAGGAGGGGTAACCGGTAACCTCAGCTCTGATAAAAATACCATTCTTACCCATCAAGAAAGAGTATTCTTCCCTAATTCTCCCTGCCAAGTATAGGTGTGGTGTAAATGCACACCATTTGTGTCATGGCATACTGCGAAACCTGTCTCATGCACTAAGAGTTCTTTCCACAGCTTTGGGGCACTGAAACCCCCCACTACCAGTTCTTGCATCATAGCTAAAACAGAAATGCCCCGGCACTTTATGAAATACCTGAAGCTCCAGCGCATGCCACTCCATGAGCGAGTGTGGGAGATGGTGATAAAGTTGTCAAGCAAAATGGCTGCCTTTGCCTTGTGACTGTTTTATACACGTGCATATGAGACCATATATTATGAACACCAGCACTGCACCCTAAGGTTTAGCAATCATATTTCTCATTATTCTTGTCTCTTTACAAGGCTCGTCCCACTGCAGAAAAAGAAACATTTGCATTCAGTCTCCTCCAGAAAGAAGATCTCACAAACATCACAACGATGCAGATGTTTAAGATGCTGACATATCATGCCAAAAAAAAAAAAAAAAAGGGAAAATGATTTATCCATCTGAAGCAATAAACACAACTTTCTTGATTAGTGCAAGGCTGTGAATGCAACTCTCATGCTATTGCTTGCTTTCAGTAGTTTCTATTCTGTGATTAATTGTTTACATGGTGTTCGGTGTTAAGCACTAGATAACACATTATTCTTAGTGTTATGACAATATTCCCTGTTGACATCTTTTAGCTGTCTACACTTCTTGCAGCAGACTTGGCAAACATTTCTTGAATATCTAATGTTTGCTCACTCATTCTGAGTACACATTCCAAGTACAATGTTAAAAATTTAGTTGGGTGAGATCCATAGATCCCATTTCTGTAGCACACTTGCTAAGTCCTCTTGCAGAGCCCTACATTATTAATTTCAGATTAATTTTACCCTCCGGCTGTACACATTTAATGGAAATCCCTGTACAAATATCTCAAGCAAAATGCTGTATTTACAATACTTTTCAGGCACGTTTATCTAAATTGACAACAGTCAAAAGAAAGCTATTGAAATTCACTCATTTGTCAGTGAAGCACTAAAACATCCTTAAAAAAACTAAGAGAAAAGAAGAGTCAAATGTGCATATTGTATTTCTGTCACACAGCTCCCGTTGCAGGGAATGCAGCCAATTAGATTTGCTGCTTACCTAAAGCAGGATTGACTTGTCTGTCTGAAACATCATAACACACCACATACTTTTCCACTTATCTTCTAAGCATTTTCCCAGTGTGCAATATCCAAGTACAATAGAACTATTACCACATTCAAAGCAAAAGCTGTATTGACCTTTCTAGTGCCTCTGGGTTCTTTGCCCCTCTCTGCTCAGAAGGCTTTACATCAGAGAAACACGGGCTCTCTGGGCAGCTGCTTACACATTCCATGGACACGCCACTGGCTCACAGACTTTCTTTAGATAAATGGTGATTATCCTTTTCTTCAAAGAAAAATAAAGCAGCCCAAGAAACTGTCATCCTGTCATTTACCCTGCAATAACACAGTGAATGTGCAGGGCACAACCATTAAAGACTGGGGTCCATGTGCGTACCTGGTGTAAACAGAAATGAGATATACTTTGATAAATTACAGCCAAGGACCGGGCTTCCAGCCCTTTTCTCATAACAGACGACAATTTTTTCAGGTTATCTGTCTGACAGGAAAAGAATATCTGCCATCTGCTAACATGCTACTTACATCAATCAGGTGGTCAGACGTAATGGCAAAGAAGGGGAAGAGGCAAACTGCTGTGCCTGAGGGCACTTCCTAATGCTGTGTGCTCAAACGCAGCACAAAGGACAAAGCAGCCAAGACAGAAACTGTCCAAGACTAACTCTGTCCACACGGAGAAGTGGGCCCCAATCCTCACTGTGACAGCAGGATACCACAGAAGGAGAGATACCACTGATGGGTGACAGGAGAACAGTCAGAAGACCGGCAGTGTCAATAGAATCACAACGTTTTTTGACTTCAGAGACATGTAATACAGTACATTCCCCCTGGGGTCTACATGGTGCCTGTGAAATGAAGAGCAAAAGAAGATGGGCACCACCATCTCCTCTATCACTGCACAAACCAGGCCCACGTTCCTGCAAAGGAAAGGGTGTGTATTTGAAAACAGAACAGAGATTCTTCTGAGACAGAATGAAATACTGGAGTCAGCAGAGAAGACACAGACATCATGTTCATGTTCTCCAGGAACGTCCATTTTCTTCAGAGAGACCAGCAGTGAGATAATACACTGAGAACAGCTGCCCTATGGCAGGTTAATATTAATCAGACAATCGTCTAGTTTAATATTTAAAGGGAAAAAACTGAGGGAAATATATACTTAATAGTATTGTCCAGCAGTGGATGATAAGGCAGCCATACATTTCAATTTTATACAAGGGAAAGTTTGCACACTTTTCAGCTCAAGGAGCTACAAAGTGTGGCAGGAGTCCATTTGCAGAGCAATAAATTCGTGTATTGGATGAAGAACTTTGGCTGAAGGGATTTTCCCCTAGATCCCTAACATTCAGATGAAGGAGAACTTGGCACCTGTCAATTTTCAGAGGCAGTTAAAAGGCTACTCAGGTAATTCTGGATTCCAAAAAAGGACACAGAAGCAATTTGTGGGTGACTACAGTTAAAAGGAAATTGTAAATACCTAATATAGGCCTGTCTTTCCTCTGTCCTCCAAATAAATATTCACTGGACCCAGTTTGCCTCGGTATGCTCTGATACATCTCCAAGGGAACCCATTTTGAACGAGGAAGCAATTCTATGAAAGCAGAACATTTCAGTTACAATTGCTATAAAGAATGTGGACGACAGGCAAAAACCAAGTCAAAAAAGAAATAAGGATATCACTATATGCAAGTAGCCTTACTAGGTAAAGAGAAATAAAAACGGTGATTGGGGCAATTTTGCTTTTTGTAAGGCATGTTGGTTACAAAACATACGTGATAATCTCACAGATTCTGTCATTTACGATTGAGGGAATTGCCTTGAGTATTTCTTCTTGACATTGTACTACTGCTAATAAATAATACACTAACAGACCCAATTTCATAACACTAGATAAAATTACAAAGATTCAACATTCAGAAAGCTCATTTATAGAAATCAACAGATTTAGTTTTCAGTCCATTTTCTGTTCAGGAACAGTCGTTCCCTAGCTCGTATGAAATTTATGTTCCCCAAGTCAAGAGACAGTAGAGAAAACTTGCAGGCCTTGTTCACACGAATCAACAAGCTCTGAGCTCTATCCTGCTGTTCCCAAGTAGGTAAATTAAACAACAACCACAGGATCTACAGATTCTGTTCACAAGTCTGATGCCCACACAATTTCTGAATTTCTGCCACTCTCAGTGTAACATATGAAAATTACAGAAGAACAGCTTGAAGAACAGAAGTACAAAGTAGGTGCTAAACATTTCTATTTATGGAACATTTCAAGTTGTTTTCCACCTTAAAGCAGGATTAGCATTCGGGGCAAAGAAAGTGAGATGGACTTGGAAATCTGACCAGCTTTTTCTCCAGCCTTCTAAAGGGCTGGAAGACTCTGCTGGGGAGTCTGGGACCACCACCATATGGACAGTAATGACAGTCTGTTCAGTGTCATCCTCGTCTGTTGTTCTGCAACACATGCAGGTTTTGATAACAAATTATTATCTGATCACGGTCAGTCAGATAATATACACGCCTCATAAGTGACAGAAAAATCAGTATCCTTTATGTATTGTTTTGCTTCTCTTTTGAATATTGCAAGGCTCAAAATCTAAGTATAACTCTGTGGCTACTATTCTTTTCTGACAGTGAAATATGAAAGGGTCTATTTTCCTCCATACGGATGCAGATTTCAAGGGCAGTGAATTTCATGCTTTTCTTTGCCAGAAAATTGTTGTGATCTGAATACATTCTAAGAAAAATCACCACGCTAGCAAGCAATTAAGAAAGAAAACATCATGTATTGGCAGCAAACAAATGAAAAACAAATAATAAAGATGGATAGAAAAGCAGCTTAAAGAAGAATTCTAATCCCCTTCTAAATGAAATAATTTTTTAAAAAAGGAAATGCCTGGGGGGGGAAAGTGAAATGTAATCTGTTCTGGCCTCTTGCCCCCACCCATAATTCAATTTACTGCCTGGAAGTTACTCCTGACTTACCGAGGTGCAAACAAGAGTAGAATGACTCTCTGAGCATGTGCCTCAAGGTGAACTCAGTGGCTGAGAGAGCGGGGACAGGAGCTGCTGCAGTCCTCTATGTCCTCTGCATCCCAGCACTGCCTAAAGCATTTGTGAACTCATCAGAACTTATGGGTTAGGGTGGCTCATGGTTGCCCTGCACTGCCAGAGCTGTAGAAGGGAACCACAGTGTATTTTGGTAGTAGTGTCCCTACGGGCAACATGCAAAGGGGAGGAGACCACGGTGGCATAACTCGAGAGTGCCCACAGCATTCTGAAGAAGAAAAAAACCAGAAAGGAAAGTTAGAGAAGTCATGTCAGTAGAAGCTTGGGGGCTGAGTTAGAACAAGAAGGAGACTTGTAGATCCTAATGACGAAATCTGGCTGGTAGTCTTGCTTAGACCACCTGCCGTGCCAGACAAGCTCACATCACCAGCAGAACCTGAGCTGCAACAAACCTCTTTTCCCAGAGACTGTGCCACTGCTCCAGGTCCTACAGGGTCTTTAGAGACACTGGGAGCTGCAAGAACCAATTTAAGATCCTGGGCTGCATTATCTGGAGTGCACGGTATGAACACACGAGTAGAAGACAGATGGACCTCGCTTTGAAGTTGGCCCTGATCAGGTAGTCGGAGCAGATGATGTCACTTCCAACACAAATTGTTCTATGACTTTATCAGCTGTATTTTCCTGGGTGGCTTTATTGTCTCCTCACACTCACTGTACATGCTTGAATGCTGCTAATGTCTTTTATCGCTCCATCATCACAATCCCATTCTTCATTTTCCTACAAAACCAGCAATAGCTATCGCCACCACATCTCACTGGCTCCTCTTGTTGCTCTTCGGGCTTTTCTCATTGACCTCACAGCCACTGCCATACCCTGCCTGGCAGAACAATCTCTGGCAGGTCACACTTAAAATATGTCAAACAGGAAAGGTTTTGGACCAAAGAGCTGAGATCATGCTGATAAACAACACGTTTTCTGAGTCACAAACACTTCCTTGCTCCCATTTGTCTCCCTGATAGAATGTAAAATAGTCAATCTCAATCATACTTCTTCTAAACCCTTTTTACAAGGAACAGTTTAAATGGGACAAAGCACTTCGTTTTAAAGGGAGTTTTTTGTAAAAGTTCGTGATAATTTTTAGGGTGTTGGAACTCTTTTCAAAGACAGTTTTTTGCACAGATGCACCAGTTTCCACAATTTATTGTGCCACTTGTACAAGGTAGTGACTGTGATCAGGAGAGAAGTGATCTGAAAGGCAGGAGATCCAGTTTGGAGTCTCTGCTCTGTCAGACCGTACTGCAGAGCAAAGGTCAGCCTCAAAAGCTGAGGCACCAGCCCAGATGCCAGATCGCAAAATTCACCCTGGAGCCCCGTTTTGAACAAAACTAGACACTCTCCTTTTCATACCTGCAGGTCTTGGAGGTGCACACACATTTGAGACTGCACGTGTACACTCAAACTCATAATTGTGAAGGATACCAGAGACAGACCTGTTACACAACCAGCAATTTCACTCTGTTTCAAAATTACACCTCAGCTGCATGATCACTCAGTATGTGTCCCAACTGGAATGTTAATAACCATGGAGCTTGGTCCAGCTTATAATCAGTGCAGCACAACCAAATTTAGCATGATTGCAAAAATGAGAGAGGGGCCCTTATAGAGGTGATTTCCCTGGAACCTGCATCTGTAAATACAAAACTGGAGCTACTTTGTTGTGTTACCATCTTCCAGAAACAATTATTCTAGAAAATGCTATCAAAACCTCAGTCAACTGAGAAGCCTACTCCGAGGCTGAGAATGAAGTAAGCTGAAGACACAAAATAAAGGATTTCCTTAACAGCTGGAAATTCATTTATTAAAGCACATGTTTGAGGGTGACTAGCAGAAGCTCTTATGGAAGGGCCATTGACTCTCTCCTGTGGAAGAGCTGGAGCAGTTTGGAGCTCCTTAGCAGGTTCAGGAAGACACCAAATGGCTATTCCTGGCTCAAGGGCTCAGACTTTGAAAGGAAAAACCTCCTGAGAGGCTTTCCCAGGACTGCATTTCCACAGCTCACTCACGACTCCCTGAACTGACAGAAATCCCTCCAGGTATATATGGAATACTCAGTCACACACTGCAAAACACATCCAGCTCAGAAAGAACATTTCCATCTTCCTTTTACCACAGGTGACCCCAAAAATAATCTAGAGGGAAAATTTCCTTTTATTTTCAGTTGATTAGATGATTTTATTGTGGCATGCAACTATTTGCTCCCTATTGATCAAATACTTTCCTAAAGAGAGGTTTTCTTAAGCACTGACTTTCCTAATTCAAGAAATATGGAGTAGGTGGAAGTGGCAAACATATTGCACAGCACCAAGAAAGCCACAAGGTCCCTGGATCGCTTCTTCTCTCTTTTACTGGTAGGAACTGGAATTTCCATTCTACAGGAATAGTTCTCATTATGAAAAATGTTTTTGATACTAATGATGTAAACATAAAATTTCATGTAGAACAGAAATACATTAAAAATCTCCATCTCTGTGCAGGGAGACAAGAGGGATTGCAAGAGCCCAGGCAAGGAAGGAAGGAGAAAGCAAATCTGCCAGATTGGGATCTGCCTACTTACCTCCAGACGGCAGGAAGCTTAAAACACCCCCCAGGACACTGGAAAGCTCACAGATGCTCGTGGAAGTCCCAGGCAGGCTGCTCACCTTCCAGGCTGCCATGGGGCAAGAACCTGCTTAGGTAAACCTGCTTTTCACTCATGCTCAGTCAAAAGTGACACAGCATTCAAGCCATTCAATTTAGTCAGATCATTTTCCAGTCTGGATAGAAAATTTCTAACCAGGGCTTCTTACCTGCTTGGAACTGTTAGTGTGCAGCTCAAGGACTAGCAGTGCCACAATCAGATCATTTGTAGAAACCTTTTGCAAAGGAGCGCTCCCTTTTCCTACTAGCATGTAATTCCTAGGAATCCAGTTTCATTACACCAGGCCAGATACACATAAGGAGAAGTGTGAACTGCTCTAAACTCGACTTTTTAAAAGACTTTTTACTCAATTTTCTTTCCAATATTCTAGCAATGAGCTTATTTAAATGGAGTAGCTTATTACACTGCCTAGGACAGAAATAACATTAAGATGATATAAAGGTGAAATATAAGACGATAATCCACCCTAAGTAAGCTGCTGTGAGTCATTTAAACTAGGTGATGTTTTACTTTTTTAATTAATTCAAAAAATATTACTTTTACAGCACTAAGTTTTCACTGCAAGTCAAAATGATGGTACACTAGAACAGGAATGTGTTTAATAATCAGAGCTAAGGCTAAAATCTGCCATCCTCACTGAGGCAAAACAGCTTCTGCACCCAAGGAGCAGTGTCTGCCTGTGGAAGCAAGCATACCAATTTGGGCTGAAACTGGTTTTTAAACTACATACAGGAAATAGCACGTGAAAAATACTTAAATAACTAGGAGGGCCACAGGATTAAAAGAAATTATTTCAAGAGTATTTTATTAGGCCTATTTTGCTCATCCACAGAACAGATTTCTATTTCTGCCTCGAATAACGGTGATAATTTCATGGCACTTTGAAAACAAAAAGTTACGGTACAGTTTTCACTTTCCCAGTAACAAATGTTAATGTTGGTACCAGAAAGTCATGAGCTCAGAAAGGGCTGATGCTTGGGTGATGTAATTTTTAAAACACTTCATTCACTTTTACCTTCCAGAACTGCACTTGAAACTTATATTCCCAGTTTCATTCTCCACAGACAAGAACGAATATCTTCCTGGAAAATGAATGGAGACTTGTCACAGTGTGTATTTAAAAATGACAAGGCAAGAAAGATCTGGGCTGTTCCTCTAAGGGTTTGGCCATGACACAAGTCAGGTGTGAACTTAGACCTGTTTGTCTCCAGTTGGGTGAAGTCCAGGAGACAAGTAATTGAGATCCAACCATGGAAGTCACTTTTCTCCAGTGGATTCACAGGCCTCCAAGTTGTTCTAATGCTGACTTTTTAAAAAATGCATTAAAAGCAGGATATTTCACAATGACTGAAAGGTGCTGTTCTGATTTTCTGCTCTCTAATCACCTGTATGAATGCCTGATAAAGAGCCACGGATACTTACCTGCATCCATCACTCTGAATGCCCCTACTGGAAGTGGTTGGCCCATGTGGATCAACAGAGCCGCCTGTCAGAAAGGTAAAAGAATGAAAGTGGGTAAGAACTCTCCCTGTAAAAAGAAAAAGCTTATTCTATGTAATACAAGCATCTAAGTACTGTTTAAACTACTGAGCAGGAGAGGAAAAGATGGTTAGGAGGGATAACCTCTGCATTAAGTTTTACTATTGCAACTTCTGTCTATCTATAAATAACCTTTTGGCATTTTATTCTTCCCCAGTTCTGTACTCTTGACACCCAATGGAACATGAATCTCCATTTCTAACAGCCAAACCAGCTACACATTATTATCTCTAGACTGCAGGTCTGAACTGCTCTCTTTTGGTTGCAACACTTGGATGGAAGGGACGGTGACAAAGAAATGAGGCTGTGCTACATCTATGTGAATGCTACTACTTGATTAGCTAGCAGCAGCATTCATTGTCCATATATTTGGCAGTGGAGACTTGCAGTCCTAATTCAGCACTATGGTCTGACAAGTGCATAATTGATAGCACCTCACAAAGAGCTGGTTTGAGCTTTTTTGTGGGCAAGGAATTGTGCGACAAGTTGTCTGCTGATTCTAGACACTACAAAACTTGAAAGAGGAAAACAAACATGGCTGTCAGCACAAAGGCCATTTTACAACAGTTTCCTGCTTTTCAAACCCCCCCTTAAGCATTTTATCCCTCTGAGTTTATGCTTTAAGCTCTGGCATTCTGGCCTCAGTATAGCAAAGGACTTGTAATTCAGTACACATCAAACAGCAACATATTCTCACCCATAGTTTTATTTTCTTCATGATCCCTTTCATTTTCATAGTTATTTCCTCAATAGATGATTAATAGTCCAATGGAAATTAAAGTTGACGTTCTTTATTTTACAGAAGCAGCTAAGGACTTTGGGTGGGCCTAGTTTGGAGAAGAGGAGGCTGAAGGGAAACGTCATTGCTCTGCAGCTTCCTGAGGAGAGCGTGTGAAGAGGAAGGTGCTGAGCTCTTCTCCCTGGCATGCATGGGATACACGGGCATGGATGGAAGCTGGGCCAGGGGAAATTCACACTGGCCATCAGGAAGCATTTCCTTACACAGAGGGTGGTCAGACATTGGAACAGACTTCCTTGAGAGGCTGTCAATGCCCCAAGCCTGGCAGGGTTAGAGAGTCATTTGGACAGTGCCTTTAGCAAGATGCTTTAACGCTGGGTCAGCCCTGAAGTGCCCCAGCAGCTGGACTGGGGACCATTGTAGGTCCCTTCCGACTGCAAAAGTCTGTTCTGTTCTCATTTATCTGTAGTCAGGGGCTGACAGCAATTAGGAGCTCTGCTTTTCAAGCCAGAGGGATTTCATGCAGCCCTTCACATTACGCATTTTTCATGCTATCACACAATAAACTAACCTTACGTGGGACTGTAAAAACTCATATGCACAGCCAAAAATGAATCCTGGAGACCTTTCTAAAACACAGGCCAGAAAATACTTTGAAGTATAAAAATTACAAGAATAACTTTCTCTCATAGAAAATAAATGGATCATCAGAAAGCAAGATATTGCAAAAACCCCAGTTTGGCACAATTCAAAAGTAAATGTTAATTCTACCTTATACTTTCATACTACCAATGCATATTTGTGCTAATTTATGTTTCCAGATTCAGAGATGAGGCAAATATAGCCAATAAAAGATAGCGAAAATCAACAGATTTTTCAAAGTTCGCTTAGGTCATAAATTTCAGAATTCATAATGACTGTAGTCCTCATGCCCCAGAGAATGTATTCAGAACAAGGATAAATAGAATAAATGTCCTGAACCTCACAATATTTTATCAGATATCCCAAAAATAACCAGAATAGCCGCACCTCTTGCAAACAGGGTTTTTTGATCAGTCCTCTGTTGATCTAATATCAAAAAAAATGCATGGAATGTCCATTTTTCCTCTGACATCTCAAAATTATACTAATGAGATAATCTATCAACAGGAAACTGATTTAAAAGAATTGTTTTATCGAGCTGCCAAATCCTCTTCAACTCATGTTCATTGTGAAGATCACTGCCAACATGATCACAACTGTTTTTCGGAAGCATTTTTACTCTTTGAAAAATACCTTATTAAAAGAAAACAAACCTTTTTCCTGGAGGTAGATGGCAGAGCAGGAAAAACCTGTTAAAAGTCAAACTTTGCACAGAAAAAAGATCAGATCCAAAAAAGGACCTTGTTTGTGGAGAGCAGGTTGTTTATTTTTCTCCTTAAGACTTGTTCAGTCTGGCAAGAAAATGTTGTTCTCTGTAAGATGTGCTGCAAGAACCAGATTTAGCAAATACCCAAACCCAAATCAGGAGGGTTACCATTAGCCTTAGACTGGGAAATAACACCTCTACTCGCCCTTCTCTACATTGCCTAGAGCAAATACTGAGAAAACTGAGACTTCTCACACTACTCCTCCAAACTGAGCTAGGCAAAAAATACTGAGCAGATTTTAAAGCAAATACTGCAAATGGATTGATTTGTATATGCAAATATCTCTAACTCAACACCTGAAGCTGTAGCAAGAGATATCCAATTCCAACAGCCAACATCTGCTCCCCTATAGCAGATCACTCTATATGCAGAACGTGCAAGATGGCAAACACAGCAGCAGTGGAAGTCAGTGGCTTATGGACTAATTCGTGTTGCAGCAACTTTCTTTTGCACTCGCATATGCCATAAAGCACCTCTGCAAAATGAATGGGCACAAGTAACTAGGAGTGCACAAATAACCTGGGGGGTCGTAACTACAGTAATAGCAAACATTAGGCAGTATTCTCCAGGATTATGCCATGATTTTTACTTTTTTACTAAACTGTTTCTTCACCATCTGTTTTTCAATGATCCTCACAGGTGACTGGTTTACTGACACCTCCTGCATTTTCTAACAGTTGTTATTTTCAAAAGGTTTTTTCTTAATTATTTTTTTAAGTAGGTGATAGTAGTTATCCACAGGAAAGGAAGCCAATAATCTCCATCAGACATCCTAGCAACAGTTTCATAGCAAAAAGTAAAAAATAAAGCGTAGGTAATGCTTGACATCGATATTAACTGAGGTGCAAAAGAAACTTCCAACACGCTTGTAACAGGTGATGCACTGAGACCCAGGTAAACAACTGGCAGGGCTCAGAGAGGTTTTTTGTTTATAATAACCTGCTAAATAAATCCACAAAGTGATGGGGAGATGCAATCTAATGAACAAATATAGTTTTGTGACTCCTTGTGAGACCAGTTGGTTTGTGAGTACTCACTGACAATGGCAGGGAGTATCCCAGATCAGCATGCACATGGGGCACTCACACCTGAGTCTTTCCAGACCAGGGAGATTAAGGGAAAAGAAACTTTTAAAATTGGAAGGAAAAGACATCTCATCTGATTCCACCAGCTGGCTAAATATCCAGGTTTCTTGCTATCAGAACGTGCTTTGTGTCAGTGAAGAGGGGGCACCATCTCTTGTGACACAAAACCTGTCAGCTTGGAGCTGCAGGGTCACCGCTCTGCCGTGGCTGCAGGGGACTCACATGGCTGGCACAAGGACCGCGCTTTCCCACTTTGGAAGAACAAAAGAACATCACACACAAAGAACAAGAGAACTCACAAACCCACCATCAAATCTTTTTCTTCTGCTTAAAAGTTCCCGGAAACCTTTGGTAAAAGATTAAGGAAAACATTGGCCAGTTTATACGCAGAATTCAAGCACAAGAAGACGTCCACATTGAACCTATGGAACGTTTCAGTTGAACCATTAAGCAACAGCTACTGAAATTCCCCCCTATCCAAACAATGCTGGTCCAGGGAAAGTTTTGAAAAGCACTCAGCCTGCCCCTCACCAGAGAAAAACAAGCAATGATTCTGTGTAGCTTTGAGATCCTACAGTACGCTAAATACAGAAAATAACAGACTGTGTCCTGGAAGCTTGGAGATGAAAAGAAATACATTTGGTTATTTGTCACCTTGACAGAACAACATTTCTCTCCCCCATATATTTTGCAGTATTTTATCTAGACTTTTTTAAATTCCTGAAGATTGGCACTTCCATGCCTTTCAAAGGTTCCCTCAGCATATTTCATTGCAGATGCCAGGTGATGTTCAGCTTCAATGTACACTTCTTCATCTCAGCCATTTTCTGCTACAGCTCATGGCAGAAAAACATTTATTTAAGCTCTGTGCCACTGACATTGGGGATGTTTGTGTAGGGGATGGATTATGAGATCTTGAAGACCTTTGCAATCGTGTGACAAGTACCCAGCTTTTTAGGGGGAACCGCTCTTCCCCAGAGGGTTCAGCATCCTGAGGGAACCTCTCAACCCAGTGACTTCTTGTTACAGACAGCAAATATGCTGAGGAAACTTGGGGAGGAAAATCTGCCAAAGCTTTCTCCTCATTTCCATGCCTTGCATGGTAAACAGCTTTTTTTCCTTCTTCTTCTTCTTTTTTTTAAATAGTAACACAAGGCTCATGTAATTGCTATTCTATAGTACTCAGCACTGCCTGGATGGACACAGTTCCACGAACGTTGCAAGACAGCAGTTTATACTTTTAGTACAAAAGCAGAATAAAGAGACACATGCCATGCATGATCTGAGAATACAAGCAACTGCTTGTTTATACCAAGATCTGTCTCTTTTTTTAAGTCAATAAATGAAATATTAATTTGGAGTGGTTGTTATGTTTTTTCTTGTTTGAAAATTAAGCATTAATAAAAAACAAACAAAATGGCTCATTTATGCACAGCCCTGTGAAAAGCTTTGAACAGTCCGACCCTGCAAACACTACCTCACATGATTCCTGCTACTGGTTTCCTCTAAGTCAAGGACAAACAGCATGATCTGACTTGAGCAGCCATCCTCACCTGGCCTGAACTCTAAATACATACTCAGATTCACTCTAGCTCTACGATGAAATTAGGTATATTAAGCTTAACATAACTTAAGCTTAACCCTGTACTTAGCATTTTCCTTCCTGAAGCCCTACGAGGTTCAAAAGCCCTCGGCAAGACTGCCAGAGCAAAACAACAGAGAGCTACCTTCTACTTTACCTAAACTCCACGTGTCATTGATAGGAAGGGAGGCAGTTCAAAATCAGCAACCTCTCCATGCAGGCAAAGTCTTATTAACCCATATAATTCGAGCCAGTACTCACTTGATTCTATGTCCACTTAGTGCATTTTGCTGAAACAGGCTTTTTGTGGCAGTGCTTTATGCTCTCAGCTTCCCTTTCATCCTATTGCCTCTCACTAGAGAGGTACAGAAAGAGCTGGTCTGGGGTGGCCTTCACAGTCAGGCTGTTTCTCAGCTCCGAGTGCCACCTCGTTACATGTATGGGGCCTCACAGAGCCTCAGTGCCGAAGGTCAGAAGTAGACAAAGGCAGTGTGTAAGAATCCTGCTGTATCAGTATTGAATTTCTCTGATGTATTTCTGTTTGGAGTTCAAGTCAAGAGAGGAGCACCGATACACGTTTTTCCTATAGTTCTGCTAAACTGCTGCCATGCATTACACCACTGAACCTGCTGAACTCTCGGGTGCAGTTGCATTTAAAGACTGTAGAAAATTCACCCATTAATAAGAATCCTTCCCTGAACTGGTGTCCTCTGCAGATGTGAGGAATCTGTCTGACATTCTTCACTGCCTTTAAAAGCCCACCAGTATTTATTCTTCACTTTTCTGCAAAGGCCATTTTTTTTAACCTTTTGCCAAGTACACAGGCAAATACTTTGCACATCCAAGAGACAGTAGAGAACTAGATCCTGCTGCTTACTCCTTTCATGCATCACTTGCATTATTTACTTAGCCTGATAGAACAGCCTTTCTAGCTCCCAAGTGAAGGTAGCAGGAAAGGACTCTGCTAATGAAGGCTTTAATCCGGTCCTGAAGCCAAGCAGAACACACCAAGGAAGTGGCAGGTAGTAGAGAAATATGATGCAGAAAACCCTGAGTTAGTGTGACATGAGCCAGGGAATTCATGGGAGCCGAGTGCGGCAGCATCAGCTCAGCGTGAGAGCGTGCGAATGCAACAGGACAGCCCCGAATCCTTTCTGGCTCCACATTTCTCCCCTTGCAGCAGGCAAATCCAAGAGTCAGGGAGTTCAGGGGTGAGCCTTGGCCCGACTGAGGCCGGGTGGTGCTGCTGTGGTCAGAGAGGGGACACCTCCCCCGGCTCCCCTTCCGCACAGCACCTCTCCCCCCAAGGACCAGCAGATACCATCACTCGTGGCCAGGGCAGCTGCTGCAGTTTCAGGTTTGCAAAGGAAAACCAAGCTAGTTTGTGCTGTGCCCCGTGAATCAAATGAAGATGATCACTACATACACATTCACCTAGAGTTCAGAGTTGGGAGTAAGAGATGCTACTATTATTTGCTAGATGGAAAGCTGTGACTCTCTATTATCTTAATATGCCTGACACATGTTTCACTTCTCTGGCCCCTAAGGGACACAGAAATTTTACACAAGAACACGAAAACAAAGCCAAGCAAATGTATGTCATGATGACTTGATGTTGCCTTTTGCCTAAAGCAATCTGACATAATTAGCCATCTCACAAGTAAAACCTTTATGTTTTATTCTTTTACCAATTTAAGATAAAAACTGTACATTAGCATGGGTAGCTTGTCATTTTAATACACTTTGATGTTTGCAAGCTTTGAAATATCATGCTCAAATTTGTATGCAAATTTGTGTTTCCAATTACATACTCATTAGTTCTTCTGGAACTTTTTCCTAATATTCACAAAATGTTTATAGCTTCCTCTGTTGTTTTCCTGAATTGCTTTAGAATGAAACCCGGTATATAAATGAAAAATGAAGAAATCCATTAACACTCAGGAACTTTCTTAAACATCACATTTAATTTCTAAGGATGTCATAATCTGTCACTTCAAGAAAGTTCAAGTATCTGTGCAGACCCCATGTGATAGCACATTAAAATCACAGGCAAATAGTTTGTGTTTATAGCACTGTCAGCCTCCAGAAATGCCCACCTCCCTCACCTACTCACCTGAAAACCCAGCTGCCTTTATCACTGTCTTTAATGAATGTTTTGGTGCATATGAAATACTAGTTCATATCTTTAAAAGGAGTGAAACTGGCATTACTGTCTAGATTTCAGTGGAACAAAGCAAATTTACAGCAATAATGAATGTGATTCATTTTTTTTTTTAGTTACCCACCTCCATTAAAAACATGAGTAACATTTTAAACTTGACTGAAGTAAAAGCCACATTGTTAAAAATAAATACACAAACCCCACTGCCAGAAAGTTCAACTTTTGGATGAAATCTGAAGCTCATTAGCACATAAAATGCGTAACACCTAGTACGAGAGGAAAGGAGAGCTGGAAGGGAGCATTAGGTCATCTGGTACCTGTCGCCACCCTGCCTAGGAGTGATGGCATGGAAACGCTCCCAGACAGATGCTGGTCTAACCTGTTCCCACATATATCCCTTCTTGGAGACTTTACAATTCCCCCAAGCTGTCTGTCACCAACAGATTTTTCCTAATGTCTACTTATAAACATTACTTCTCTACATGATATGTCAGAGCCTGAAAGTGCTAAACACAACAGAGGAAATCCCCAACTGATAATGTGGCACTGTCCTGATTAAGAGGAAAAAGTTTGGAAAGCAGCCACTATAAATAATGAACAATTAATACTGAAACTGTGCTGAGCCTGTGTATGCAGGAGGAACTTGGCAATACGAGCTCGAGAGGCACCACTTTCCCTGGTTCTGCATTCAAAGTGAATAACACCCCACTGGGATTAGAAATGGCGACTTTCTCAGCCTTTCTTCCCCTCCCTACATTTTGGATAAAACTTGCAGCCATTAAAACGGCAAAGAAACAACAAAGTTTGAGGCCAACTCCATCAGAATAAAAGCTGGCCCGGTTTCATCTCTATTACATGTTTCTGACGTCGCAGAAGCAAATACAACAAAGGTTCATACATCTCTATTCACGTTTGCAGGCCTGAGCGCAAAACAAGCTTTTAAGTGTTAATAAACCTACAACAATATGTTACGGGAGTTTTAATGACTTTAAATTAACACAGATCTTCTTAATTAAACTTTTTTCATTAAGAAGCGGATCTGTGCATAAACCAGATCAATTTATTCCAGCGTGCCAGCAGCATACAAGTTGGGTATTATGGAAACACAAGCAATGCAGCTCTGCATCTTGCTCCAACAGAGCTGGTTCTCCTCCTCCAGGCACACCACAGTAATTCCAGTTCAGAGAGTGGGGGTAACTCGGACAATATTTGTAGCATTCTCTCACAGTTTGACATTTGAAATGTATAAGGCTCAGCAGAAATCTAAGAGTTAATTTTGCAGGTATTTGAAAATCGGATACTGGGATTTTTTCCTGTGCTTTACGGCAGCATCTTAAGGCAAGTAATTACCTAGAAGAGAGGGAACACTGTGACGGTCCATAGGGGTACTTTCTGAAATCATAGCCAGAAATATTTATCAGTGGTAACTTTAAAAAGGAAGATGGAAAATTATTTTGAAGTCTTTCTGGATTTTTGTTCAACTTCAGGGTTGTTTCTTCCCTGTTCCATATTGCTTTAGGGCTGGGAGATGAGGCAGCTTGCTGGGCTACATCCCAGTACCTCCACCTGGAGCCGGCTCTCAGGGGAGCAGTTTGGACAGGCAGAGGAAGCATGCTCTGAATTCACTGTCAGTACAGACAAATGCCTGCACAGCAAAACCATTACTGGAGCTGGTTCAAAGATGCCCACTTCTCCTGGTCTGGAGCAGAGGCTGGGAGATGGCCCTCCCCCAGTCCGTGCTAATGGCTTCTTTCTTTTATTTCAGCCAGAATTTCTCACCAGCTAAAGCTCATTTTTAAAACAGGAATATCTATAACTTGTCTATCAAAGATGTTTTGATATTTGAAGCCACAATCCGACTAATTTTGATGTCTGAATAATATCCATGCCAGCCTCCTACCAGCGTTATAAAGCCAATTATTTTATTAGAAGACATATGCTTGTTACTAATAATAGTCTGATCGCTTTACTGGAAATACGAGCCAAATGATCACACAGATTACAGTTTGTGCCAACAGCATTTTATATTGCAACTTCCTCAAAAATTGGCCTTGGCAATGGAAAGGTCATTTAACAAGCCGGCAGAGCATTCTGGAGCTTGGAGTGCTTCCACACATCCTGGGCAACTACAAGCAAGCAATTTTGAACAAGGTCCTCCAAGGCTCTCTGCACCTCAAGAAGTGGAGTCCTGCTTTTGAAAATCCAGTCAAGTTCTCATCTGTAACTTTATGTACCAAATCCTATTCAAGCTAAATGAAAGGAGACCTCAGTATCAAAGCAAATTTTTAAGCTGTTCGCCAGATCATCTAATAGAGAGATATCTCGGAGAAAAGAAGGAACTTTTGGCTGTGTTTGACATTACTAACATAGGATACAGAGACACCCAAAGGGCAGAGAGGTGGTAAATATTAAGTAGTCAGAAGGAAGGGAAGACTCTTGAATAAATTTTCATTTAAAAAAAGAAAGACTTATGGACCAATGTCAGTACACAACACCAACAAAGAACTGGGGTGCGTTTGTAATAATGATGGTGCTAATTGTTCAACTGTACAGCAAGCAACAAATGCTAAATTTAAATTCAAATTCAAATTCACTGGTCATTCCCCAGTGACTTTCATAAATTTGCAAATCTTAGAATTGCGTACAGGTGCAATATCACCCCTTTTCAAAAGAAGACAATTTACAAATAACTCATTTTTAGGATAAATGGAGAATGGGAGATGTCTACCATGTCGGGGGTAAATCTGACAGGTTGTCAAGGGCTTTAAGTACATCCCATGAATAATGAATAACCTGTCCATAGTTATCAAGCAGTGGGAGCAATACACCTCAAGAAATTAGGTTAGAGCTCTCTGGGCTAGTAGCACAGTTGTGACAGCAACAGGACTACTCCGTGATAGAACAGCCACTCCTGTCAGGGTATGCCCCCTGTGATCACCAAGAATTTCATCAGGGATTCTTTTGGAAAGGAAGAATCTGAGTGGGTGGGTTATTTGAGAAAAACAGGGCCCTAAAATATCTCCTCTGGCTTTATTCTTATAATAAAAGCACAAGTTTTATGGATTGGTGCTTACAGAGAGGATTTTTCTGATTATATCCAAGCCACAGGCTTGAAGACACAATCCCAGCTCTCACTGCCTCTCCTCATCTGATCAATGCTCCAATCTCTTAATCATCTTTGCACTCATTTGTTGGATTCTTTCCAGGATGCCGATGAATCTCTTGTATTGGGGAGCTCAGTAGGATGCAGCACTCCAGATCTGAGCTCACCAAGGCTGGGGAGAGGGGAAGGATCAGCCTGGTGGTTGCTGTCTTCCCAATGCAGCCCAGGAGGCTGTTTGGCCTCCTCACAGCAAGGACCCACTGCTGGCTCATGGTCAGCTTGGTGTCCACCATGACCCACAGGTCCTTTTCTGCAAACCCATTTCCCAGACATTTTGCCTTTGCTGAACTTCAGGAGGTTTGTGTCAAGTAAAACTGCACCCCATTGTACACAAACAGGTATTTGAGGAGCAAAACACCAATGTGGCACTTGTGGTGGAGATGGCACATCAGAATTCACTGGCATCTCTCAGGTCAGAAAGAAACAGAGGAAATAAATTACCACTTTGAAGCAGCAGCCACCTGGGATTAGAACTGTGGGTGTCAACAGGGCACCCATCTTTCTGACAGGTCTGAGTTCACATAATCCAGCACTGTCTGATTTGCTTATCTTGGAGTTACTTGCTAGCTTTATGCACATTCTAAATGAATGAAGCTAAATGAAGCAAGTTCATCTATTCACTGCTGATTAAAGCAGAGAAAATCCAATGGCTTATTCCTGCAGTGTTATCCAACATGCACATGGCTCAGATGAGAATATGTTTTGACAGTGCAGTATATATATATTTCTTCCTTACTGAAAAGAAAATGGTCAGTAGAGTAAAAATAGCATCTGGTTGCATAATCTGTCCCACAGGACAGTATTACTCAGAATTCTCTGTTACACAAACAGTCGGCCAGGTCTAGGAGAAGGGAATACTCAACCAAGACAGGAGTGGCATCCCCCACCAAGAACTCCAAACATTCTTGCTGCTCTCTAACGTTCCTGTTCTCACTCATGCATAGATGTTATATCATCATAACCTTCTGGAAGATTGATTTATCTGTCCTACTGGAAGTTGCTTACTTGTCAGGTTCTTGGCAGATAATCTGCTACTAACCTTGTCTGAAAAGTTATGGTGTCATTCACACACCGAGTTACAATTTTTTACACTAAAACAATAAAGAGTAGGGAGGTACACCCGTCCTGCTGCAGATCTGAGTTGAGTGATACGCTTATTTATAAAACTGGACAAAACAATTCTAACAAAGCAGTAATACTGCCAAGCCTTCATCAAAACGTCAATCCCAAGGTCAAAAATACTCTGAAAATTGTCTAACAACATTCATCACGTCCCTTCTCCTAAGTGCCTTTAACTGGTTCACAGTGATTTGAGACTTCTCCCAAAAGTCAGTGAGCTCTCCCAGTTGAATCTCGAATTCCTCCTCTCAGCATGCTGTGGGTTTCCTTTGGCTTTTGGTGTTGGAGGAATGGCATGATGACGGAATGAGGGAGTGAATCCTACTGCAATGAGGTTACTAGAGCTATTTCCCTGTGCCTGATTGGTCTTTTCTCTCGGTTCCATTAAGGGCATTTCTCCTTCTTTGTAAATTATCTGCCAGGCTACAGCCTCTCCTGGATCTCAGCAGACATCCACAGCCACTCCTGCTTTCCGTAGCACTGATTTATGAAGCCCTTATTGGGATAGACTTAATCTATCACAGGAATTGTTTTTTCCTCTCGGAACCCAGTGCAGCAGATGTGATAAAGCACCTGTATAATAGGCTTTCTCCGCCGCTGCTGCCCGAGGATGTGGTTTACCACACTACGTGTGAATTATGGCTTACATTCGGAGCTTAAGTAAGCCTGGGCAGGGAGAATGAATTACAAAAGCGAATTGTGCAGATGACAAACACACAGAATACAGTGGCTCAAACTCTTGCTAAAAAGAAATTAATTGTTTTTTGACAGCAGAAAGCAGAAGATAAAGCTTAGACTGTCCAAAGCAAATAACCCAGTACAGCTAAACACCGAGGTGGAGACCAGGTGCCTTTTCAAAAAGACTGGCTTGTAATTATTATTTCCTTTCCTTTCCTACCTTGCCAGGTAGGTCTGGGAAGAGTTGCTTCTGGGTTTGTCCAGCTGCATTCCTTTAGTTAGTCTCCAAGCCACTTTGCCCATGAGACACCATCAACACCTGCTTATGTGGAAATTCAAGTACAAAATTTGACCCTGCATTAGAAATTGCATTGTTTGGCCAAAAGACTAAATGTGTGCCGCTTGAAATATTTTTAAGTGCTACCGAGAACATTTTAATATTCCAAGATTCAGCAGCAAACTATTTTTTTTCAACATTCAATTGTCTACATAAATTTAACATCAATAAATGGCTTACGCATTGTTTCCATCAATTTGCCTTCAAGCGGTACTCTTGGTAAGCAGAGTATTTATTCAGGAAGATGTGTCTCTTTGTCTCATGTGAAAAGACAGAGGCATGAGAGAAGTTAATTTGTTGATAGTTCATCAGATTAATTAACCTGAAATACTCGATCATTGAGAAATAACCTTCTTTATTAAGTGCTGCTTCTAGTACAGAACAGGAGGTACAGAGCAATCTTTCAACAGTAACATATTAAACACCATAATTGGCTTATCATGTTTTCAGTTATACAATTTATAAATAAGATGACATGCATGACAGATTAATTTGCCAATCTGCCTCCAAAGAAGAACTCTTTTGATAAGATGCAAAACACATTTGAGAACGGCTCTTCTCCCCATCAAGAGAGAACTGTAGAGTTCTGGAGTTAAAGCAGCATTACGGACTGTTTGAGAGCTTTCAGTCAGCCACAAAGAAATGAAAATCAAGATCTAACAGTTTGAAATGTGTCTAAGTGAGGAATGGGAAACAAACCGCTGCCAATTCATCTGAAATGACACATCACAATGAATCAATCCCAGACTTTGTGGGGGGAGAAGGAAGTTTTGCATTTACTACCCTCCTCCTACACCTTTGGCCCTGTATCAATTCAGGCAATAGTAACAACTTCCATTCACTGAGGAGAATACCACAGATGTCAGCTTCTGCCTGTAATCCTTCATCCATTCAATTTAACTCTTATGGAATGAGATCCAGCAGTTTTGAAATAAAATATGGCCTGGAAAACGCACCTTTTGCAATTTTATGCAACGTATTTAGCATCTCTACCTGTAACGATTTCACTGAAAACTTCAGACCCTGCAGAAGATTTTCTATTAACTACAACCCTCTCGTTAAGATTATATAAATTGATACAAAATTATCTAATCTTTTCTGTGTGGCCCAAAGCACGTGAAAATGTGGTAAGAGCAGCAAGGAAACATCGAATCTTTGGTATGCTGTAGAGAAACAACCAAAGGGAGGTGGATTTGGCAGCTAGAGGCCCAGGGCAAAGTCAGATCCATTAACAGCTTCAGTTCATTTGTTTGGAAGGAATGTAATTGGCTTGAATGTGGTTCAAATATATCTGATCTTTTTCTTACCCATTTAAAAAAACCAGATGAGCTTAATTGCTGACTTACACATGATTTCACAGCTTATCACACTCAAAGGATAACAGGATTTCTAAAAGCTTAAAACCTCAACTTAACTCAGCTAATTGGTTTTCCAAAATACATACGTTATTTTTAGGAAGCTGCTGCTAAGACAAGAAGCTTTAGAACAAGCTTTCAGAAGTACCAAAGTGAGTGTCTAAACATGACACCACTGGTGGTGGATCCTTTTCTGCTTTTATTCTGGAATACCCCAAACTTTATTTGATGTGTTTTGTAGCCCTGCTAGTGCTCAGTGTTTTGGCATGGTTGAGCACAGGACACATAGCAATGATATATGTTCTAGCTGGTTCTTTCTTGAGATAGGACTCTGTTTCCCTCCACTGACAGATCTTTAAATCAATACAGGATTTTTCCATCAAGATGGAAGAGAAAGCGCAAGAAAATCTGCTAGCATCTGTGCTAGGCTATACAGATTCATCAAAAGAAATACAGTGTGCCAGCAAGGAAAGAGAAGAAAGTAGCATTAAAAAAAAAAAAAAGAAAGAATCATCATTCTTTGTATGTTTAACCCGTTTCTGCAAGGACCACAGGAAATGACCACTACACTTCACAAGCAGAATATTTTTTTCATTTGATTATGATGGTTTTTTGCTCAGAGGGTTCAAAGGAATTTATGAGTCTTCATCGGCTCACTGAAAATACACAAAAAGGCAGGCAATGCCTTTCAAAATAAAAACTCCATCAAATTACCCACACCTTGAAAGCTGTTCCTCTGCCCAAGGTGTTCAAAGCCCTTGGTAGTGGAGAAAAGGATTTACTGGTAGGAAGGTCTGTGTATCTTCATAATCCACAGAACATTAGACTAAATGAAAACGTGACCTGTGAGACCAAAAAAGAAGCCTTTGGCTCTTCCGGGAAACAAAGTGAATCCTGGCTCTCAGAGATGAGAGTGTTTGTAATCAGTTATGCCTGACGGACCAAAAAAGGGAAATACAAAGACCAAGGCTTAGAGGAAGGTGTGTCCCTGTTTGCTTTTAGCTCTTTTCCCTGCATGCTACCTATGTACAAATAATTAACTAACGCACTCTTTTGAGGACACCATTTGTTAATAGTTCTTTCATTTGCCTGGACGCAGCTTTTAGAGCAAAATCTCTTACCGAAAACTACAATACAAAGGTTCTTCTGGAGAAAAATGCAGCAAACTCCCTATCTGAGAATTGCAAATGATGCTCTGAAGTCTGTGGGAGCAGATGCCCTTTCTGCAAAGGTATTCTTGAGAAAGGCTGAAAAGAGCTGGTCTAGCTAAACCTGCTGCCATGTCATTGTTAAAATACATGGAATTTTTCCTTTCACTATCACTTAAATCTGGTCTAGACAGCAGAGTAATGCTGTCCAAAAAGCATAAGTATTCTTGGTTAGGTTTCACAGTTCACTTGAGAAGCAACAAAGTCATCTCTTACATGCATAAGTTATTCCATGTCCACTGTAAAGGCTGGGTGACCTTACGGACAAGTACCATGAAGCACTTTGGACTCTATCCATCACATCAGTACTCTGGCATTTCACCACACACGAAACCAAGCAGGCTGCCAATCTAAACTCAGTTGCTCACTGACCTACTCAATAGAAAGGTCACTCATCCTCCTCAAATCATCTTCATTTACACATCTGGATCGCTCTGATATTTATCAGGAGTTAATCATGTACAAGCAGCTGAGTTATCATCCATGAATAATTGCAGCACTTCACAAGCTTCGTGACTTTGATTCCTAACTCCTGCAAACTTTCCAAAGTATCTGTGTTTTTTCCTACTTGTTCTTTCATACCTTGGAAGGTCTATTGGATTTGAAAACATCTAATAAAAATGTTGCAGGGAAACATACAGCTTTATTTTCTGTATTTTCTTCTTAGACAAAAAACATCTTTCCACCTTAAAAAAATCTAGCACTTTGTTTACAGATCCTCCACATTCATTACTCTATTCTGCTTTAGTCTTTTTGGGCTGTACTGTACGAGTGGTTCTCCTTGCAGAGATTTGCAAAAGCACACCACGATCCTACACTTGACCACCTCATTTCACTACTTCACTCTTAAGGACTCCTTTGTGTCTGCTAATATTTATTCTTTTTATGTAGTTGTAGATTTAGCACAGATTTTTTAATTCCTCCTGTAAATGTTCATATTTCTTTATCCACTCACAAAGACTTCTAAAAGTTTTCAAAAAATATTGCCAATCGAAAGTTTATGCTATCAGCATGAATTGCAAAACATTTTATCTAGCACTGTCTTATTATCTGAAATAGCCATTTTGTCTGCCAGAAATGTCTTGATGTCAATGTAAAATAAATCATAGTTTCAAATTATATTCTTTACTCCTTTTATAAGCAGCTAGAATTCAAACAGATATAAACGTATGCATTCACTTTTCTAAAACCTCCCCAACAACCCAATTTATCTTTAAAGTGTTTAAAGGTGCAGACTGGAATATGTCTAAGAGTATATATATTGTCATTCAGAAATGGAAAATCCACTTTTTTTCTCATACTAGCAAGAAAATAATCATGTTAAGTGAAGAAAAATGATTTAATGATAGTCCCAGCCACCTTTGCATTAAGCAGTGCCCAATCTTGAGCTGAGCTCCCTAAATTATTATGTGGAAATGGCCGTTATTGCTAGCCTTGGTTGATTTGCCTTTGCAGATCTGGTAACACTTGTATCATACAAAATCAACATTTCCATTTTTATCTTTAATGTTCTCTCTGCCTTCAAATGTTTTCCACAGGTTTTTGTTTTCTTGTGAATTGGATATTTTCGTTCTACTTAAGGACTTTAAATATCTTCACAGATTATGTATTTATTTATCTGAAGGTGAAATTTCTTCTAAGCTTGCCTTGCTTTTCTGAATACATAATTTTCTCTGTTTTTTCTATAAACTAGAACAGTATTAATCCAGACAAGAGAATCAATTCCTTTACTGCCACAGAAGTGTTGCTATTATAAAAGAGGCAATAAAGCTTGGTGTGGTTTCTAAGTGCATTTCACATTTCATTTAACAGACATGAGCTATGGGCATACAATTTTAAGAGAGTGCCACCGTGGTCTGAACTGATCCTGAGAGCCAGCCTCAAAGTGTTCAGCAAGCTAAACCCAAGAACAATTTCAGTTTTAATTGACTGTCTTTACTGAAACCATCTTTCCTATAAAGTATATCATATGAAGACAGCTATTTGGTTACTTACTGTCAATATACACCATGATAATTTCCCAGGGCAAAGCATTTTAAAAAGCCCTTTAAAAATCCTTCAGTTTACATTCTAATTGGCCTAAGAGAACCAAAATGGTCTAATCATATGGCAGAAGGCTCAGCATGGATCTTTTTGCAGGATCCAGATTACACCAAATAACACACACCCTCACAAAAGGCTCATGTGCCCTCAAACAATCTGGCTCTCTCACAGAAACACTTGGAAGAGCTACACGAAGGACAAAAATAGATAGACACTGATGTTATAACTATCACTTCCTTCTAAAGTTCTCTGAAATCATCTTCCCACACACACCAATCCTAAAAACAGTGTGATTAATGCATTCCATCTGCATATCAATTATTATCTGACTGTAAAAACACCCATTTGCCTCAGCAGCAAGCTAGATTCACCTCAGTAAAACCTGAGTTCAGCCCCACAGGTGGTGCTTAGTGTACATCGTGGACAACGGTGGTATTATATCATCAGAAATCATTTTAACCACATTACTATGGTAAAAAGTGAACAGAAAACATTTTGTAATGCCTCATGCTTATCTCCCGTTGTATTTGTTGCTGTTCGATTTGAACAATTTGGTAATTCATCATTAGTCTTCCAGCCTCAGAGAGATTTTACCCTCCAAAAGGATGAGCAATGAGCAATGTAAATGGCACAAAATAAATACTGCAGCAGAAGGACATAAAAATAGTGCTTGTGATATGACTGCTGGAAGGGGTTATTTTACTAGACTGGGCTTTTCTTACTTGGTATTTTTCATGAGTTACTTTAGAGTCTGTTCTCAAAATTTGTTTACTGTAGTCAATCTGTTATCATGGATGTGAGCATCTCCACTTCCCTCCTAGAACAAGCCTTAAACTTTCAAGAGTTTAGGTTTATGATAACATGCAGAACAGAAAATTCCAATGCAGGTAGATGTTGTAGCTGCAAACAATTAACGTTTTACAGATCTGTCAGCACCAAATATTCAACAGCAATGCCTGTCAGACATTATCGTTTTATGAAAGCAATTAGTGTTTGTACAATGGTATTACATACAAACACATGAAAATACTTCTCAGAAGCTCTGTGAATGGTTATGAACTAGCAAATGTAACACTCCTCAAATACAGGAAGCAAGTTCAATTGCAAACCATTCCTGCAGCGTAAATTTACAAGGTAAAAATTTAAAATAGAAAAAACATCCAGACATCTTTTAAAGGTTTCTGATACAACCTCCTTCAACAAAAAGCCTGAGAAGAGAGCTGTCCCGCTTTCTTAAGTCAGTTAAGAAAACTCGGGTTTCCACGTGGACAAGCCTTGATTTCAAATATGATGACACATATTACGTGCAATGGCAGCACTGCACGTCTGGCAACAGTCCAGGTGTCCTTGGGAGTCCCTGTTGATGGATACGCCGCCAGGAAGGACCCAGATATCGCTCACAGAGAAAGCCCAGAAAGAACTCCCCTTCCCAAAAAGAGGACATACTGATTTTCAAACAAAGAAGTGTCCATATCACATTTCATTTCACTAACTCTTCAGCATTCTCAGTGTGCACACTTGCTTCTCACATTTTCATTGTCAAAAAGAAAAACGTTTGCTGTAATTAGTTTTTTTCAATAGTCAAGTCAAACTAATTTAGAGAGTCCTACACATCAGTATATTATGAATAAAATGCTCATGATAGGAACTCTTAGACTTGCTGATTTGCTAGGCTGTTTTTGAATAGAGAATATCGTCAGGTTTTCACTCAAGGAAAGTGAGAAAAGTGAGTCTTCTCACTGAGAGAAGAGTTCTGTGAATCAGGACTGAATGTCACCTCCCCATGTGACCCTCCCCAGCAATAAATACTCTGCTCTACAGCAAATGCTGCACAGGTCTGGCCCGAGATCTACCGTGTGCAAACACCCAGGTGGTGCTCGTATGTAAGCCAGGTCCAGCACACACAGCTCTTTGCAAGGTGAGAGCTTGTGTTGACATGAGAATTCCTGCAAGTCCTTGTCTTCACTGCCACATCCAGGGATGATTTACTACCAAAGCTTAAAAACCCACAGATGTAGTCTCAGTAATCTCTACTTTGAGAGAATTTGAGCTCAAATACTGGAAACACTTCTCCAGTCCGAATACTCCGTCTATTTTCCCTTCGCCCTTTATTTTTTCTCCTCAACTGTGTTTTTGCAGATTTCCAGAAGAGCAGCAAGAAGCTGCATCAGTTCAGACATATTTCCTTACAACAGTCTGATGTAGCTGTTTGATGTGGCAATGTACTCTGAGTTTAATTTCTTCTGCTGGTTACCTTATTCTTAAATGTATCAACAGAACTGTTTCTCATCTATATTTATCGAGCAACAGAAAATAATGGCATAGCTCTACCAGTGAATAAACTAAATAAAAGCAAGGATAAAAATATAGATGGCAGATGAATTAGAGACTGTGTGAGCCCCTTCGTTCTGACTGAATATTCACCTGATGAGTCACATCACTTTCTTCCAAGGAAAACCCCACAATGGGAGAACAATAGACAAGGAGATCACGCAAACACAGATACTGTTCTTGGCAGACATTGCTCTCCACTCTCCTCTCTCTGGGATGGGAATGAAACAGCTGTGAATTTTAGATGGTTTAGAAATTTGCAGTTTGAAAATCTTTTCCAACAACTAATGTAGATCATCTTTGTTCAAGTGAATAACAAGTAATTCCTTTTAGATTTTTTTTCTGTAGTCATTTAAATATTTACAGTTCTGGGGTGCCCCTCCTGTTCCTTCTTCTTTCTCTGTTCTCCTATTTCTCTCTTAAACCCTTTTTTTTCTCCTTTGGCATAACAAAATATGGAATAATATGGGCAATTCAATCATATTTTCTTAACAGAATATTATGGCTTAATATTAAAATACTCCTTTAAATAATTTGCAGATTTTACAGAATTGCAATAGATGAGCTGAAGGCTTAGAATCACAAGGTTCATAATAAGCTCTACTGTACAGTTTTGTTGAAGCTACAGGGTTTGGCAGATTTAACCACAGGCTTCAAGGGAAGCAGCATTTGCTTGAATATTTATGGAAGGCTTTGGCTCAGACCTATTGGATGCTCTATTTAAAACACTTATCTCTTGGTCTGTGCTCTGCTAGCATCTGCATTAAAACAGAAAATGACAAACAGCTCCTCACACACAAGAATGTGCTGGGACATCATCACTTCTGAATTATTCCCAGTTAAACTAGGTGCATGTCATGACAACTCCCTACACTCTAGAATAAATTTTGGCAGGTGTGTTGTTTGACATCATCCTGAATAACAGAGCTAAACTACAGGAGGGAAAAAATGTGGACATTTATTACACGAGAATATCTCGCTGATTTAAAAATGCAATTTTATCACATCCTACACAGAAGGAAGCCTACCAGTGAATCCTGCTAGCTTCTGTCAATACCTCTGATTATGCAGGATTCTCATTTTACCTGTCATTCTACCCCTCGACGTGTTCTTGAGAAATGCTGTCACAACACTGCCTGTTGCTGAGAGAAGCAGCTATGGTATAGAGGACACTAATCCCTTCTGTCTGTCCTTTATTATCTCTAAATTTAAATCCTGAGTAGAGTCTTTGTTTCAGAAAGGCGCTTTTCTTACATCTAACAGCTGCAGAACTTCAGGAAAGCTCCAACTTAGCCTGGAGTCCCTGAGGGGCAGCCTGAGGTACCTCACTGTCCCTCTCCACGCCCAGGTTGCCACTGCAAGGCCTGAGCAGAAGCTGTGCTGCCCCCTTGGCTGAGCTGCCCTCACTGAGGGAGGCTGCTTTGGCCATTTGGTCTCACCAGGTGCCAAAGACCCAGCAATGAGGCAGTGGCTGAACGCCGTGTCCTGGACTCTGTCACATGGGACATTTTGCAATGGCTCACACCTCTGCCATGGCGGGGTTTCCTTCTTATGTCTTACAAGTCTAGGAAATTCCTTACATTTATCTTTAAAAATAAACTAGTAAGAGTAAAAAGAGAAAAAAAAAAAAAGAAAACTGTTTTCAAAAAGCTCATGCTCAGAATTGTATTTTCTTTCCCAAATATAAAATGCCACAATCTGGGAATTAAAATTAAACCGTCAGGCTCAACTGAATGTCACAACTGCATTTAAAGTGCAGAGAGAGATAACTTCATTCATGCTCCTCCAACCATTTATATGCACAGTGCAAGTGAACAAATGACAGGAATTCTTTAGGGAACTAATCAATGCTGCTGCATAATCTTTGTTTCAGTTGAGATAAATCATCCTTCCATTTCCTCCCCTTCTACTGCAGATACCTACTCACAGTTTGTTTTGTGGGGGTTTTTTCTCAAACCTTTTGAACAAAAGCCTCACATCAAATGGGCTTTCTCAAGTTCTGAGCAGTTCTACCTCTTACTGAAAATCCAGAATTTAAAAGTGCTTATCCAAGTGTTAACAAAATTCCCTGATCAACTTTCTCTTTTCTCTCAGAATCATTCCTTTTCTTTTTTTCATATTTTTTCTATCAGAATTCCATTATTGTATCAAAGGGATGTGAAAACAGAGCTCCTGTAATCGCTCTCTCGTGCCTTTACAAAAGAATTGCAGATGGCTCCAATTCAGCCCCTGCTAAAATAATAAAGGCTAAATTGCAATACCCACATAACTCCACATGAGCAGAAAATGGCAGTTTTGTTTGCTTCATCTGCAAACCTGCTGGTGTAATTTCATATGCACACTGATAATTAGGTAATCCTTCTGGTTTACACCTTTCATAGCTCTTCATTGTTTCATCATTTTCATTGAAAACAGCTGGTAATCTCCATCAATGAAAACTGTGTTTGTTTTATTATTATTATTTTCTGTCCGAGAGGCTTGTTAAGATATTACGTGACTCATTTAAAAGACCTGTATAAGCCAAATATATTGACATTAAAATAAAAGCAAGACCTTTTGCTTGCAGATAGTAAGGTAAAGTATTAAATATTAAAGTTGATTTACTGAAAGGCTTAACATATATGACAGCCCAAATCAGCTAAGAGAATGAAAATAAATTGTATTATATCGTTTGTGAGGAGAGCTGACAGAGTTAAAAACATTTTTACACGATGGCTGTTTAAAAAAAATAGATTAAAAAAGATTTGGTCGATTAATCTCCACAGCCTTTTGGGTCTTGTTCCGGCAGAGAGACAAGTGTAAGGGCAAACAGGGAAGGCCAGAATAAGGGAATGCACTTAGAGGACAGTGGACTCCACTGGCCAGGGGAAGAAGTAAGCCCTTACTGTGATTAAACTCTCTTAGGCTGCTGTTCCCCCTGCCATAACAGACCAACAGCAAAAATTCACATTAAAAATACACTATTTGACTTACTAAATGATATGCACTTCTACACGTAACTCATAAGGCCAATTCTACACTTCTATGCAAAAGTTTCTATTTAAATTCAGCATGCTACGCTTTTCTTTGATTATTTTATCATACCCATGTCCTAAACTATCTACTGGCAGAGAGCTTAAAAGGATGTTATAAAAGGTAATCCAAATTGAACATATGTATATATATATATGTAGTGATGCACACAATCCAAATGTAAAATTCTGCCTCCAAACTAGTAACAATGACACTCTTTAAAGGTTTTAATTCCAGGAAGATGTGAGATGTCTGCTGGGAGCTGGCATTCAGAGAGCTGTGGGTATGCACATGCCAACAGGGCCACCTGCAGCTAAAGCATGCGAGGAGGAGGGAGAAGAATTCTAAGGGCCAGGTGTGCTCCTGGCATCACTCCCTATCTCAGTCACTGCCTAATGGGGGGAGGGAATCGTTTGCATAGTACTACAGAGGATTTCTTGTGAAGAGTCTCACTCAGCACTCCGGGGAGCTGACTGATCCACGTACATCACCCCTCTCACGGGAACGACGAGAAAAGCAGCTGCACTGAAATCACTCAGGAAGCACTGCAGAGGATGGCCTCCAACAAACAGGTACGAGGACCCTTCAGTCTCACTGCGACTATTACACTAAGACTCTTAATTAGGATAGCTAATTTGCATTAAATAATAAACTCATTGTATTTGCTCCTCCTCACAGCCCACTGCTTCATAAGCTTTACTCACACGTTAATTGAAGACAGACTCTGGGTGTAGGAGTAGGAGGGATGGTAAGGGAGCTCCTCACTGGGAGCTGCTCTCAGCAGGTACGAGCAGGAACACCAGACACAGGCAGCAGAATCACGCCCGTGTGCTTTGTGTACCTATTTCTGGCCTGTCCTACTGAGAACACTGATGTAAATTTTTCTTTTTGAAAAGAGAGAACACCAGTTCTTTTGGAGCTTTCTTTTGTCTTACCGATCGCATTATTACTCCAGGCCAGTGTCTTCTCATATGGACGCTTAAAAAAACCCCTTTGAATTACAGTTCCACAGAAGAATATAAACCTGCTTATGAAATTAAATATATCTAAGGATTCCGTATGCTTGCTTTCTTCCCTGATTAATAGATGATTCCTTTTGTTGTTTTCCCCAATGAGATTTCAAGACAGCATATTTGAAAGTATTATTTTTGCTCCGCTCATACCAGCTAAAAAATAAATGCATCTGCCTCTACGATTTTTGTTCAGTGTCCTCCTTCCATTAAGACGTGTTGTAAAAAATATTATTTTTTGCTAGTGTTTCCAGAATCTCACTCTCTAGATATGTAAGGGAATATAGCTTAAATGCAAAGAACTTGGTGTACAGAACTGCCACGCTCCTGCTAGATGTCCTCAGAGCAAAACTCCTCTGGCACAAGGCTCGTACAGCAGCCCTACTTTATCCCTTCCAGATCTCTGAGCAAGAACAGCACGTTCCATGGGTAGATGATCTATTTTCCAACTTTCCCAGTCTCTAGCTCAAAATGCAATTTGTGAGCAAACTCCTCTATTTCAAGGACCTATAGAACCACAGGGGTGGAAAATGCCAGTTCACGTTTCTTCTCGGTAGTCTGCCACCATGGAAACCTGTAACACCCTGGAATCACTGAGTTATCAGCTACATGTTGGGTAAACTTCCAACAGGTAGGTGTATGGTTTTTTCCAGCTCAGCTTCTTTCACTGTTCAGCTGAACACTGTTTGCTTTCTCTCTTTTCCGCTTTGGCAAAACACATAAAACCTTCCAGAGAGTTCATGGTTAATAAAACCCACCAGCGGTCACGCACCAGACATAAGCACACCTCCTACTCTTCTTGCATACCTAAACTCAGTATAAATTTTAGATTCATCAAGTCTAACCAGCTGTTACCAAAGGACCTCAACAGCCCTCTCCCACATCAGCGTCCGCCTGGGCACCTTCACAGGGTGTCAGTGCTAGTGCTGGGCTGCACAGGAACCCAGAGCTCTGCCCTGACCAGGGAAAAGGGCTCAAATATTGGGACACAGCACAGAGAGAGTAGCAGGAGGCAGAGAAGATCACTCACAAGCAAAGGTGTTTACACAATTAACTTGAAATTTCCCTGGTTTATCTTCTTTCAGACTTCAGACTACATCCACTGTGTACTATGAGAGGCTTTAATTACTTTGTATAAGGCAGGATTTTGTTGCTCTTTGGAGTAAAGAAGGGGAGGGAGAGTTATCTTTCGAGCAATACTGCTTATCTCACAAATATATTAAACTACTAACTGTGAAACTGCTTGTAAAAATGCATCTTGTTGTGTCGCTCAGGAATCATCCTTCTGGCGTGAAGAAAAAGAGAAGTGGGAAGGGTGTTGGAGACTCCATCTCTAGAAAACGGGTCACTACAAAATGTATTTTCTTCACTAGAGGAGAGGACTACAAGAATTTTGTTCTGCAAAAAGCTGCCTGAAGCAGAATTTCTCTGCTACAGGAAGGTCACAAATGTAGACACTGATAATCAGTAAAAGACAGGTTTTGCAGGAAGAGAAGAAGATGCCATTTCCAGAACAGCATTGTTGCTTAGTTTGACAAGGGAAATCCAACCTTCCTGCACTGTCCTTTGGAAGAGGCTGGCTATGTTTCAAGTTCCCCCTCTTCAGAGTATCTAATCCCTAAATCACACCTACTCCAACCTGCCCTGACCCTTTGCAAGGATTGTTTAGGGTCTCCATGCTCAGAAAGTTAAGGGAAAGGGAGAGAGGGGACAGGGCATGGTGCTGGACACAAGGAAGGACAGCAGCAGAGAGGAAAGAGGGTAGAATATCTGGTCCCTGGTTTTCAAATGGCCATAGACCTCTCTGGGCCTTCCTGGGGAACAAAAAAATTGCTTGCAGAGTGATGAATTTTAAGTGGATTACTTTGCCTCCAAAACTGATCCAGATTTCAGCAGGTTTTCAGATTTCCAAGAATCTTTCCAAGTCCTTCCATTAGATGCAAAAAAGCTAAGCAACAGTGTTATCCCTGTAGCAGGATGGGGACATCATCTGTTTCTGCTTTTCTCACATAAATACCCACTCATGGTAATTTCTGAATTCTGAAAAATTTTGTTACAGCAATGGTATAGTATAAATTTATATGCACACACAAACACACATTGTGTGTGGGTAGAGAGACCATGTAAGCATCTGATGTTCATCTCACAGCTGAAAACTAGAATACCATAAAACTAATATTATTAAGATGCCAGATACTTTCTTCTATTGCACCATATCACAAGAAAGGAAAAAAAGCTCTGGTGGAAGGAGCCAGACACTAAAGGAGCCAGGAGAAGAGAAGAACAACTGTGCTCCTTCCTGTTCTGACAGCCCAATGACATGGTGCCAGGCTCTGGTGGCTCATGGCCCAGGACCGTTTGAGAACAGATGGAATATAGCACGCTCCTTTCTGAAATTAAGGAAAGTAAGGGAAAAGGAAAGCAATAGGAAACGAAGCCCAGATCGGTACTTCCTGACCTGCACTTTCTCCACAGTGCTTGATCTTTGAAGTTTACAGACAGAGCTCTACTGATTTCAAAAGGATTTGATTCAGAGCCTAAGGAGAAGGAAAAAAATGTGTGGCATGGTGGAGAGCTCACTGGCATCGCAGCTCTGTGGGAATGCACAGAGCTTTGCCCGGAGCTACATGTGTTTATCAAATGTTCTCCTTCCTTGGATTGCCCTTGAGACATGTTCTATCCAGTAGGACCCGTGAAAAGACTTAAAATATGGTTTAATTTACACATATTTGACAGAGAACATAAATGGTCTTCCAGAAGATTTGCGAGTCAAGTAGTGCTTTTCCTCCCCCTATCTGGAATAAAAGAGTATTTCCTCTTTTTTCCTGGCAAAATGTCCCTGCAAGAACATTTTATTAAGTCTGCATATTACTTGAAAATTTTGTGTTGTCTTTTTCGTTTTTACAAACACAGTTATTACAATCAAGATTTCCTTCTTCTTTTAAGACTGGTCTTGCTGTGCAACAACCATTCCCGGTATCTCCACCACTCACGTTCATTTCACTGTTTTATATCTGGAAAGCATTTAATTTTTCCTTCTAATAGCAATTTACTTTGATGTTAAAATGTCCATCAAAATCTCTGCAACTACAGTCATTATAAAGTTCCCAATATTTATGTGGCTTGATATCAAAAGAATTTTCACCAAAAAAAAAAAAAAAACCTCGTTCGAAGTACCTCTTAGTCCAGTTTTATGCTTATCATGTAGTTAAAATAGCTCTCTGGAGCTTCATGCACCATTCTGTCTGGAAAATAACCCAGCAATACTCCCTCTCCTCCCTCCCCCAGAATAACGGCACAACCTTTGTGAAACACGCTGAAATAATAAATTATGCATGGAATCCATTATGTATTCAAATACCCCAAGCTCTTCCATGAGCAAGGTTGTAAGGGTGACACGCTGTGCTCATCTAGCTTGTGATGCTTCCAGGGGACTCCATGCTGCCCGCCCCGTCTCACAAACTACAGGGTCAAGGCCAAGAAACGATGACGAAAATTTATAGATTCGGGATGCATGTAAGTACTTGCAATGAAAGCTGTAGTAAGGTCCTAAAATTTATAACCTTCAGTTTGACAAAACCATTAGAGGAGGTTTTTACAGTTGTCAGGAACTCCTCCGCTGCCTAATCTGAACACCATGTGAGAAACAAACCAAGCAGCAGAATTAGATACGGCAACACGTTGGATGGAACGAGAGCGGAGCAGACAGCTCGGCTCGCTCGGCATTCCTGCACGGACTAGAGTCTGAGATGGCAGATGGACAGGCAGCAAGGGCTTTGGAAGGGGCCAGGAGGCTGAAGAAAAAATTTAAATGCCGTATTTTAAAAACGCGACAAACAAAAATGCTCGATCAAACCTTCTGCTATGGCCTGCTTACAGATGAAGTCGAAGTTTGGGCTAAGGGAAATCAAACGCCTCCAAGGCTACCAGTGAAGCAAAAAATTACATTAGCTTTACAGCCTGAAGCATATTTGTTAGTATTTAACAAATTATGTGCTTCATTTAAATACCATTGCTAGTAGCCAAATAAATTAAAATCACCTCATTAGGCTTTACATCAGTTAAAAAATTAAAAGAGGCTTTTCTTACCTTCTGTCTAGGTGTCTTCCTGCTTGTACAGTCAGTGCCAGCAGGGACTTGTGTCACGGAGGCCTTTTTCTGTATCACTTGTCTCTGAGCGTCCTGAACCTAAATGGATGTCATGAAAGACAAGGCACACACTTGACTTCAGAACGCTGCCACGGTTTCACATTCAAAATTATGATCACTGTAATGTCTGAAATGGAACTGATTGAAGCACTTGCGGCTCAGCAGGCCCACGTGCTGCACTCTGGTGAAGACAAAGAAATAGGCACAAGCAAACCCCGAGAACTGATTGTATTTCACCAGCAAGCTGCAACAAATACAGGTAAGCCCTGCATGGGGGAAGCAGGGAGTGGCCTGGACAACACATCTGCTCTTCACTTCTCCACCTCTCTTACGGCACGTCTTTGGGCAAGCTGTTTCATTATGTGTGCTGTAACTAATTTGTTCGTAACATGGAGATAAAGACACTCCAGGCCCAGATTCAGATAGTCTAAATTCCCCCTAAATTCCACTGTACAATACTTTTCCTGATAACACATTTCTGAAGATCTGTGGCCATTCACAGATGCACAAAAACTGAAGACGAAAATAGGCTATTTGAATTTAAGCCTTTAGTATCTTAGGCCAAGTCTTCAGTTTATGGAAGAGAAAAACACAGTACAAGTCACATGTTACTGTAATTACATGTGATCAGAGTTAGGGTGTCAGAGTTAGGGCCCCTACGTAAAGGATAGCCCTTTTCCATCAGGATGGATAGGAAACAAAGACACTTACTAAGTATTTGCAACAGCTGACCAGGTCTATTGAAGAAATAATGGAAAATCAAGGAAAGACAAATTCTTTTTTCTTATAAATACTTCATTCTCTGTGTAAGGCTATTTGGAGAAACCAAGACCTTTGAAACTTGCATCGCGCAATAGGCATGCCAGAAAAAAACATATGACGTTTTCTAAGTGAAGCACTTCAATTTCTAATTTAAAGTGTTATTTTAGGATCAGGTATAGCTCATTCAACTAAAAAAAAATACTTAGTGATGAATAAAAAGTTTTATTCAATCAAAAAATCCTTCTTTGCTAACTTCTTAGGATTTATGCTTTAGCATGGAAACAGAAACATTTTCAGTTCAGGTCACCCAGAAGCAGCTTCTGTAGAATGATTTGCAAAGCCCTGCTTAGGAAATATCTGAAAACTTGCAGAAAAATTCTCTAACTGCACTGCAGAAAAAAAAGAAGGCTGCATAACTCATCATATATAACTAGTACCAATATGTCTCAACATTTAGAAAATATTTAAGATTTTCTATTCCTAAGTGCCAATTGCTGGTGCAGCTAACAGGACCATTTGCATACTTCTGATTAAATGTCTTCCTAAAGGCATTGCCAAGTCAAGGTACATGAAGTAAATGATAATGAGAGAAAGCTGTTGAATACCTTGACAGTTACCACAAAATTCTCTGAATAAATTACATGAACACTTTTACCTGTTAATGCCCTTTTGGCATGAAAGTCTTTATTTAAAATAGTTCCTCCTCTTTAATGAATTTGACTTGTGACGATGATTGATATCTCCTGTCCTTGCATTTTAGCCTTCCTCTAAAGTGGTGATAACCACTTACAAGGTCCCGATCGGTCTGACACCAAGCCAGCAGTGAGGAATAAGGAATACAGACTTCCACCCCTCAGCAGCAAAAGCAGTCAGGTAAAACTACACATAAAAGATTCTTTGCAGTAACAAAAATCAGTAGGAATAAATTAACTAGCTATATCCTCCGTGGTTCCAAGTGAGGTAAGGCACCAGTGTTAACTCCTTGCTCATTTACTGGTCCAGCTGCGTGCAGTTATTTCTCAGTAGTGCAAGAGCCAGCTGCTGGTTAGAGTGCTGGCGCTCTGCTTGTTCCACCGTGGAAACCTGTTGTAAACAGAAGGCTGCCACAGGTATCCAAAGTTTGATACCACTGTGCTGTAGAATTAAGTTCATTATGACTTGAACGAGGCAGTTTATGAAATGTGATACTGGGGTTACCAATAACATTTTATAGATCGCTCTCTTTTACACTTTACTTCAGACATCTGAAGTATAATAGTGATGTTGAAACAGTCACATATCTATTAAATATAACACCTCCCACAGTATGTTTAATTTTCAGTTGCAATTCTCCACCTTACCTGCTCTTTGGTGAGTCTAAACTGTCCCTATCCAAAGTATCTATATAGCCAGTCCCATTTCAGCAGAATTCCATTGGTATGTTACACAAATATCATACAAATAGTGATTTTGGAAACATTACTGATGTTAGTCAGTTCTTCAGAATACTGCATTCACAACTGACCGCGTATGAAAAACTAAGCACACGGTATCAGTGTGCGCTGTGAAATTACACGCAAACTAAAGCAAAAGCTGGGGCTAAGTCAACAATGGAATCTGTTTTCACTGCTTATAAGGCAAAAGGGAAAAAGCCATGGAAGAAGCACTACAGATGCACAGTTTGGTAGGAAGTAACTCATCCCCATGTTCTCCAAGGAGTGACAGCCAAGCTGTCCCCCAGAGATTACTCTTTCATGAAGCTGTTTTAAGCTGCAGTTCGGAGCACATGCCCTCTTCTTACCCACCACTCCCACCCGGACACAGTGGCCTGCAGAACTTTGCAACCACGTGTCCAAAAGGCACAAGTCCTCACCTTTCCCTTTGCCAAGGCAATGTTGGAAAAACATCACAGATTGTGGTGCATCCAGGCAGCATATGCGGGATGAAATAAATCTAGAGTAGTTCCCTCTACATTCACATTGGCAGCGCTCCCTTCCCATCTGGCAGGGGAATGGCCATTACCCCACCTGTTACCCTGGTTTGGGGCAAGACTGGGATTGCAGGAGCACTGATAACCCCAAGAGATGCTACAGAGCAGCCTTTTCTCTGTCACCACAAATAAAAGCAACTAAGGGACATCGTAGTTTTCCCACAGCAGTACTAGTCCTTCCTGAATTAATTCTCTCACTTTCCTGCAGTCACTGTTTCTTTGGTGAGAGCTTCTCACTCTGTACACAGCAACAAAACAAGGTGTCAAAGAGGAAAAGGTGATTCCCTTGCGTATGTGACAACAGAAAAAAGAATTTAATCTGAATCACACCCTCTCTGCTTAGCTTTACACACACAGACAGAAGTGAAACCAAGAATTCTGGATGGTTTTAACCAGAGAACTTATGAATGTTGCTATAAACAGGTTCGGGGTAGGGGAAGTTGGATCTGCATTGCTCCAACCTGCCCTCAGGATCAAAATCATTATCTCTACCAAGAAAAATCATTATCCCCACCAAGACCTGAGAGTAGAGCTCTGAGCCAGGGTCTGTAGTGTGCCTCTAACCAAGCTGCCCAAGTACAGCCCTGCGCAGGGCCTGGCACACCACCAGAGCCGTGGCAGCTGCCCCACCCTCCTGCTCTCCATCCATTGGCCACTGGCTGTGCTCCCACACGCATGCCTGGATGCAGAAGAACCTTCCAGTGTCTCCACAACAAACTACCTGGTCCCCACCTGGCCAAAGACTGTGCACCACTTATAGAAACCACAATGATGAGAAAAAAGAAAAAGAAAAGAGGTAAAAAAAGCAAAAAGGTGGAAAAGAGAAAAGGAAAAAAGAGAAAAATAAGAAATAAAAATGGAAACAGGCAAAGAGATAAGAGAAAATTAAAAAGGCAAAACAGAAGAAAAGGAAAAACAAACCAAGGAAAAAAAGAAAATAACAATGGATAGGAAAAAAAGAGGGAGGAAAAAAGAAAGGAAGCAAGGGAAATAGCAATAAAGAAAGGCCAACATCCTCTCAAACACAGGGAATAAGAGGTTAACTCTGGAGATCAGAAGGGAGGACTAGACTGAAAAAGAAAAATTAAAAATGAAAATGCAGTTTATTTCTAGTGGCACATGCAAAACAAACACCATTTTTCATGCTCCTAAAAAGACAGATAAACCCATTCCCAGTGGCTGCTGGAGTGAAAGAAGGGCAGCTGGACCACAGGGTTACAACAGCCATTAGCATTTTTGCCAGTTGATGAGAAAGCATTTCATACCTGAATGTGTATGGTCAGCAGAACACAAGCATTAACTTATTGCCTGTCTGATTTTCATCTTTCATTTCAATGTGCTGAATTATTAATGTCATCCGAGTCACTAGCTAATTTTTATTTAAGTCTCTATATAATGTTAAGTCGTTACATAATCTAAAAGCACTAATCTAAAAGCGTTCAGGGCTCTGATGCAGCAGCCCTATGAAAACAGGCTGCTTCAAGTGCAAAATAAACTTTTACCACAGGCAGTTGCCATTCAGCACCAGCAGCACTGCAGATCCATTCCTGCAGGAAGGCGAACAGCGTAGGCTCTGTGGTGCCTTGGGCCAAAAACAGCGCTCTGGGAAGTGTGGACAGGGAAGTGTGACACACCAAGGGCAGTGGGTGGATCCAGACTCCTCAGAAGGCTGAGATGCAGACGGAGGCAGTTGTCTGTTCGGAGGAACCTTCCTTCAAAGCCATGGATTTGTACACCAGAGCCAGGCCAAGGCTGTGGGACAGCCACACGGCCAGGGACAGGCAGCCCGGCACCACCTGCAGCACGGCTCACTGCGCTGGAGGCATCGCAACCGCACCTTCCCCTGCCAGCCTGGGCTGGGATCACAGCCACAGCCACGCTTCCCTCTGATTTTGGGAGTAATCCCTGCTGACTTTGCAAATGCCTTTCACGGAACCACTCTTGTAAATTTGGCCAAAGGGGCTGGGGCAGCCTGTGCACGGTCAGAAGCTGATCAGGAAGTTGCAATCCATGATCTTCATCCATGACAGAGACAGTAAGGTCTTTGGTTTAGGGAGCAAAGACATGTGGCTGGGAAGAGTGGAAGCTTAAGCTGTATTCAGAGGGTTACTGTTGCCATGTCAACACTCGAAAAAAAATTTGTTTACCCCCGGCACTGCTTAAAAGGTTTGAAAATATTCAGTGCTGAATGGGATTACCTCTTTATTTATTTATTTATCTGTTTTACAGATTAGCACAAGACAAACCAAATATATAAATTTAATTCCAGATGAAAAAATATTACATGCCTAGAGGGAAAGAATCAAATGAATGTGTTTACCTTAACTCTGCAATTTGAAAAAGCAAACTTGAGAAGAATGATTAAAAGCACATGAAATGGGAAGTGTGCCCTTTAAATACCAACTTCTAATTGCAGTGATGTGTATATGTAAATCTAATTACGCACATTTAAGGATTAGGTATTTTATTAAAACTGCCTTGATTTAAATTGCACAATCAGTCCTTTTATTAAGACTGATCATCAATTTTCATTCTGGTATTTGTTAATAAGAACTGACAAAATACCAGAGACTTACCACGTCTAAAGCCAGTGCTGCAGTGCTTCTATAGTACAGCTGGATGAATACCCTAGTGCCCAGCTCCAGCAAACATTAACACAGTCCATGACAGGGCTAAAGGAAAACTTCATTTTAGCTGCACAGGATAATATTTCTTAAGAGTCTTAAGTGCAAGATATAATTCCACTAGATAAGATTTCCAATAATTCTGCCTTTCTTTCTAAACCGGTGGGCACATGTCACCGTTAGCTACAGCCCACTGTCGCACTGCCCAAGCTGAGAGCCCCAGTCTGGCAGCAGCCGAGAGCAGCTCTGGGGCTGTGGCTGCACTGCAGGCACCCCCCGAGAGCACACAGGGCACCTGCACCCGCTGCCTGCCAGCTCACAGCACAGCTCTGCTGCCACGCCAGGCAGCTGCCTCAGGCAGAGCTCACCGCCTGCGCTTCAGCTCCTGGAAAGGCAACTGGGCTTCAGTGCACAGAGCAACCATTCCTTCAGCCCGGTGCTGGTGTGTCCCAGGGCCTAGTCCAGCTCCACTGCTGTGGACAGACTGGAACACACTTGTCTAATTTATTCTCTGAATTTGACTGAATTACAGCAATTTCCTCGTAAGATCAAACCACCCTTTAATGTTTACTATTCCCTTCTCTGAAGACAGTGATGCACAGGACAGTTCAGGCAGAGCGAAGGAGACACCCTATCATTTTAGACAATCAATGCCCATTCTCTTGCCTTGCAAAATAGAAGCCCAAAGGATCTGGATTAGAATGTGCCCATTACGTCTCTTTCCCAACTACTGAAGTGTGAGAGATCTTCAAGAAATGTTTAAACAAATTGTTTCTTCCTCAACACTGTGTCTCTCCATATTTAAAAGTAATTTGAAAACAAATACTTTGTCTCCATTCTTTCTGTGACTTCTTCCTCTCATTTTCCAGAACGAGACAAACTGCAGTTCTCTAATGGGAGCACAACTTTCACATGCATGCAGGCCCAGACAGCCAGTACATTTTGTAGACTACTGGCAGCGTTGTAAGCTTTTGCAACTTAAAAAGAATATCGAGTATACTGAAGTCCATGGTAAAGCCCCAGTACAAGACTTAGGAGATCGGATGAGAATTTGAGCTTTTACTGGAAATTACATGCGGAGAACCTGTACATGCCAGAAGAAACATACTCTAAAGTAACACGGGAAATGGCAGGGAACACAAATGTGCTATTTATTGTACTTAAAATTTCAATTTGTAGGGCCTATTACCATCAGTCAGGACTGGCTTCTGAATTCCCAACATTTTCTGTTTGGCAATAGCGAAAAAAGGTAAATGATTCAAACTGAAAAAATATCTCACATGAGACCAAGACTAACACACATACTATAATGAGAGGGGAAAAATATAACAGCAAGGTAAAAGCTAGATTGTGTTTATTTCATGTTTGGAGGGAAAAATCAGGTGCATCTTAACTCAATCTAAACCATTTTGCCTCTCTCAGAAGTAAAGGCTTAAGGGCAACCTTTCTGAAAGTTAAAAGAAAAAAGATTTCACAGACTGTTAAACTTCACCTTCTGAACATCTTTTCCAGAACACTACACCAGTAGTACTGAAATCCTCAACTTTCTCTTCCACTGAATTAATTACTAGTCATATTTCAAGCATCCACGCGCAGTACTTTGAATCAAAGGTGCTCAATACAATTCCACAATCATTTACATGAGCGATTCATCTTGTGCAGTCACATTCAATTTCATACAGAGGTACTCGTTCTTACTATGTTATTTAACTACCAGAGCTCACATGGAAAAAGTAGAGGAAACCTGAAATAAATCTTATTGTTGACTACTTTTGACAGTTAATGCACAGATGCAGTCACCAAGCACATTTCTAAACTGAGGGGAAATGGTAGTAAGATCAGTCACTGAAACTCTTGGTGTGGGGGTTTCTCTCCATACCACAAGAACAAAGGATGATTAAGAGAAATGGAGAAGAGACCAGAATCAAGACTGGAAACATGAAATACACAGGGTCCTAGTTTCTGCTAAGGGACAAAGTTCCACATAAAACTCAGGCTTTACTTCTCAAACTTGAGGAATTCTAGCACTCGGAAACCAATGGGACAGCAAAAGAGAAACACGATGTGGAATGTGCAGGCACAGCAGTGAGACACACACATCCCTCCCCAAAAACTTGCACACCCTTCCAAGGGTTTCAGAGCCTTTGGCTCAAAACTGGCTGTGGATAAAGGAGCAGGGCAGTGCCTATAAGAATTGCCTTCACACTGGCTCCAGTTCTAAGTCAAGGACAGAAAAGCTCTGTTTATACCTCTGCATTATCTTGAAATCTTCAGAGATTCCCTGACAGAATGAACACGGGCATTTGCAAGTCTCCTCTCCTGACGTGGCTCCTGCTCCATTCCCGTGCCCACGCGTGCGTGCCCATGCCAGGTGACCTGCTGCTAAAGGAGGGTGGTGATGCCTTGTCCCCATGGACACTGATAGCTACTGGGATAGCAGTACATGGGAGCAAAATTTCCTTTAAGATCCTCAATTATGCAGGAATTCCAAGGTTAAGGCAGAACATGACAGGATTTTGTAAGGAGATCATTATTTGGAGGTTTTAGTACTCTGCCTCCAACCATACCAGAGGAGATCAAGAGTTTGATTCTTTCTGGTCCTCCTCATAACTCAACAGTTTAGAAAAGAAAAAATGACTGGAAATTACAGATGTCAGGTCAGGAGTGGGAAATTACGCTGACTAGGCCAGAATGCCAGATCTGAAATAACATGCTAGAGTTTCTAAGTTGAAATACCTGAGGCAAGAAAAAACTCCAACCAACAGCCCACCTTATCTCACACTTTATTTTTAAAACACTGTACCGACCAAATTCCTTCCTGAATCACACAGAGGGCAGAAGCTGTCCTATAAATTACTGCAGCACCAAAGAAGTCAGTTCCTATTGACTGGACACACCACCTTTGCACGTATCTGAGCACACTGCTTGGCACACTAAGTTTGTATCCTACACCTTCCAAAGACACATGGCTGCTGCAGGTCAGCTTTGGGTTTTGTTTGCTCCTGTAGTCCCACTGCACGATGGCCTATCTGAATCCAGGTGGTGGAGGAGAACTTTGCAACTCTGCTCCCCAATTCTTGGTGGTGATACTCAGGCCTTTCTGAGACAAAGCTCCCCCTTATCAGCAGCAGAGATTTTGTTTGAAAAGGTGTGGACAGTTTGGACTGGGACAAAACCAGGAATTTAGGTCTGCAGTAAGTTCTGAAACACTTCTGCAATCTTGATTGCAAAAAACACCGGTTGGGTGGAGAAAAGTCTAGCACAGTTTTGCTCCAAGTAGAACTGTAAGAGAGGCTTCAGTCGAAGGTGTTTCAGGTGCCTCCTGTATCCCTCGCCCACAATGGCACCAGAAGAAGCGAAGGTGTGTCCGTACCCGAGGGTCAGGATTAGGGTCAGGGTTAGGGTCAGCACTGTCACACAGCTCCCCTTCCCTGGAGCTCCTCTTGCCTTTCTCCCTGACCTTCAGACTGCTGCACAGCCATCATGTTGACACAGTTCTAATTCAAATTCTTATCCAAACTGATTATGATATTCTCAATTCACTGCCCTTGAATGCAGCTGAATTAAGACAGCGGGGTAATAAATGGGCTACCATATTAACAGTGATGTATCTCCCTGTTCCACAGAGCCAACATCAGACCAATTTTCATGTGGAAGTCATACTGTCACTAGACTTCACTGCCATTAAGAACCAGTTAAACATTAATTAATAGTCATCTAAACTTACCAGGACATGTTTAGTGAAAAATTCTCCATTGGCAGAATAGTAATTGGCTTTCTAAATTTCACAGATCTCTTAAAAGTGATTTTTTTCTATCTGCATGCTCCATTGCTCCACCATTTTAATGTACAGTTCATTTGGTATTCATGTACAGACAGACAGACAGCTAATCTATTTCTTCTGATGCTTTGTTTTAAAGTTCCATTTAACGTGATCACTTCCTAAGAGAATCAAGAATTTAGCAAGAGAGAAAAAATGTAAATTAAAGCATTTATCAGGCTTAAAAGAAACACAAGAAAGGATTGTTAATATTCAGAAACTCACTGACATTCCAATAGTAGTAGTCATTTTCAAGCACTCTCTCCAGGAGTGAAAACATAATGGAAAATTTAAGTCTGCTGTTCCCTGCTTCATGCTACTGTATCTCCTTATTTTAAAAAATCAATACAGGCTATTAATCATTTCACCCCATGTCCAAAGACTGTAAATGCCTTAAAAGGTGAGCTGTAAAAGTCTGGGGGAAAAAAAAAAAACAGAGAGGGAGGGAAAGAAAAAATCAAACCCATTATAATTAGGAGACAGACATTTGAAACTGATATTTAAATTATACACTGTCTCCCACCTTCTTTTTACAGATCTCAGCCTCCTCACTCAGTTGAAACACACAGCCACAAACAAGCATGACTATTTCTCTGCCCTTACTGCCCAGCCCAGGAACAAAGGAAAGAAAGACGGGATTTTATACAACAACCCACAGTTCTTCCTTGTCCTTTTTATCTTAGCTTTTTCCTCCTTAGCTTTTATACACAAGATATAAAAATAAACAGAATCATAAAACACTGAATAAAGTCAGCTTCTTTTTGCCTTCTTGCAGACTCCTTTTTCCAGGATCACTCAATCAAGACACAAATGTTGGCATGTCCATACCTCTGAGTTTAGTGCAGAGCTGACCAGAGGCGGATGAGCAGCCTCAAAAGCCAGGAGGAGAAACGCCACGCTGCACCATGCCAAAGTGCTGCTCATCTCAGTTACTGGGGAGCCCTTGTGCATCTCACACACAGGCTGGGACACCAGGCTGATGTCCACAGCAGCTCAAAGCACATCCTCAGTAAAGGCAGACTGTACCGACTCCATTGAGCACAGAGTAGTTACACCATTTTAGACCACACTGATATTTTCATTGCAAACATCGATAACTAAAGACTTTTTTAATCCTGCTGGTCATCTGTCACTCTGGAAGTGCAGCTCTAGAAACACTGACCTGGCCCTTGTGGGATTAGGTAATGTTATTTCACCCCAGAAGTTTTCACCACCAAATGAGACAAGACTCAGTGACCAATAACACTGCTTAGGGGACCATCAGAGACCTCCCAACAAATTTTTTACAAGTGCTTTTATGAAAGAGCAACGTGTGCTCTTAAAACGTTGTATTCTCTGAAACTGCACCAGGGTCAACAAGAAACCTTAAAATAACTGCATTTCTAGGTGCTGACTTTTACTAATTTTCAACCCAAAACCTACTTAATACCAACGGGAAAGAAAAGGCCACACCATTAAAAAGGTGACTTGCATATTCACAGAGACACCATGACCTCATCAGAACAGCATCTTTAATTTAATGCTGCCTTTACTTCACATGTAACGCCAGCAAATTGAAGCCTTCACATTTTGAACAATTATTGATTTGTCTGATTTATGAACACAAAGAAAGCTAAGTAGTCAAAATGCTATCTGGGCTGATTGAATTTGGGCTTCAGCTGGAAATGCTTCTCCCCAGTACAGGCAAAGCCTGCCCTCTAGAGCACTCTGTCCCTCGTTGTGAGAAACCCGTCTGCATCAACTGACTTGCAGTCAGTATCTAGCAGGGAAAAGTGAACTTGTGGGATTGCTTTAGTTCTTTCTCAGATGAACTGAAAGTGACAGATTTTTCAGTTAGAAGTATTTGATTTTTTGAGCCAGAAAAAAGGTTTCAAGTTCAAGGTTAAATCATAACAAATTCCCAGCTGCATGAGAAGGGACATGGGCAAAACCCAGTGCAGGAACCCAAACATGCTGCTTTTTGCAAACTGGAGCAACCTCTGCAAAAGAACAAAAGCACCTTCCTCTCTGAGACTCACCAAAGCTGCCATCCACTCTCCGACAGCCGGATGTGTGCAAAGAAGGCATAAAACTCCCACAGATACAAAGCCTGTCCACATTCCCAGCTGCACACTGCTGGCACAGTCTCAGTGACAGCACTTGCTGCACTGCACACCTGTATTACGGCTCTGGTTGTTCTACTGACAGCGCAGAACAATGGCACTCGGCCCCACCTGGAGCTGCTGCCTGCACTGGAGAGGCATTTCCCTGGCTCTTTGACAAAACGGCCTTGTTCCCAAGCAAATCTGACAGAGCATACAAGAAGGGAGGGACAGACAAGGGAATAAAGGGATCCTTACTATGTCCTTACCCCACTGCACCCTCCTTTGTCAGAGTAGCAAAAGAAGTTATGTCCACATGTTAGAAACAACACATGGGGAACAACGGCATAAAGAGAATCTTCCATCCCTTTCATCATATACTTAGTGGTATACAATGTACCTGCCTGGCTAAAGGGCCAGTCTGACCCAAGAATGTATCACAGGAGACAGGAATACACAGGTGAAACCCATTGTCTGAGTTGCTGTTGTCTTTGGGGTGGTTTCAGGTACACTTTGAGGATTCAAAGTGGAATACGTTACAAAATTACAGGGCATGAAGTACTTCCCAAAAAATGACAGGCCAGATTCTCAGGTCACTTCAGAAAACTGGATAAGATTTACCAACAGGCACCTCCGGCCATGGTTCAAGCCACCTGGATACTGATACTGTCTGCACTGGTCCACTTCTACACTTTTCTACACCTCTCAAGCAGTGGCACTGAAAAATACATCAGGAATGCGGTGAAAGAAGGGTTTTCTTCAGTCTTAGAATTTCCACACCTCACTATAAAAGATATGGAAAAATCTTGGGTATGGAAAAAGAGTGAAATCTTAAGCTTTTTATTGGGATAGCCCACATGGTAGAAGCAGAAACCAGAGTGTTGCCCAAGGTGACTTACCCTCTTTCTCTGCTTGGATTCAGTTCTTCACCCTCACTGGCAGAGCGGGGAACTAAGGTACAGACTGGTGTAGGAGGGAGCAATGGTTTGGGGTTTCCTTACAGAGGGAGCCTGCAGTTCATAGTGGTGTGGCAGAATGTGGAAAGAGCAAGTATTTGGCAGAAGGTGAAGGAGAGGTATTTGTGGTAAATGACAGTGAGGGTTCAGGGCTGGGCAGACAGATGGAGGTTTGCATCAGTGAGAATAGGCAGAAAATGAGAGCATCCTAGCGGCATATTTAATTTCTGTATGCTTGTTCTTTCAGGCAACAACCTGAGCAACTGCATTCATTTCATGCACAGACATCTCTAAGGATCCTCTCATATATGGAAATCACTGAAATCACAAATGAAATACATCTGTCTCCCTGACGCATTGCAAGAGCCTTTTCACTAGGCACAGCTACTCAGTGCAGCAGACTCTGAGGAAAAAATAAGCAACAACGCACAGAAAAAATGCTCAGTTGTGCTCCTCCGAGGCTCTAGGAAACCATAACTAATTACTGTTATTTAGAGAGGAAATGTAATTAAACCACTTCGGGTGGACAGAGCTCTGATCGGATGGGAGGAGGGCTGTGCAGCCACAGCAGAGTGTGGCACGTGACAATACATGTTTGCACACCAGCTGTTAGATATTCTCCCTACCCACTTCTCACTAGTTGGGTGAACATACTCCTGAAACCTGCCCCAAATGTCATCATCACTTCCTGTTAATCCTCTCAAAGGGGTAAGAGGGTCTTCTAATGACCGAAGGCATTAAAAATCTCACTCCTGTTTTGTGTTCAGTGGACAGCAAGACCGAAGAATCCCCCCTTCCTGCCACCAGGAGCCAGGTGAGGGGAGGCAGCACATCCCAGAGAGGCAGCACCTCCTGCTCCAGTGTGCTTGCAGAGCCCAGCTGACAAAAACCAGACAGCGCACAGCGCCAGACAATACAGATGCAGCCCACTCGCCTTTTTCCTGTACTTGCACAGATAGCAATATTAGCTTTTCTAGTTTTAGCCCTTGTAACAATTTTTTTTCTGCCTGTTTTGGGAGCTGGAAGATTTCAACTGCATTAATATGCTTCAGTCCTCAGTCCCATCAGAAAATGTTTGTTCCTTGGACAGAATATGAATCATTGTAATGGACTAACTTAGCTTCCACTTCTACATACTAATGTGAGATGCATAAAGTACCAACAATCTGAAATGAACACTTAATTTATGTTTGGACAAAAAGGGAATGACATATACAAAGTATTTGCCTTCCTTAAAGTGCTTCTGCACTTCTGTGAGCTTTGTTGATGTCATTTCATGACATTTCCCTTGCTGCTGAAAAGGCCACCTTGAAAGTAACAATGATGCTGGACTTTGAAGATCTGAACCATAAGACAGTGGCAGGAAGAAAAGACATATTGTGTTTATCTAATCCTTTCACTTCCCATCCTACTTGGACTTGGAAATCAGGCATTTAACAGCAGAGGAGGGCAGTTCTGCAGAAGTAAATGTGCATTCAGCTTCATGGTTTACTCAGTAAGGCCTAACCTTGCATAATGTTTGGATTGTTTTTTTCCTTTTTTGCCTTCTTGACTAACTTCAATGTCTAAGACCATTTCCATACTAATAATGTTGTATAGCATTTTCAAAAATGCTCATAAGGTGAATTGGTAAAACAGCTGAGTGATGAAACCTGAGAACATTCTCACTGGATAATTTCAGATGAACTATCGCGTCTATTTTCATTGCTGAACATTTTATATACTGTTGCACTACTTAAAGGGTTAAATAATTATAATTACTGGATCTGGATGAAACTGGTAAAACGTGATGGCTGATTTTTCCTGAACATTCTCAGTGACCTGTCATTGGTATTAGCAAGAAATTTCAGGAGTCGGCTGCCAAAAATGTACTTCTAACATACGATTTTTTCTGTTGAAAATTTTCTATTGAATTATGAGTTGCTTTTTGAAACTGGCTTTCTAGAGCAGCTGTTAATATTTCTCACACATACGAACTAAGAGAGTGTGTCCAGCAGGTCAGGGACAGTGGCAGACTTGGAAGGCAGAAAACTCTCTGTGCTCTTCAACACTATTTCTGTTACTATTTATCCTCTACTGTGAAAAATAGCTATTTCACTCGAGAACCTAGAGCGGTGAGGCAGGCACAGTGACCTTCTACGCATCCTACTTGCATCTGCTGCCACCAAATCATTAATAATACTAACAAAATAGGGATAAGTAAACGCAGAGCCACATCCTCAAGGAAAATTAATTTAAATGGTTCTTCTTTACTCATCTGCGCTCATATCACGCTCAAGGGAACACAGTGAGTGAGATATATGCCAATCAACAACGTTCAACTGCTTAGCTATATTAACAAATGTGCTGAATTTAGATTTTGAACTATTATTTTCAATGAAGTAGTCTTTCCCGAATTTCAAGTGTGAAACTTAAAAATTTCAGCAGGACTATTTCTCAAGTTAGTTCTTCTGTATGAAATAACAATAGAAAACATATGGCATGGAGCCCAGTTTAATGAAATTAGGACTAAGTCTGAAAACAGACCTACATTCTTCAGACACTGACTCTTACATGCAAATCTAGAGAAAAGAATCTCAGTAACTTTCCCAGCTAACAGAGAGCTCAAACTCAGTTATTACATTCACTTTATGAAACTGATATTTCACCCTAATTATGCATGGACCAAGATGACTTACAGTGGAGGAATCCTGAGCTCTGTTTCAGCACTATGGAAGCAGAGTTCTGTAGAAAACCAGTAGCAGTGGAGGTTGACTGGAAGGGGATCTTTTAAAATGAATGTCATTCTGCATTTATGGTTGGCCATAACATTACTTCCACTGTTGCTGAAGTTGCAGATGTCTTCTTATCAAAAATCCATACTTTATGTAATGTTTGTAATTAAAACAAAAATTTTCTTTGAGACATGGAATATTGACTTGCCAGCTATGTTCTGCCTCTATTTCACACCTCTGCAGTATAAGCACAGGTTTAACTCATAAAAAGAAATTGGCTTGGTTAGCAGCTGAGAAATATTTAACATTAAGAAAACACATTTGGCCATTTCTTGTGGTAACCTAAGTACCGAAAATTAAGACATTTGAGACACTTTGTAATGAACCTTTTGCTCTAAAGCCAAATCTCAGAATACAACAAAGTCAAAAGCTACTGCCTGCTCACTGGCATTTTAAGTAGCCTTAAATTTTGAATGCACTGACATCCACCAGCTTTTTCTCTCACCGAGCCAGGGAAGGCAGAAGAAAAGCTGGCAATCAGGTCAACAACCTCTCCAACTCAGAGCTCATCCCCAAGGGACTCTCTCTAACCGTGAGCTTTCTGAAAATGGAAGGAGGAAAGAAGATAGCACAAAGGAAGTGCCAAAGCCTCTAGTGGTATACAAATCCTCTTGGCTTTTCATCTGATGCAGCTGGAGTAAACAGAAGGAAAGGCGAATGGATATCAGCCCGCACGGCAACACTGCCACTACCCACATTTACCCTGTACTTCCCTATCTCTCCATGTCTTCCAGTTCCAGTGGAGGAAGACCAAATCTGGGATGTAGCCCCTGGGTAGGATAAACAGTGGAGGCACTTGTTGCTTTTGCAGTATTTGCCAATTTATCGGTCTCATAAGATGTAACAAGAAGAGCACATAATTAATCATCAATTTATTGGCAGGGGAAGTGAGCTGCCTCCAGAAAAACCAGGAGAAAGGAAGAAAAGTCAGGTCCTATTTACCAACCCTTGGTCTCATATTCCACGTGAGACCTAAAAATTCAGGGAATACATAACAGTCTAATTATCAACTCTAAAGCTGATAAAGCTGTAACTTTTTGCAAGAAAGCAATTGAGGGCCATTGACTTAAAAAGACAACCAGCCACCCAAACAAGGAGATTTCTTCCAGAAAGCTCTGTTGCCTTTGAATAAACTATTTTTCCCACAGAAACTTACGTAGGAAGCATGGGGAAGGTAGAGCTGCATAGGTGTATTCATAGTCACGAAACCTTGACGGGAGCAGCTTCAGAACCTCGGCCAACCTAGGAGAGCTTTTCCAAACCAAAGTCAGCCACTCTATCCTTGTTGAGGGGAGGGCTTGACAGAAGGAAGAGGAGGTGGGGGAGGTCTGGACCTCAAAGCCATTGCACAAGAGGTCTAAGAAGAGAGATTCAGATGAAGGACTGAGCACTTTCCCACAAACCTAAAACTTTCCTGGACTCTGTGAGGGGGAAAAGTGAGTGTGAAGAAAAAAAAGAAACCAAAAAATCTTTGCTATGCTTCCATTTCAGTGTTTAACATCACAGGTTGTATGAAACAAAAACAGAGCTTATGCAAGCTGGTGGTGAATAAATCTAAGATGCTGTTCCTAGAGCCAAAGAATCCATAGTCACAGAATCACAGAATATCCTGAGTTGGATGGCACCCACAGGGATCATTGAAGTCCAACTCCTGGCCCAGCTTTCGCAGCTGAAAGGGAGCCAGATGCAGGATCTGACCTGGGGACTGGCCACGTGACCAGTCCCTACCTAGGTAAGGGGTACTTAGCAGAGCAAGGTACTAGCGGCAGAACCTTCTTACAACAGGCCAGACTGCAAAACTGCTTCACATTTCAACAATAAAATACAGCTTATCTATTCTGTGTCTGCAGTGGATAACGCAGGTGGCATTTCACCTTCACTCCTGTGGTAACAGTAACATAATAGAAATTCATTCAGAACAGAATCCCTTCTGCAGGAACACAAAGATATGTTAATTACACAGTGGTACTGCATTTGGATTCTAGCTAGCCTAAATGATATTTTTAGGTCTAATTCATGTCCTGTTCGTGTAAAATGAGAAGACAGTCTTTTGAAGGCACTGTAATTACATCTGGTCAAACTGCTACAACAAGAAAATCAAGCCATTACGAGTACAGGCTGGAGCCTGGGTAGACACTCAGCAAGCACAGACCAGAGCAGATTCACTGCCCTGCTGTATTTACAAAACAATAGAGATTATATTGTCAAATTCAAGTGAAGCTGATTCACAATAATTTAGTTAGGAGGTCATATGCTATGCTGTTGCCATTGTCTAGGGGATAAAACTGCAATTGTAAAATTTGTTTTTCGCATTTCAAGTCTTTAAGGGAAGATTGGAAGCACAGAATAAGCATCAATTTATCATTATGCATACCATGTATGACATTCCAGAACTACTGTTAAGCTAACAAACTTATGGTATATGTATTCCACAAAAAAACATTACATAACTTGTACTATGGCATAATGAAAAAGAAAGAGGGTCAGGGATCTTACTGAAAAGCATTAAAGCTTCCTTCCAAGTACGAGTCTATGAACCTACAGATCTTTCATGTTTTATAGACTCCAGGTTTGATCCTTCTCTTCCTGAAAATGACTTTACGTGACAGGAATTAGGTAACAGTTACTCCTGTCTCACATGAAAGAGAAGTCAGAGTTTGGACACTTGAGTGAATGTTATGAGATCCTCTGATCCTCTCAAAGAGCTCACCTGAAGCGCTAGGAAAACAAATCATCCGCATTTCATGCTATGGGTGAGTGCAAAGGCTCGTCCTTACTGTGTATCCCAGCCCAAAAAGGACACTTCACAGGCTTCCATCTTACTGAACTGCTTTCAAAGCACTCTCATAACAAAACCTTTACTGATTTTAACAGTCACACTTGGGTGGGTTTTTCAAACAGGAAAAAAGGAGTGCTTTTTCTATGTTTCCATAAAGAAAGAAAAGATCCTTTTGTTCTTGTTCCCTTCAGCTACTCAGAACAAGCTTGGTCAGGCCACAGGGATTAAAAATGCACAGTATCTAGAGAGATGCTCTTTAGGCAAAGACAAATAATGAACAAGCAGAAAATAAACTGTCACATTCAAGGCTGAGGTTTATTTAAAAATGCAGACTTCTCTTTTAACAGTTCAGTTTCTAAAGCCAAAAGGCACAAATTTCATCACTACAAATAGCATTTAATAAAGGAGAGGGAGAAGGAGGGCTGTCTGAGCCTCTAAAGGATCCCTCCTGCCCAAATTCCTATTTGTTTGGGACACCACCGTACCTTGTCTGCTCCAGCAAGCCAGGGAAAGTGGCAGGAGACCAGCTTCAAATGAATAGGATTCTGGAGGCCAAGCTTTCTGCATGGAAGAGAGCTCTCCATGGATATTCTGAAAAAGGAAGCCTTCAGATCTAAAAATACCCATAGAAGGCACAAACAAACTCAAAAGAGGACAAAACTGATTAGCAGTTTTTGCATTCAATTTTAAACCATCCTTTAAACTGGAAGTGACATTTTGTCAGAAAGCCAGCTTTGCAATTCCTTTTATTTCATTTTTGTGACAAAACCCAGCAGCACGTCTTTTGCAGTTCTCCCTTATTTATTAACTCCATGAATAAAAGATTTTTCTAGTGACTAACTCACCCTGACTTTTTGGCCACCAATCCTGCCCTTTTTATTCCTTTAGGGAATGGATTTCCTTCGAAATTTAAATGGCAGGCTTGAAGAACACTTTAACGATGGCATTCTACACAAGTGGCACCATTCTTTCTTGGGGAGCTGATTTACCTGCCTCAGGAAAAAAATTCAGTGCTTCAATTAAGGCATTTAAATTATTCATAAAGAGAAAAAAAATCCCACATCTTTGTCAAATGTTGTCTGCCCCTTTCCTTACATGATGCACATAGGCCCAGTAAAACAATACCATTTTTTAAACCAGTTAGCACTGAAGACGAGAAGAATCACTAGGCACAGCAAACCTGGAGCGAGCCCAATGAGAGTATCTACAGAACTTGGACAAAAAGGCACTTGCTTAGCTTGAAACAATAGAAATCCGCTTTGTATCACCCTAGGACGGGAAGAGACATCTTTCTATAGATCTCAGCACTCCAAGTTACTTTAATTACATCCAACTTTGTTTCTCATTTTAACAATGTAACTATGCCAAATACCCCATGGCAAAATGAAGGAATCATGTCCCCAGTGAAGTCAGTGACAAGCCACACATTCACTTCAATAGATCCAAGATCTCAGCCCCGGTTTATTATTCTAAATTGGATAATCAACTTTTCACATACTATTACTCCATAGCAATGCAGAATTCAATTCAAACACCTGTAGCCAAGAGTAGCCAGTGTTCTTCAGATCAATGCACAACCCTGCAAGAGACAATTGTGGAACAACCCGACAATGTGAAAGTTCTTTAAAATCCAGCACTTTCATCAGCATTAAATAAGCTCTAGAATGAGTTATTATCTATTCTCAAAAGTCACAGGAACTGGTGCCAGAAAACTCAAGCATAAAACATTTTTCTGTGCAATAAAATTGAAGTAAGTAAAGCATTTATCACCTTCATTCTCAACTGAAAGTCAATGGACTCGCCGAGTCTTGTTTAAAAACACGTTCCCTCCATGCAGGGCAAGAGAAAGACCGCAGAGCTCCTGCCTGAGCAAAAGAAGAGAACAATCAGACTTGAATCCCAGAGGGGCTGGCACTCCCTATTGAACTCGCTGTCAGGAGGGATTTCTGACAGCGAACCTGCGTGCAGCTGGCTCCTAATTGCTCTAAGCAGCGTCTCAGCTCAGCTTTCTCCTACTCTCCTTTCCAAAGAGTGGGGTTAGCCCTGGACCAGGTGCACATTGATGGAGTAGGGAAAGAGACCAGAGAACAAGGAGTGCGAGCTCTGGCACCAAGTTTTCATCAAAGTATTACGCATCTTTTGTACACTGATGTTTTAAATTTGTGCACCACACAAAAGCAAACAATGAAAACAAAGTAAAAGTGCAAAGTCCATAAAGAAACCCTTGTCCTGAAGTAAATGGTACAATCACTAAAGAAAGAAGTCGAACTCTAAAAAGAGGAAAACACACTGTAACAATGGCCATTGGACTGAAGTGGAAACACGTAACTTTTGTCACATCCATCCCTGAGACACGCAAGCAAGCTCACAGCTTCCAACTGTGTCTGTATCGTCGGAAAATGACAGGTTTGTACTTTATTTCTTTCATATTACCAGTTCAGAGAGAGCACTGAAGCAATTTCAAACATGATTCTGTGCAGTAACAGTACTAGAGGGATGCTGCGTGCGCATACTGCAGAAACCAAAGCCAAAAAAAGACCTTTCAGACTTCAGCCTTGACATGTTCCATTTACACTTGGCATCACAAAATAATGAATGTGTGTTAACAGCAGCAGAAACGAGAGATGTCATTCCCTGTAACCTCTGCTGGTGCATGGTGGAAGGCTTAGGTGAGATCCTGGTGAATGTAGCACTTGTTTTAGACAACAGTGGCACCAGGCCAGCTTCTCCCCAAAAGTACTCAAAGACCCTCAGAATACCACATACCTTCAGTATAGTTCCTCCATGAATGTATCTCTGTCACACTCAAGAGCCTCCCAAAACAGCACACAGCACATGGGAAGAGCACATATGACTCCAAGAACATGGGACACCAAGAAACATGGCCAAGAAAAGAACAAGTTACAGTATTTCAGACTTCTTTTCATAGAATCATAGAATCATTTATGTTGGAAAAGACCCTTAAGATCATCGAGCCCAGCTGTAATCTACCACTAAACCACATCCCTAAGCGCCACATCTACATGTCTTTTAAATTCCTCCAGGGATGGTGACTCCACTGCTTTCCTGGTTAGCCTGTTACAGTGCTTGACAACCTTTGCGGTGAAGAAATTTTTCCTAATATCCAACCTAAATCTCCACTAGTGCTGCTTTTGTGACTTCATCTTTTTTTATATCTTAAAGCCAGAATCCCATGGTCCCATATATACAGAAAGCAGGAGCAAGAGATTGATTTTCACAAGTAGTGAAATTCAGGATTTGAGGACTAACATTTCACTAATCTAGAGACATCTGTGACTCTTGATAGGAGGTTGCCACAGCCCTTTCACAAGAAGATCTGGTCACTTTTGACTTCAGGTGTTAGAACAGGTTGAGGTTGGTTATGCGCCGAGCACCAACCAACTATTCACTTACTTGCCTCTGCTATAGGTAAGCAGAGAAGGGGAAATTAAAAATTCATTTTTGTGAGGTGAAATAAGGATTATGGAGTGTACTTTTGCACTGCTACAGAATGCAGCAGTCAAACACCATCAGCTGTGGAGTGGGTATTTTAACTCCGGGTAGCTAAGTGCAAGATATGGCACACCATTTGTCATATCCTGGTTTTACACATGCTGCTACAGGAACCTTTGTAACTAGGATGAAGGCCAACATCAAGTGAATGCGAGATAAATATTCACTGAGAGCACAACTGATAGGGTTTCACAGGGATTAAGTCAGGAAATTGGAAAACAGAGCATAAGAGAATATATTATTAAATTATGCATTTCTCTCAGTTTATGAATAATATAAACTGAAATTGATAAACAAAATTCTAGGTACCACCAGCATTATGCAAAAAAATAAACTAATTATAAACACCGCACAATCATTTCATTAAAGACTGTAAAGACATCTTCACCTCAATGCTTCAATTTTAATTTACCTACTGCATAATCTATAGGTGGAAAAAATATGATTAAATTACACCCCACAAACACTCCCAGAAGATGATGTATCAGCATAATTTAAAAGATCAGAATTGAAAATTAACATTTAGTTTTCTATTATCAGAGCTTTGCCGGCCTTAGATAAATAAATGCCAGATATTGCAAGAGCACACACTAGTTACCATGGATATTCTTACTGGGCCCAATCATCGAGTTGCTCCCAGTAACAAGGGTTAACCTCTGGCTCCACTGAAGTCAGTGGCACAAGGCTTTTTCCTCTCCGGCTTCTGAAGGTGCAGTCCAGAAGTGGGTGAAAGTATGAAACACCGTATCAATTAATCTTACATCGGGGTAATTTTCCTTCCAGAGAGTAACTGATGCAGTAACAAAATAATGAAAAATAAAGTCCTCCAATATAATGGGAAGTCAAAAAAAGCTTCTAATAATTGCTCTATCACCTGTAATTAAAAATGATTGAATATTTGCACTCCTTATTCACCTGCTCTCATCCTAACCCTGCAGATACATGGTCAGATGACTTTCAATGGGCCCACAGGGCACATTTTGAACAGTTAAGTGTGAAAGAAATGAGTAAGTGCTAATGGGATTTTCAGAACCATTTTCAAACAGGAGTTACATCCAACAAGATTCTGAAAAAACTCACTTAGCACCTATCTGGAGTGTTAACGTCCTGAATTTATAAAAAGACCCACATGAACAAACTTTATATGATACTTGTGATGTACTCAGCACATGTATAAATTCCAGTGGAACCTACAAGAATCAGTCTATGTATTACTAATTAATTACAAAAGTCAGTGAACTGTGAGCCCAGGGCCAAGCTGGAAAGGTATCCCATGAAAAAGGCCTGTGTATTTCTTTGCTCAGCCACGGCATTTTAGGCACAACTAACAGAAGGCAGGGGACAGCAGTGATTAAAGGACTTCCATCCTGCTATGAGCAATTGACTTCAGGGGGTTAATTTTCACTTTTACGGCATTAAAACACAAGCTTTTGAGGATTTATCAATGATTCCACAATTGAGCTCGAAGTAGTTGTTTCATAACCACAGATTGTGACTCAAAGCCATCGACTGCGTCATTTCTGGCATTCGCCGCCTCCTCAGTTTGAAAGGTCTTCTATGAGGCACAGGCCTCTTCCTAAGCATTTATTTTGCTGCTACTGACAAAGGGAGTATACAATAATGTTTTATGGGTAGATTATCAGTTTATAGTTTTAACTGTTTGCCTTTAAAACAAGCACTTAAGACCAAAAACCCTGCTGGATTATTAGCAAATTTCTGACTAACAAAAAAATGTAGCCCCTAACTGAGCCCAAGAGAGCATCAGCTTCAGGTGAGAGCTCAGAGTTCAACAGAAACTATTCCTGCCCCTCAGCCCCTCTCTCATGTTTTTTATTAGCAACACCACAAAGCTTTGCCTTCAGCCTGGATGCCTACGGTCTCTGTTACTCTTACCTCATTTAGCAGCTGAAGCCTGCACTTCACAAACACTGCACTTGTCCGGATAGGGACTAAAGTGATGTAAGGAAAAAGGGGTCAAGATGGGATTATATAAGAAAAGTATATAGTAAAGTAATTCCTAAGTCTTTTCACATCTCTTTTATGCTGCTCTGGCAGCCTCAAGCAACTCATGCCCTCTTTAAAGTTACTCTATGCTATTAGGCTGTTGAAAAGGCTCTGGGGAGAAAAGGAATCTGTACCAGACATCATTAATTGAGATCTACCATTTTCCTAGTTCCTCAAAATAAGCATGATGATAACTGTATTCTTCATTACAGCACTTCAGCAGGAAATAGAGTAATAACTGCAGCACACCTAAGGGTAATACACTTGTAACTCCCACTTCCCAAAAAAGGGCAAACATATTGATTTATCTACAAAGGAAAAGGAGCTTCAGTTCTGCAAACATTTTCAGATGTCTTGTGACACAGCATGACCAGCGGCAGTACGAGCCAGCCTTGAGAATTGGGCAACAGCAGAAAGTCAAAGCACTTAGAAACCACAAGTGGCTTTATAGATCTTTGTGATATAAACATTTCCAATATCCACATAGGGAAGGAAAGAAAATTAAAATGCAAAAAAATAGCAAAGAGAGAAGTTCTGGGGCCAAGACAACACCAGCAGGCTCAGGAAAGCTCTAAGAGGCACCAGAGGCAGTAAGAGTTCATTTCTCAGCACTCAGCCTGTGCACTACAGGGTTTAAACAGCAATTTAGTCTCCTTAGGGGATCTCTGCACTCATTTGAGCCATCTCCTCCATGACATGGGGTGACAGTGTTCTGTAAAACGTACTGTACCACCACGGTAGCAGGGCCAGGGTGACCTCTGCCACACTCATTTCAGAGGCAGCAGTAAGACACTCACATACATCTTTTGTTCAGAAGAGCACCTGCAATATGCTTTGGCAGTATTCCAGAGCAACACAAATAACAAAGCTCTCCTTTTTCACTCCTAAGAAAGCAGAGATAAGCACCACAGGAGGGTCTTGCCAGTTTTCTTGGGCACTTGGAGGAATAAAGAAATGGTACATTGCCTCTTGTTGCACAAACACCAGTCAGTTTTCGACAGTGTCAGTGCAGCTTCCAGCTCTCTAAGCAAGAAGAGGCTTTATCATCTGAAGCATGAGAAGGATGTCAGGATTCTGCTCATGACTAATGACTTCATGCTGCAATGCTTCAGGACTACACCTTGAGTTAAATAACTTCTGAAAATTAACTGAAGAGTTACCCAAGCAAGAAGAGAACGAAAAGCTTCAGGACTGCATCCTGCACTTCTAGATGGACATCAATATCTGCCTCAATGTCTCCCTTCAGCTCCAGTGTTGTGAGGTGTGGGCATGGGGGAGGGAGGGGAAGAAAAAAAATTCAGGGGAAAAAAGGAAAGAGAACCATCTGAAAAGAGAGATAAGTAACTGGGGAAATTACAAAGCTGGCTTGTGCAGAAAAAAGCTCAGTGTATAGAATCGATTGAAGCTTTCAATACAAGGGAACAAGGGTCTCATTTCAGCAGCTGATAGGTTTAGATTCATGGCCACAATAAAAAAGGCTATGTTCCAGGGCATCACCCCCTGATTATTAAGAACAGTTTCTACTCATGAGTCTTTGTTTCCTTAAGATAGATTCAATACACTTAGTGATTTCTCACCTGATGAGCACTATTCAGACAAAATTCACAATCAGAGCTCATAATAGCTTTCACATATTAGTAGACTTTTATGTCAACAATCCCCAAGGCTCACAAAACCTAATCCATGGAGGAAAAACTTTTCAAAAGCATATGGCCTCAAAAACAAGTCAAACAGAAGAAAACTCCCAACTACAAAAAGAAAAGGAAAGTTTAAGGAAAGATCCATAGTTACAGGCACCCAGAGTTTACAAGACTAAAAGGAACACAAGCGAGTAGAAAGAACAGCAAGTGCTGGTATTGCCAGAACTGCAGCTTATCTGTAACTGTCCTAACTCACTGAAAAGCCAAGAGTTGCCCATCTCTGATCCCTGGATACCATTAGCAGCTGACACTGAAGCATAGCATCACCAAAGTCTGCCTGTGTCAGGATAGCTGTCTCCCATTTATCTTCTCTGTCATCGTGAACTTGTTTGTGCAGATCCCAAAAGAAAATCTGGCAGAGAAACTGAAGCAGAATTGAAACATCCAGAGGAATAATTTTTCCCCTTTCTTTTGGACAAAAGCAGGCAGTGAATAACTGCTGAATTTAGCTAATAAAGGGAACAGTTATGTGTGCAGCCTCCTCCTTCATTCAAAAAAAACCCCAAGGATAGTTTCAGTTGCTCTAAGCAAGAACACAAAATGTGCAAATGCAAAATCTGTGCAATAAGAATCTATGCTGAAAAGCATCAAAATGGGCTGTGTAGTATTTCCCTCAAACTCCATATGGCCAGCCTATTGTATCAGATCCTCATCTGATTTAAACTGCAGCACTGGTGACATGGAGATTAGGAGCAGCAGCAATACACATCTTCCCACATGCTCCTTTCCCAACACATATGGCTTGCTCATTTACATGGAGGAAGCAGAAAAAAGGCTGCAGGCGTGTGGTTTTGCCAACAGTTAATTATTGAAAGGAGAATTTCTGCTCTCTGGGGTGCAGAAATCAGAGTTGCTCTTGATGCTGGGACCAACACAGACATTCTCCCCTATAGCCATGAAGGAAGCAAAGGCAAGGCCTCCTGTACATGACTTCCTCATGAGAGTAAATGAACACCCATCATTATGCTGCTGCCAGTCACTGAAGCTAAAAAGCTGGCCACCAGGCCTGACAAAATCTCTATCAGCTCTGTGATCACTGCACGCACTTCCTTTTGCTTTGCACTGTTTTTAAGGGGCAATGATGGACCAAATGTTCTGCTTGAGTTCAGAGCTTAGAGCATGTGTGGTGTGGGATAGACCATTGGAATGTATGGTGGCCCTTCATGCCTAGGAAAGATCTTATGGTCTGCCATGATCACTCAACCCACACTCCTTCCCCTTCTCTCCTGGAAAAAGCAACAAAGGACACACACAAAGCATATGCTGCTTTTTGAGATGAAAACAAAAGGATGGATTTCAGCAGCAAAAATGCTACACTGTGGTCTCTTCTCTCAGGGCATTTGCAAAGAGTCCTGAACACTCTGACCAAAGACACACACACCCCTTTTATCATCAGACAGACAGTCTGTGCTGGCCTATTCATAGAGAAAAATTACTCATCTAGCTGTAGGTTGCCTGCTGTGAACCTTGATTCTCCTTAAGGGTAAGGGAAACTTACTCAGAGTTGATTTCTCTTTCTGGTGGAGCCCTGAGAGCAGACTATGGTGATACTGCAGAACACCCTGCAGGACTATCAAAAGAACTGGGCCTGACAGCAGAAGAGGGTAATTCACCTTCCAGCAAAAGCCACACCAGGCCAGATCCGTGGGTCTTCTTTAAAGAGACTTTAAGGGCAGAGCTCTGATCAAGAACCTGCAGAAAAAATTTAACATCCCTCCTCATCTTTGCACTCGGACTACATCTAAACATTGCGAGTTCTTCCTGCACAACACCTCTTAAAATATCAAACTGAAAGATCGCGTAGCCCCAATCTTCAACCGAGCTCTCATCCAACGTTCAGCAGCACACTGGAGACATCCTCTTCCTTGTCTGATACACGCAACGACTTGTCCTCACCTGTCACTGACTCCCATCACGCTGTTTTTCTGCTTGTTCCCACTTCTCTAGCACAGACGTATGCTACTTGTTTTCACCGTCGAGGCCTTGGCAAAGCTATCCTCTCCCCTGCCATCAGCTCTTACACAAACAACTGGCTGCAACCAGCTCTTTGAACCCGTCAGCAGCCTGGAGGCACAGCAGGGCCCAGAAGTGGCCAAAGCTGGGACACTTCCACAACCACAGCACTGCCGATATCAGCTGCTTCTAATGCCCCAAAAGGTCACTGAGTGACGATCTGCAAATGGAGTGAGAAATTATCAGGTCTGTCTTTGCCCTGACAACTCTCCAGTTGTATTCCACTGTGGCTATTCCTGCCCAAGGCAGGGTTCTTGCCATGCAGGACCATTTGTAAAATCTCTTTTGCCATGTCTGTAGCATTCCCTCAAGTTTTCATCCATTGCAGTCATAAATCTGTCTGATATTTCTCCCTGGCTAAGATGTTAATTGCCATGGCATTCTTCCATAATTGACCTTGTTTCTTTGAGTTTGCAGCAATGGACCATAGAGCAAATTCAGCTCTCACGTCACTGTAGCACACGAACCATTTACAAATGTGCAGCTGTTAATTAACAACTCAAGTGAGGCAAATGCATTCAGCAATTCTGTATTTTACTTCTGGGGCAAAAAGGATGAGAGGGATGGCAGTGCACCTCCCAGTCAGAAAAATTAATACTTAACATCCAAAAGTCAGGTGTAAAATTCTGGGAAAAGTCACAGGTAACAGCAAGGCTAAAGTGTTGTTTGAGGCAGCAAAGCAGAGAGTCAGACTCCATAATGATCTGCAATGATCAGATGATGCAAATCCCAGCACGTGGCATCAGAGCCAGGCAGCCAGCACAGGGAGTCTGGGCATCACCCTCTGCCTCCCCAGACTACATCCCCATCTGCTGCGAGTTGGCCACGAGCAGCAGCCTCTCCCGGGCACAGGCCCATGTGAAACAAATGCTCACAGATCACATATTTTATTTCCAGCATCTGCTTTTCCTTTTGTACGTTGTTCAGGTGCCAGGCAGAGAAGCTGGAGACAAATGTTGACAAGTGAGCTTGGGGCAGATTACCAACTCTGAAATACTCAAAGATGTGGTTATGTACAGTTCCTCATGAAAGTGTACAGGAAAACTGCTGACTTCTGATACAATCACTTGTAAGGATAAAATGAATTTTTAAAAAAAATCATGTAAAACTGCCAAGTCACTGTCTTTGTTAACATTTGCCATAACAACAAACATAAGCAACTGGTATAAATGGCTTTTTTTGTAAAGTTTGGGAGTCTAACATTGCTAGACAGAAAGCTGATCTTGACCTGAGGCAAAAGAGGTTTTGTGTAATCATTGACTTGGGAGCAACGATCACATCTTGCAAAAGGCAAAATAAAAGAAAAAGAAAAGTGTTCATTTTCTCACTTGCATCATGGCTTGAGATAGCACCCTAATTTTCAAATTCATCCAAAAATATCAACTTCTGTAACATTCATCTACACAACTATCAAACTTTCACGTTAAACTTAATGAAGCTTTTGAAAAGACATTTACCACTCCTCATTCAAAAAAGTAATATAATTTCAATTCTATTCTTCCCTTCATCCTCAGGAGAAAGTCTGAAAGGCTTAGCATCAATAAAAAAAATAAATGCCATGTAGTTCTTTTACCTCAAATAATCCATGCAGTCTGATCCCACCGCTGAATTTGCCAACATCTCTATAGCAGTTTAGTATGAGCAGTGATCACAGCCAAGGCCTGGAAGTTGGTTTCCTGGCAAATTTCCGTTTCAATGCAGAAAATGTAGAGGGCTCAAACGAAGAACAACTGCTACAATTGGTGTGGACACGCTGTTCATACTCTAGTGTTTCGATTTTACAGTTTTAATAGGTGTTTCTATAGCTTTAGTAGGTGATAAAATAACTGCATAGCTTTGTAGCAGCCTGGACACACACACCAGTCATAATACTGTCATCTAATATTCATTTCACTTACTGTAACAAGAGAAGGATTAGACTCTTTTTTTTTTTTTTTTTTAAATTAGGAAAACCAAAACCGCTTAACAACTCACATTAAGTTCCTGGTGTGGAAACTGCTGCAGTAAAACTTTACGGTGGGAAAAGAATTCTATGAGTCTCAACAAGACAGAATGATTCTGTTTGAAGTAGCTGGATAAATTCATCTTTATATTTCATAGCAAGATAATGAATGAGGAACAAAGCGCATCTGTCTGCATGGCGAATGTCTCGGCGAGCAGTTGTATTACTGACAGCACTAGAAAACTACAAATTTCAAAATGAAATGTGTCTTACTATCATATAACAGAGTGGATACCACAGCAGTGAAGACATTATCTCAACTGTACTGAAATCACAGATTTCACTGATATCCTATTCATTCTCAGCCATGAGCTGAACGCACAACGAAGTCTCTGACAACCAAATAGCAATTCCGTCTTGTCTCGCTGTTCAACAATTGCAAACTAGGAGTTTAGGGGCACTTGTATTGCTTTTCCAGTGAGCTGAGAGGAGTCTAAAAGGGAACGTGTCATGGTGTTTCACAAGAAGAGCAGGAATCTCTGATCTGACTCCCATGAGAGAGCTGTCAGCTGTGGCGGTGAAGGGCAATGAAGATAAGCATTTCTGCGGCATAAGGCTCTCAGAGCTGTTAGCGCAGAAGGCGCCAGTGACAGAAAAATGCAAAGTTCTGTTGGACCTAGCAGTCATGCCTGAGTGGTACAACAGCCTAATTAACTATATTTAAAATATAGCCAGTCTAGGGGGTTGAAAAGTCAAGTCAAATCTCACAGGACCCAGAAGGAAGGACTGTGCCAGCCTTCACTGAATAACCTTCATATTGTCCAGCAGGTTAATAGGCAGCCATACCTATTAACTCTGCTATTAAGTGCTGCTCACGCCTCTTCCACAGCTTGTGTTTCCAGGGCAAGAGCAGATTTTATCCCCCCTTTACAAGGCAGTCACTTGCAGTCTCTGCAGTGTTCCCTGCGAACACATTTCTCCTCCATCCCAGCAGCAGAAAGGGCACTCGTTTGTCTGGGGACAGGCGGGAGCAGCTGTGGGTATTAGTGCCCTTAGAGAGCTGACAGCAGCACTGCTCTGACTCCACATCGCATGGGAGGCTGTAGGTAGACATCTGGAGTTTCTGTGCTTGTGCTACATGCAAAAGCAGTTGCATTAACCTTCCCTTTTTATCACTTGATTGAATTCAGCAACTCGCAGACAGAACAGAGGAATTTACACGTTCCCTTTTGTTCAGAGGCTGTCTCCTCTGAGCCGCAGTGCACACAGGGTAATGTCTGTGGGGTAATGCAGAGTGAAGAGTCTTTTTGTGAAGCTGTGGAACAACTCTGCATCCTCACCACAGCCAATGCACCTGGCACAGTTAAAGCAGTACAGCAGTTCAGATGAAGGAAAAAATGAAAGTAGAGGGGTGGCAGATTCTCTTGCTGGAGTATTCTGAATTTAGCTCTATCCAGACTCTCTCTGTTATTTTGGGCTAGAGAAAAAGGAAGCTTCACATGCTCAAACCTTTCTGTTTGGTAGCACTACGCTCTGGCCAGTGCTCGCACATTTCTCAGGTACTGTCATGCCCCAGAACAGTGCAGCAAAATACAGGACACTTGCAATGCAGATACATCTGGCTGTCACACGACCCCATTTGTTCTCAACACTGCGAGAAAACTTGTGCCACAATGGAGTTCCACACCAACACCAGACTGAGGTTTGCTTTACTACAGACAATTTCTTTCACCACATGTTGCTTCTGGGGACTTGTACAATATGAGCAATGTCTACAGCAAATAAAGCAGCAAGACCATGCATCACTGCACTGGGAGACAGACCCATGCAGACTTCCCATAACTTTTCCCTACTGCATTACCAGCACCACAAAGCAGATAATGGTCTGGGTCAGTCTTTCATTCCTGCTAAAAAGCACAGGATGACAATGTTTAGGCACTTACAAATGGATTATGAACCTAAAGTAAAACGCTGCTGCTTACTTCTGTGACTCCAGACGGTTCCAGCAGACACCTGTTAAAGCTCTCAGCAACTGCTCTATGCTGCAATACACAGCCACGAGGAACAAAAATTAAACCTTACAGGGACATTGTCACCATGGACTGCCACAAGAGAGTATGTTCAAGAATCAAAATATTAGAAAGCTGTACAACAAACCAAAACCACACAGCACATCATTTTATGTGATTATTAATGAGACTTGAGATCAACACTGTGATCAAAGAGAAGACATTTTCAAGGCTTCTAGCATTTTCACATACAACTGCTCATGAATTTCTGCAGGATTCCACAGTATACTATGAAATCTGCTGCAGAAAACATGATTTTTGTACTATCTTGCTTTTAGTATTGCCAAAACCTGTGCTCTGTTCCACTACTACACTTGAAGATCAAAACAAAGGTAACATTTACAGAAATAATAGAGGGATTGGTTTGTTGGCTGGCTTTCAGTGAGTTACAGATCATTTCTGTTGTCTCAATCTTCTATCAAAATATAAAGAAATAAACTGTAATGAAGAATTAACTCAGGAGGAAAGCAGAATAACAAACTAACCTCCGCACACCCTCTAATCCACCTGTCCGGCTTTGCAACATGCTCGGTTGTGTCATGCAGGAAACCATTCTAAATGAGTTTATTGATTTATTCTGGTCTTCAAAGAGAATTATAGTTCTAAAGAAATACATGGATAAACAGGCTTCTCTTTAATTTCTCAAACATAAGCCCATCTGCCCAAGCACAAGAGAAATATGCAGGACATAGAAGAGTTCAACAATTTTAGGTGAAAATCAGGCGTTTTGGTATTAGAGATACTTGTGTCTTTCACACTACAGCTATCTGCAGACATTGCTCTTTCCCGGTTATTCCTTATTAAAGCTGCCACTTGCAGTCAGTGCAAAGGAATGTCCAAAATAGGAGGTTAGCACAAATACTATGAAATACTGGTGTCCAGTTATAAGCAGCAAAGGGTGTTTGTCTACCTCCCACAGCTAAAACGTAAGTACAACATTTTGGAAGCAATTTTAAAATCTCAATAACCATCCTCACTTCAAAAGCTTTAGTAAAAAGCATTTTTCTCATAGCACATCTAATTCAAACAGGAGTGTTCCCATCGTGAAGTGTGGCAGGAGTGTAGCATGAATTGGCAATAGCTTAGATTTGAGTCACCTCCTGGAGATGTCATTTCATTGATTTCAACTAAATTATTTCTGATTTGTGCTATTGTAAGAAAGAAAAAAAGAGAGAAAGGAAGAGCTTTCATCTTGATTTCGCACCAAAGAACTCAATAGCATTTAGGCCGCTGGCTGCAGCGAGTGCCAGGTTCAACTCAGCACCTGAAGGACATCATTTGCAGAAGGTGCAGTAAATGCTATTGCACCTCCCTGGGAGCAAAGGCCCAGAAGGCTGTAGTTTCTGTTACGTTTTTTTGTTGTCCACTACTTGGTCTGAAAACATTAATAATGAAGGGTGAGTAGTAAAAAAGAAAAAAAAATATTCTGGAAATGTCTCTCCCACTAAGCACAGCTAGAGTGGAAGTGCTGATGTGGCTCCTTTACCAGGCACTAAGGCCTGTGTGGGACTTGATCCTGAAAACACCACGTGGTAGGTTTGCTTTTATCGCCTACTAGGAGAGTAATTTCATAAGCCAGAGTGACCAGTGATGAATCCTAGAATCCGTGTGATGAAGAGTGAAAAGCAGAGACTTCAGGTAACAGTGCCAGAAACAGTTACTAAGCTTGTTCCCAGATGTGACCGTGGCTGGAACAAGAGCCTACTCTTCATTTGGCTGCTTACTATGAAACTGTTAAATCTTGAACTATTTAGCATGTATGAATATCCATTTTTTTTTCCACCAATAAATAGAGGAAAAAGCAGCATTTAAGTAATCATAAAACAAATTGAATGACTCTGCCCAGTGTGTTTTCTGGATTCTTAACAATTTGCTACGGCTAATGGTCCTTGCTTTCACCTCACACCATTAATTTTGAAAGTCGTCATTAATCTCCAAGAAAAGCATTGAGCTTTGATTACTACTGCTTAATTACATGGAAAAATAGACATACTGTCAATATTAATTTGCTTTACAACAGGCCAACTAAGTTATCTTCAATTCTCAGCGCATTCTACAGCTGTCATTTTATGTCAGGTAATGATCAATAAAATTATTAATTTAAACAAAGCTTTTTACTAGGGAGATAGAAAATCCTTATTTGAGCTCATGAACGCTCATATTTTACTACCCAACTCCTATTGTATTTTGTTTACCATATGTGAGCCCCTAAGGTAAAGCCATTGCAAGCTTTACCTTGACATTTCTATGTAAATTGCTTGAAGTTATGCATGGAAATCTCATAAGACAGGTTCTGTCTTTCAGGGAAATGGGAGAATGTTCTAAAGACTCAAAGGACAAATTTAAGATCAAGGTCATGAGAGTAAGGGTGGACTTAAATATTGAAATCAGAGAAGTCTAATTTCTCAGACAAGCAGGAAATTCTTTACATGTTCACGCAGTTGTTTGTTAGACTCAGCTACCCCCTTAGACCTAAGCTTTCCACAAGCCTTCAGGGGAAAGCTTGGTGAAAGTGTCCTGGGTTTTTTATCAGAAAAAAAAGTATTTTCATTCCTTTTCCCAGCTAGTCACTGAACCACTAAGGGGCAAAAAAATTCTGAGCGATGAGAATAAAAGGCAGTTTTCTGCGTGTACTTGTCAGCCAAAGCATGGTAAATTTTGTTTGTGTGTCATGCCTGAAATAAGGTCTTCTTTTGCTCCTTCATAACTTTGAATAGGGAACACACGAGGCTTGAAATATCAAAATCTCTATCTTTAAAGACCTCTCCTGCCTAAGCATATGAAGGGCAAAAGGAAGGGGGAAACAGAACACACTCAACTGCACTGAGCTGGATTTCTACAGTACCAGCAGCAAAGCTCCCATTAAAGAAAGGCATGGGCACTCATACAATGGAGGGAGAGCAGGAGGGCATTAAATCACAGTCCTCACAAGAGTCACAACTGGTTTTTATACAATTTATATTTTTCCACCATTTGTGTTTTACATACAATCTGAATGATAGAAAGGTGCACTGAAAATGACTTCTGGAAACTCCATCATTGATTCAGTATCAAATAAGTTGACATCACCAGATGCTCATCTGCCATGCTCCTAAAACCCCTAAAGGCTCACACAACCACCCCAGATAACCTTACGCCCTTTTAAATCTACCACTGAAATGAGGGCATTTTGCTATTTCCTAACTGAAACAAACTGAGCAGCACCACAAGTCCAATGCCTTGCTCCTCAGCCTAGCAGTAACACAGCAATTACTATTCTGTCTCCAACAACCACTTAAGTATCCATAAGCTGCCCCCTCAATCCCCTTCATCCCCTTCTCTTTAGCAGAAGCCAACCCCATTCGTTCATCCTTCACAGGTCATGTTCTCTAAAATTCTTCTTATTTCCCAGCTGTCGTTGCATTTGAACCATCTCTCAATATGTCAAGATCTATTTGTCAGCCTTAGTGAAGGCTGTGAGACTGTCCTGGTGAGACATCGAGAACATGCTGACCAACAGATTGCTGCTTTGGCCATCAATCTTCCAAGAGAAGCAACTGGACAACATTCTCCTCAAAGCCATGCAGTGTTTATACCTGAGTGGCTGACACAACAACTCACTTTGGCATATAATAATGTTATTAACTTATTATATGTTAATTCTTGCTTAGAAAATAAGATAGGATGAGGAAAGCTTCTGATGAAAGCTCTGCAGCGGAAGATGACAGACTAAGATTACAGATGATTCTCTTTTTAATGAAAACTTTCCTCTTATTTCTTTGAGGTGTCTTTCTTCCAATGGGGAGAAATTGCTCTTCCCTGTGATTGGTTTTTGTTCTCATATGAAGTACACTTTCCTCCCTCTCATTATTGAAAAGCACATTCACTTGTATTTCCACTTTAACTTCCTTCAGAGGATAAAAGACAACAACAGCAACCAGAGAGCAAATACTACATCAAACCAGAAGCCAGCCGATTTAATTCAGCTCAGGAACATGGGAGATTTGAAGTGAACAATTTTTGTGACACAGGGAGTAATGAAAAGTCGACAACATGAAATGGAATTCTTTTACCATTACAAGCAAGTGACAAGTTTTTGGGTCACATCCTATGATTTAGATTGACTTTTAGAGGCAGAACTCCAAATCTTCGTCACTGAGAAAGAAAGGGTATACTTTACCTTCAACCAAGTTCCCTAGCAGAAAAAACCAACATGATAGTTCAGAATTCTTTGGTAAGATCTCTAAACCCAATCCCACCCACTGTTTTTCACTGTGTAACTTCTAAATTGTTAATGTATTACAGTAAAATTCAAGATCTAAGTGTTTTCACAGCATCACATTTTACTATATATTACACATGGCAAGTGAGCTATTTCTTAAGTTATAGTATATAAAGCAAAGAGCCCCAAGGGAAAGCCAAAAGCACACTGAGATCATACTGATGTATCAGTCTTTTAAGAGGAAAAGTGAGAAAAGAGAGAGATTTCCCTCTCTTCTTTAAGTTCACTCATTTATCATACCAAAATACCAAGCACCAAATTCACTTTTATTCTAAGGACAAAAAATTAGGTTCCATTCACACATCAGCCTGTCAGAGGACCGGTATGTTGTAATCCTCCCCTGTACCTCCAGTGCTGGATGCTCCTTTCTTTCCTTTCTCTGTCTTGCTCCTCCCAAGCCTTACCACTCCTCTAAAGAAGCTGTTTACCAGTTCTCAGAGCCACAGAATTCTTCTGCCTGTTTAACTGGCAGAATTTGTCTCTCATATGATTCTAAAATAACCAGTTCATTCTCCTGATTAAAATCCTTGACCTGTAATAACTATGTTTTGGCCAGTCAAAAAAATTCAAGAGTTAGAGATCGTGAATACAATTTAAAAGACAAAGAACACAGTCAGCAGAGGGAGGTGACCCAGTTTTGAACTCACCTCTGTTACAAGAACCTTGGTGATGCACATAAGCACTGCCAGGGGCATTTGTCCCTTTGCTGAATCACTGCTGTGCAGTGCTCCGTTCCTGTTTGCTCCACCAGCCTGCTACCCTCTGTCAGCCCCCAGCCCCAGATGGCCGAAGGGAACACTGCTCCCAGGCCAGGGCTCAGCACAGGTGCCAGGTTGCAGAACCAGAGCTGGCAAGCTGGGGAGGGCACATCACAATTTAAACCCCTAACAAAGTATATTCCTGCATTTACAATCAACTACTTTCAAGTCTTCTGTGCACATCTTAAAAGCCACATCAGATTTGCACACTGCTGTCAGCCCATTTGTTCCTGTTCCAATTCTCTTTCACTGCAGCATTTTTTTCATGCTGCCACTAAGAACATGCTCCAGCTATTTTGCTGTTAGTCAGTCTCAAGCACAAGGGCAGAGCTAGCTCTCTCCATTAGGTCAACAAGGCATGACCATACCCAGCTTCCTCAAGGCTCTGTCCTTTCACAGATCTCTAATTATGCACAAATCCCAGGGTAATTCTCCGTTGCTCTATGCTCCAGCAATAGTAATAAATGATTCTCCTCCCTAACCAGCAGCTGCCTGGAGAGGACTAAAGAAGCTCTTCACATTTTCTTTAACTGAAATAAATCAGCTAAGTGGTAAAAATAACAAGCACTGCCCATGGCTAAAAGGAAGCTGAAAGACCTCAAGGGGAGAAGTAACACATACATTTGCAGAGGCAGGGGGGACACCCAACCAAAAAAACCCCCTTGTTTCACTGGCCAGTCCTCCTCAGCAACTGCTTCACTTCCTGAAGACCACTGGGAAAAAATGAAAGAAAAAGAAAGCAGAGCCTGTATTTCTCATAATTCTTTTTCTGTCATTTACTTCCTGAGATTGGTCATTTTTTCCTGATCCTTTCAGGGTTGCTATGTGAAGTACAAGAACTTTGATTTATTCAAGTGATACAAAACAAAGAGCCAAATAGTCAGACATGGTAGACCTTCTGCAGACTCCAAACCCAGGCAGCAGGAAAACCAGAGAGGCAAAAATCAAACTTTTTTTTCCACTAGAGTGGTTCATTTTACTACCCTGGACATCTTCAGGGAAGGTCTTTCCATCTGGATCCTTTCCAGATTGCAGGCAATACAGCAGAAAGAGCCCCAAGTGAAAGCAATTGTGACAGTAGTTAGGCAGAAAAAAGTAACTTTTTTGACATTATGCTCCAAGCTTGCCTGAAGAGCAGCAGGACCTCATAGGCTCCATGTGGCTCCAGAGAAGTCAGCCTGACCTTGCACACCGCGCTCACGACGCTCTCTCTGCACAACCCAGACCACCAGAGCTGTAAAGTCAGCCCACCCTGGCACAGTCTGGGGCAACAACACCTTCACCTGCCTGGGGCTTCCTTTATTCTCCCTGTTTGGTACATCACGACTCCTTTTAGACATAGCTAAATGTCACCCAGCACAAACTTGTGGTAAGTTATAGAATTCTTTAGCTCTCCACAGTGAAAAATCTGTGATGAAAATGAAAGAAGTAAGAAAATACAGCACTTACAACATTGATTTTTGACATTTTGGGTGAATTCTTTTCATGGTGCTGCTTACAAAATAGATCAAAAGTATATGCTCTATTTTGATCCTAACAACATAAACCCCATTATACTACATCATTTCCCCATGAAAGATTTCAATATTTATGAAACTGTCAAAAATCTCCATTATACACATAAAGGGTACTATGTTATTTACAAAAAATAAAGTAAAAAAATAGTAATATAAAACCTACAGAGAAGTGGGAAAGACAAATGAACACTTGCTACAAGGCTGGGAAATTCCTAAATGGCAAAGGGTCAGGAAAAAATCTTAAGGTTATGTTGTGAGCATTTCTATTATCTTTGTGACTGAGTAGAGCAGGGGGACTGCCATCAATAAATGTCCATGTATGTTTTATTGTTTGGCTCACTACCAGCCTATTTCAATTTTCACTGACTTGTTGAAGAACAAAGCAAAACAAAAACAACAAAAACCCTAAAAAACAACTTGCCCCAAAAAAGCAGGCATATCAACTACATAGGATGAGTCTTCTAAACACACTGCTCTATACTTTACCTTCAAAACCCACAGAATTTAAACCTTCTGAATTGTACATGCACAGAAGTACCACTACTTTCTTTCATGAGCTAATAAAGAAAGCTTAAGGAAACATAAACCATATGCTAAGTTAAGCACATGCTGGGACATGAGTCATGACTTTGTGTTTCTTCTTAGAATTGCTTTAAAATATTCATGTCATATAATCATAAAACATCTTGAATTTTAAAGAAGCTGAAAGGAAAAACAACTGATCCTAAAGAGTAAGTTCCCCATTTCCAAGTACAAGCCTGGATCTTTGGGGGTCTGTATTCTTTTGCTAGGTCCAGTGGTCTTAGGCTGATTTGACTGCAATTGTTACACTGAACAAGCACCAAGAGAATATAACGCACAGAGTGTTCTGATCTCTTTGCTCCTTTTTCTCCACCTTAATTAATCTTACCCAAAATAATGTATTTATTACAGGAGTCAAAACAAGCCTTTGAACTTTTGACTCAAAACATTTTCCAAATTTCAGCCTATAACATTTCACAAGCCTTCCGGAACCCCCTACAAAAAGCAATACAAGGATCACCTACACTTATGGGTCTCTCTTACACTGATAATAATCAGCATTATAAAACACTGTCATCATCTCCCTAATCTCAGATACGGATAGAGCATATACAGGCAAACAATCTGAAACCCATTCCGCAAATCCCACAGTAATTCCTTGGTTTACACCTTGAAATCTTTTATTGCTTCACTTCTTGAGGACATTTCTCAAACTCCATGGGCCCACTAACGACATAGATATTTGTCTTATGTTACCAATTTTTCTTCCTGCTCGTTTGTTACTAAACAGGACTGAAAGCAGGAGGATCAGACCATCCCCATAGTGGGAGCATCAGGCCATCTCCATAATCAGCAGTGGACTCTAAACCCATGAAAATAGTGAATTTCCTTCCATAACTATTGTGAGTCTCCTCCATCCAAGATATTTTTCACATAGTTTTCAACAGCAACCGTTTAGGACCATATATTCTCACATCTGCCCAGTCTCTGATTTTTGGTTGCCCACTAGTACCACTAATACAAAGCAGTCAATAAAGAAATGTTTATGGAAAAAGCCATAGGGATTCAAAGGAAGTGCTGTATTTTGCACATTTTTGCATTCTTTTACTAATTCCACCATAAAAAACTTGAATTTTATTATTATTTTGTGGCAAACATTTGCCTTCTGTGCCTTTTTTTAGACTAAGAGCCATTTCTACACCACTTATCCTTGTCAAGTGCAACTCTTCCACAGTCTGACCCAGCAGAGCTCCACGAAGCAGCAGTCAATTGCAGGGTCTCATTAGACCCCTGGCAACACGTATGGGGAAAATTCCTTAAAATAAAAAAAAAACAAAAAAAAAGGGAAACAAAAGGGGAGCTCCTAAAAACCCTAACACCAGGCTAAACAGCCCCAGATCTCTCAGCCACTTCTCATAAGACTGGTGCTCCAGACCCTTCACCAACTCCATTGCCCTTCTCTGGTCATGCTCCAGCACCTCAATATCTTTGTTGTAGTGATGGGCTCAGAACTGAACACAGGATCTGAGGTGTGGCCTCACCAGTGCTGAGTACAGGGGACAATCACTGCCCTAGTCCTGCCGGCCACACTATTGCTGATACAGGCCAGGTAGCCAGGATTGGCCTTCATGGCCCCCTGGGCACACACTGGCTCATCTTCAACTGCTGTCAACCAGCACCTGTAGGTCTTTTTCCGTTGGGCAGCTTTAAATCTGGGCATGAAAGTGGTTTCAGTCAGACTCCTTCCAGCTGTGTGACAGGAGAGGCACCGAGCCTCCAACACAACAGTCAAGACCGCAGCCATGCTGGCAACTGGTGACTCAACTACAACAGCCATTATTCATAGCCTTGGGCTCATTTTTCCACACCTCGTGCTGCGTAATGGGAAGACCAGCTCTTCCTTCTCCCAGTTTGCAACATGCCTCTTTGCATTGCGCCACTGCAGGGTGAAAAAGAAACCACTACAGAAAGACACACCTCCTTCAGGTAATGATACACAGCTTCTGGCCAGCTTACACTCCTCAGGCCTCCCTTTTATCTGGGGGGATGTGTATGCAGCAGTGTCGAGTTGACAGGGCTCTGAGGGAGCTTGCCTGGCCAGCAGAAGCCATGTCAGGTAATCACTGAGACACAACTGCACCTGCAGTGTTGCCAAAAAGTGCACAGCTGGATTATACTAAAATGCATAAAAAAATTCAGTGGATGCAAGCAGGTTTTGGAGTTAACGTGCACACCAACAATTCCCCTGGCGATCCTCCCTGCCTGGAAAGTCACTGTAACAATACACAGGGGAAAAACATTACTTTCAATCCAATGAAACACATACATAAAAATAGAATCCCATGAGACAGAGCAAAGTCTACATTAGAATAGCTAAATTAAAAAAAATAATTTAAGAAAAACACACAAAAAGAAAGACAGGCTTGAAATTGCAAAGTTACAAGCATTCCATCCTTGCACTAACAAAGCGTTTCTGTCACTTCTTGGTCTTTAAATTCATGAGTATTCCTCACAGATCCCTGCAGAACTAGGTAAATACTTAGAGGTATGTATGTGCTTAAGTGCTGTGCTGGGGAGGAATTATAGCAGTTTGAGCTCTGCAGAATCAAGGATTATGCTTAAATCTTCTGTGTCTGATTTTATGCCATAGTGCTAGTATTTACCTGAATGTCTTATTCTTCTCTCATTCGCTTCTGATAAATCCCAAATGCATATAGTTCTATTTAAGACTAAATATTTGCTCTTATATATCACAATTAGAGACTTCATGATAAAGAAGAAAGAGCATTTTACAGGGCTTGGAAGTGCACGTATCTTGACCTGATTTCTAGTATTAAAAGCTGCAAACTTTTTGCCACTGATAGAATTAGGGCACAATCCCACTATGATTTTAGTTTTCTAGCAGAAGACTTTTATAAAGAAGGAGTAAAAATTATTCAATTTCTAAACATGAGATAGAATCGACTCACATGCTAATTTCTTTTCCCACTTTCACTTTGTTTTGTGCTATACTGATGCTGAAGCTGTAGTGTGCCCATGAAACACCTAATTTCCATAGAAGCCATCCATGTAAAAAGAAATGGAAATAGATGTTTTTCCCTGCACAGCGAGGATGGATCAGATGGTTGTTTGATAGCTGCACAGGTGAAGAACACTTTCATCTCAGAAGAAAGTATTCCACAGGCAACAGAACTACCGATGACAGCTCTAGCTACTTACCAGTGCACAGGGACCAACAAGCCAAATGCAAGCAGGGAAAAAGCCACGACTGATAAACAAATCACAGTCAATAAATCACATGAACACAAACAGGCAGAGGGAGCAACAAAGTCATTACTACTCTGGCATTGCCCTTGTATTGTCTGTGCGTACTCACTTCTCACACGCGGTTTTCTTCTGAAGCCTTAAGTCTCCACTAACTGCTGAGGTAGGGAGATTTAGAAAGAATTCATGTTGCTTTACCTTAACATCAAATAAACATGCAGACAAGGGAAAAGCGAGCTTATGACCATGCTATCAGCCTCCAACACAAATTCCTTTCTGTTGCAGAATGCAGGAAGGGGGGCTTTTTGGGTGGTTTGGGGGATTTTTATACATGTGGACTCATAACAAACAACTAGTTAACTTGTTTCATAGAAGAGGGTTTCGATTTCTCCAATACCTGTAAAGATATACCTGCAAGACTAAAAAACCCCAAGAAAGTAAAATGTAAATTCAGGTCAGTTTGAGCCCTCAGGTGCTTAATGCGTGAAAAAAATATTTACATAGAAAAACAGATTCACTCTACACTGTAATTTTTCAGCATCATGAGGAATGAACCAGCAAATGCAATCAAATGTGTCCATTTTGTTAAAAATGCAAACTTGCCGCATTTTTGCCTGGGGGTGGGGGAAATTAATTTACTGAAAATAGGTCAAGCTGGTGCCAAAATCCACTCTTAAGCACAAGGTTTGAATAAAAATTTGAGCAAAAGGCCCAGATGTGTGAAGTTGGCCAAAATGTCATGCAAATTTCCATAAACTACATGCACACTTAGAAAGGAGGCCAACATTAACCTGCATAGATATCTGAAAACACTAAAGGACTGAAAATGTTTAAAGCCTCTTTTACTTACAGTATTCCACAACATTTTAGTTCTCAAGCAAAACAGCTGTTCAGAATGTCTCTGCAGCCTATTTTCCATGAGCAGTTCCTGCAGAGCCAAAGATGCTTCTTTCTTTGATGGGATTACAAGTTTGGCTGATAAAGACAAGAGCAGAAATGCTCAGACTTTTGTAAGGTTTTTAAGGCCCTGAAGTATGGATTAAATTTAATGGATTAAAAACTGACTAAATTAACTAAGTGTTGAAAATAAGAAGAAAAGGAATCCTGAAAACATTTGTTAGAGGTCATCATGACACAACAGCAGTCATTCCCATTGATGATACAGCACTTACAGCTTGGAGGTAACTATTACATCCCCACAAATACAACTAAAAGCAAACACAGTAAGAACCATAAACAACAAAGAGGAGAGGGTATTCAATCGGAATGGACCCAGATGCTTGTTACTCTGAGCCTACACGAAAAAACCCCAAAAGTTGCAATGCAAGGTTATAAAGCTATGAATTAAGATCATCATCCACACCCATAGAGTGGGGGGGCCCTGCCTTGCACAGCAGCAGCTCTAAAATCAGTGCCAAGTTCCAGTGTGATCCTTGGCTGCACAGCCGAGAAGCAACAAGAGATCAGGAAGTGGCTCTGCTCACCTCCGAAGCACTGCTGAGACCCATAACAAAATACTGCACATAGGACTTCTGATGTTTTAAGGACACTGAAAAACTGAGAAGGATGCACAGAATAGGTTTTTGAATCAAATCAAGAGACAAAGAATAGAATCCAAAAAAAGCTGCCTTGATAATACTTTTTTTTAAGGAGAAAATATCCGTAATCATGGCTCTTAAATCCTGCAGAGTAAGTCTAACAAGACCTAATGACAAAAAAAAAGCCCCAAAGTGAGGCAAATTGAAATAAGATCAAGCTTTTAATAGTAAGAATGATAAACTGCTGAAATAAGAAAAGAAACAGCATATTCCCTGTTCCTAAGATCTTCAAATGATTGGATGCTTTTCTGTTAACGATGAAGGATCACCAGGTGAAACCACACCCTGTATTCCTGGGAGGCTGGAAAATTGATCTGTGGACCCTGACATGAGAGGCAATTTCAGCAGGTTACAGCCAGCAACATGGACTTCCTTGTTTATGTCATCTCTACAATTGATCCTGTGGGCAGTTAGAAAAACTGCCACGCAAAATGGGGGATTGAACTAAATAAAAACCTTCCCTCTCTCTCTCCTTAACTCCACTGTCACAGTTTCTCAATGCTCTCCAAACGACCAAGCCACAGCTAGATCAGAACAGTCACCTGCTATTCTGAGACAGTAAGTTCACATTTAGCTTCTTCAAGCTGAGCATCACAGATCAAGTCTAAAATTAAAAATTCAACTTGAAAACTCAAAATGTGTGTAACAAGTGAAGTCTATAAGAAAAATAATAATCACGTTAATTATTACAATATACTCAGACTTATATTGCAAAGGGGTCTCCCTACATTCCATTTTCTTTAGTCATAAACAAATGTCCAGTTTTACAGTTTCCTACTCTGAACATTCCCTTTTATGATAGCCAAGACCAAAGCTGTCTCAATCCAGTCAATCATCACAGAATTCTTATTGTTCTGCCTTGGTTTTTCCCCACAAATGCACATCAATAAGCCAGAACTAATACTGGTAAGAACCTGGATAACAGAACTTGACTTGAGAGCTTATTGTAGGGAAAGAAATGCCTCTTTTCAACAGAGCACTTGCAACAACCACTGTATAAAAAAAAGTTCAATTGTATGATTGTGGCTATCATGATTTAAAAGGATTTATTTTCCCTCCTGGAGTCATCCACCAGGTTAGGTAAATCCAGAGAGAAAAATTACTTTGACACAAAGAATCAGTATCTGACTAGGGAGTTTGTCTGAAAATCTCACCCAACTTCAGATGAAAGTCCCCAGGTATCAGACAAGACCATGTGTCTCAGGGTAAGGGTGAGTTTATTTCCTGCCTGGTTTTCAGCTCACGTTATTTATTGAGATTCTGCATGCAGTGACTGCATTTCAGACTTCTCCAGGGGAGATGGAAGAAGCAGGTGCCACCCAGAGCAAGTGATTGTGCACTACCAGCAGAGAACATTAAAGTATTCCCCAGGGAGCAGCAGGGCACCATCTTCCCCCATCCCACTGGGAGTCTTGCCATCTCTTCCTCTTGGAAAATGGTAGGGAGGCAGCACTTGCACTGCAAGAGCTCTCAGATTTCACAGATGTTTACAAACTAAACTTTATTCCAGGCAAGGAAAAGAATGTTACATTGGCCAAACAGATGGGTTATTGTTTCATGTTGCTCAGAGGAGTAAGTGTAGCTTTAGACACAGCCTGTAAAAGCAGTACTTTCAATACCTGTGAGGCAGAATCAGCAGGAAACCAGACACCATTATGTTTTGCACCTGCTTGGGAAAAGCCTTCAAGGGCAGTCCCACATACAAGCAAATCTACACTAGGCCAGCCACAAGGGGACAAACCCCACAAGAAATCAATTATAAATATGGTGCCAAGCAAGAAGAAGTGAAGGCACTGTGGTCGACAGGGCACTTGGCTTTTTGGGAGTATTCAAGAGACCCACATTTACCTCCCACCCAGCACAAGAGAGTTCAACTCTCCCATGACAATGCTAAACCCAGCATCATTCCTCACCTGACATTTCCTTCACTTATTACTTTTTTGCTCATTGTGTCTCTTCTTACGCTGTTACCCATTCCCATTTTCTTCCTGACTTCCAACAGGCTTCTGGACTTGTGCCTTTCTTCTTCCTCTCTCTGCAGTCTTACTTACTGAAATATCATACTTTATTCTCTCTGCTCTTCTCAGTGATCTCTTCCTCCTTGTACATTCAATAGGTTTTCACACAGCTGGATCAGAGATCTTAAAAAATAAGGATGCACAGGTTTTTTTGTTTACAACTTTTTGTGATTAAAATTTATATTAAAACATGGACAAATTATACAGCATCTCCATTCAATGAACTGCCTCTTTATCTTCTTAGATCAAGAATCACAAGAACTATTTGTAAAAAGCAGCATTTGCAAACCATAGTTCAGTGTTTCTTCTAAAGTTGTGTTTAATTTGGTATATTTTATTCTCAATGGCTTTACTTTCCATTCCTTTGCAAATGATGTCATTATTTTACTATTATGAGGTGATCCTCTGGGGATCCTCTGGGAATCCTCTTGATTCTAACTTGTGAAATTAAGCCTGAGCCTGTTAGAAAAACAGAACAAGTCTTTAGAGTACTTATTTCCCTTACAGCGTTCAGTAGCTTGGGTGACTACTATTTGTGGTGGAACTGCAACACCATAATGTTGAGCTTTTGGCAGAGATAGACCTCAAGGTACAAGAAGCAGAGCCACCAACACAGCCCTCCCTATGAAGCTTCATGGTTTCCCAAGATCAGTCATTCCAAGTCAGTGCTTCCCTACGGCTGCTCCTCAAGGGCTGCCTTCTGCTTGCATACAGGATGGGTCAGAGAGCAGCACAGAGCTGCCCCTTGCTGTCCCTGTCGTCTCTTGGCTGCCACCAATTCCTGTTCTCAGATGTCAGCAGCACTGTTTCCCTGTCACTGTGTCCAGGTCACAGCCTGCAGGACACACTGTCCCCTCAGGGATGAAACCAGCACCTCAGCTACCTCCAGAAAATGGCTGCTGCACATGAGGCACCTCAGGCAAACAGCCACCTCATGGCCACCACACATGAGGAGCCTTGGGGAAACGGCTGCTTGGGGCAAATGGCCACCATGTGTGGGGAGCCCCAGCAAACATCTGCCTCCAGTCAATGGCCACCCCCACGGGGCTCTGCAAGCAAATGGCTGACTCGGGCAAAGAGCCGCCATGTGAGGGGCACCACTGGCAAATGGCCGCCTCAGCCCAATGGCGGCTGTGTGCACGCCTATCTTCGCCTGTGAGCCTTGCAGTGCATGGGGCTGCAGGGGACACTGAGAGCAGCCAGCCCAAAAGAGACAAATTTTCCTTTCACAGCCCTAAAGCAGGACTTGGAGTCCCGCCCTGGCGCAGCTGGACCCAGAGAGCTGCCATCTCTCCCCTGCTGCAGGGCCACAATGACGCCCAGGCCAGCTCTGGTCTCACCGCCCTGTGTGGCCCGTCCACAGCGGCTTTATGCGCTGGGGTTTATTCGGGGCAAAAGAGTGACAGGGTTCCTCACGCACTGGCTCTCCGTCACGTTCCCAGCTAGGGGCACAGCACATTCCCTCGCCTCCCTCACGACCACCCTGAGGCATCCATCACCGGCGAGCTTGCAGCAAACCACCCCTGTCCGGGAACTGCGCCCGGGAAGTTTGCAGTGTGAAATTGGAAATGGAGAAATAAATTGTGGAGGTACACGCTGCTCCCAGAGGCTAAGCCCATTGCTGCAGCAATCATGGAGAAGCACAACCCACATCTGAAAGGAGAACGGGAGCTGTGCTGCAGATTCTCACGCCACTCAAAAGAACTCGCCATGGGCAGCTGTCCTGGTTTGAGACAAAATTCAGAGGAACGCTCTGGGAGGAACGTCTCCTCTATAGAAGGCAGGGTACAGCCACCCCTCCCCCAACAGGGTCGGGAAAAAAATTCCTCGAAGGAAAGTGAAAGAAGGGAAAAACTATTTATTTAACAAACACACAGAAAAGAATAATTCTAAATAATAAAACCTCTCGCTGTGCAGAGAAAATCTGGGAAGATTTTAGAGTCCTTTCCGTGGGTGTGCTCTCTCCCTCTCTCTCCTCTTCAGAGCTGGGTCGGCTCGGGCCCCTCCGGGTCGAGGTGTGAGGGCTCCCAGTGAGGTTCTGATGTTCTGAACAGTCCAGAAGAGAAGAAGAAAAAACCAAAGTCCCAGGGAAACAAAGGAGTTGAACTCTCCGTCTCTCTCCTCCGAGAAAAGGAGCCAAGAGCCGGGAAAAGCAGGGAAGGTGCTTTCCTCTGCTCTGCAGCAGCACAAACTCAGGGGAGTGAATGTCCCTGGAGCACAAAAAACTGTTTTGAAAAGTTCATCTGGCTTTTTTTTTTTTTTCTCTCGCACCCAATTTTAAAGACAGAGAAATGCACAAGAATCATGTCTGGGCAAAGAGCAGGCAATAGGGGATACACATCATAAAGTCAGCCCAAAACAGCAGCACATCCACTGGGCTGGAGGGTTGGGGGAGGAAGGGGAAATCACATTCCGTTCTCAGGCCATTTTAGTTAATACCTGCTGTGATCATATGTTTGCTCATAAAAACAATCTCTGCATCAAATATTAAAGCATTGCCAGGGAAATCTCTAAGTTCTGTACTTAAAGGCACTCAATCTTTTTTGTTCATTCCATCAGTCCTTATTAAATAATTAATAACAGAGACAAAAATGATCTTTCATGTGAATACAATTCCTACTACTTTTAGAAGAGCAGCTCTATCTGATGCCTGTCACCTAGGCCCAAGCAAAGCACAGTTCCGATTTACCCTTTATGTTTAAGTTTTGAGCTAAGGGGCAATTCTTCTCCCCTGAGTACAACTCAAACTTTCCACCTGAGCATGCTTTAAGGGAGTCTCCACCCCAGGGACCAGCTCCCGGAAACCCATGGGCATCACAGCTGCCCTCAGTCACCTGGTGTGAGCACAGCTGGCTCCTGAGGCTTCACCACTTGCCCTTTCACACCTTTGGCAGCCCTGCATATCTACCCAGGCCTCAAGCCCCTCTCCCAGCCTTCTGCATGCCCCCAGCATGGTGCCAAGTCAGCAGTCCAAGGCCATGTGCTTCTCCAAGACCCTGCTACAACCCTTGGGACAGCTTTCATCAGCTCCTCATGCTGCCCGTCCCAGGCCTTTTCTGTCATTCCACCTCCCTCTCTACCTTGGCAGCTCTCCAGAGCCTGTTGCCATGGAAATCCCCTGTTACAAACCCTCCTCATCCCCAGGAAGTGCCCCTCAAGTCCCCCCCTCGCCCCAAGCTTCTTTCTCCAGCTAGCAAAACTCCCTCCCGGGTGGTGTTCCCAGACAGCCCAGGTTCCTGGGATGGGACACCTCGCTGGCCCCCTGCATTCAAACTGGTCCCCGTACTGCTGGCAAGCACACCTCAGACATCACGGTACACCACGGCAAACAACTCATAAATTATGCTTACAAAGTAGCCAAAATGTAGTCAGGAGTGTTGGATATATCTGTGAAACAAAACCAGAATCTCTTGGTTCCTCAGTTTGCCAGCACTCAGCTATTAATGTTCAGAGTGCTCTGCTTAATAAAATAACACTGAATTAACTTAAAATGGGTAATTCTACCCCAATTAAGCAGAAGAGATTTCCAAAAGGAAAAGGAAATGCTAACTGAGATATACCACTGAAAACCTTCCCCTTAAATCTTAAATCATTCTGGCTTCGTGCACATTTGATGTTGCTGGTGGTGAATTTTGTAAAAAGTATTTGTACTTAAATTAGGTTACAAAAGTTAATATGAAGGAATAAACCTGTATTTTTCAGCATAAGTATAAATAATATTTTTTTCATTTCTTGATTAAAATGTCATAGAATTGAAGAAAATGTTATTCTCAAGAAAATAATGCTAATGCTGTGCTCCAAGCAGAATGATACATAATGCAACAGGAAAGATGGTGAGAAGTAATTCATGTAACCACCACAATTCACTTACAGGTGCTTTTTTTAACCAATATAGTATCTAATGGGCACAATAACTGGAATATGAACAAAAAGCCATTTTCACATCCAGTACACTTTACAGTAATGCTTTTGAAATTTAAATCTCATTCTTAATCCATTTTCACAGGCCTTTACCTTAATGCAACAAAATGAAAGTGACCTCAGGGACATTTTCTCCTCTCCATCAGAAAATACAGGCAAGCTACATGAACTCCAAAGTATGTAGATTGTCGCTCTTAAAAGGGACTGCCTCAGTGAGAGCACGGAGGCACTTTACAGCTACTGAGGCATAACTATATATTTACTTTCCCAGCAGTTTAATTTGCTACACGGTGATTGGTGCTGCAACCATGGTTTACAAAAGCATCCCACAATTACTCAATGGAGTTCCATTTTCAAAACCCTGTCTGCCAATTGGCTGACAGTGATTGACTCAATCCAAACAAAGCAGTCTCAATAATCATTTCATTATAATTTCTTTCAATTACTTCACAGTTAAGTACAAATTTCTTACCTTAAGCAGCTCACTTGAACTTACTTACAAGAGATCACCTTTGTCAGTTACAAAAATAACACTGGGTTTTCATTCTCTTACAGTGAAACATAGCAATTTCCAGTGTGACATAATAATAAAGAAATCTAAGAGGCATCTAAATGGGAGACACCGTCAAGAGGAAATAGTTTTTAAAATTTTCATTTAACAACTGTCATTGAAAAGCAATGTTATATTCTATCATGCAGGGAAAAAAAACAAACCTGTTTGCTTTCCTTCAATTAAAACTACATATTTCAGTCATAAAAAAGAACACATGAGTTTGTCAAGATATTTCACTCACAGAAAAAAGACTAGAGGAGAAAGAGAACATAGAAATAAAGACCAAAAGTATTATCAATAATTTCAGAAACACACTTCAATTTTTGCTTTATATAAACATGCGGTTATGTTTACAAAACTACTGCAGAACTGAAATAAAGAACATTTTATCAAAAAATTATGTATTTTCTCCTATCTTATTAAGCAGAAAAATCAAAAGCAGCTATTTCAGATTGAACTCTTTTCAAGGTGTTTGTTGTCTGCTAAAAAAAACACTTATTCAAAAGCTGTGCTTAAAAGACATGTATTTTTAATCTTTAAAGTAAACCTTAATACTTTTTTTCCCCCCCCTTTTCATATGACTGCCCTTTGAAAAGACTGAAGCTGAGCTCAGGAGTTTCATACTCCTACCTACTATCTAGAAATAATTAAGTAATTAATGTGATCCAGTAGTTTCCTGGGAAACTGGAACTGGTTTGTGAGCTCTGATTAGGGAAGCATGTGCTGTTTACATCCTCATCTCTTCCAGAACTGTTATAAATGTTTTACTTAAACAAATTACCCTTGACCACCAAACTTGCATTGCTGATCTCCACTTCTCTGAAAAACTGAATTGCAAAGCCCTCCACAGGTGCTGTGGTGGAGCAGAAAGGAGAGAAGGGTGCCAAAATCATGACATGTATCAGGAGAATGCTCAAGTGTACACCCCGTTTTTGCTTTTGGGAGAAGACCACCCCCCAAGTATTCAACGAAACATTTTCCCTCTGGCCTCAGAGGAAACAGGATTGTGTCCTGCTTCTCACACTCCGGTTCTGGATACTAAAAATCAAGAATGTATTCAACCCTGTTGTCAATCACAGCAGAGGTGCTAATGGATGAATTAACATGCACAAAGATTGCACTCCCCGGTTCAGCTTTTAAAAATCAACGTGCCCCCAGTGAGCAATGACATCTCTACACCTTTGTCTACGTGCTTGTGTGCCATTTGTTACACTGAAGTTGTTAGCAAGTTGAGATGAGCCATGGCAGAAAAGTGGGCCCTAAAATATGCTTTAGTTTAGTGTTTGGTTAATGTTCTGACAAAGGTTATCAAACAGGTCGGGTGATTTCCATGGACAAAGTGTTTTCATTGTGATAAGCAGTGTGATGGAAACAGTGACACAGAAAAAATCAGTCTCTTGTCACCCTGGATAATGTTGGAGACATCCTTGTGCAGTTTTACTGTCATGGGATAAGTGATAAATTATGTATATGGCACAACATCATGCTGATTTTGGGGAGGGCACTGTGAAGGTGAAATGAATACCTTCTGCTCATGAATGTCAATCTAACTGAAGTCTTGGAAGCAGATACTGCTGTCAGACTGCTACAAAACAAAAAGGACAGGAGACAGGTTGTCTGGGTGCTTGCCATGGATAACAACCGAACAGAAACTTCACTGTTGAAAAAAAGCAACCATCGGAGATCCAAAAAAAACTCTTTTTGGGATAACAGAGTTGATTTTAAAATGCTTTGTTTCAGGGCTGTGAAACATTAAATTCTCCAACCATTGGGAAGAAGAAAGAAACCATCACTGGCTAGACCCTGATATCAAGTATTGATGTTAAAATCAGCAAGAGCAAATACGCTGTTGGATCTGTTTTCTCAAACCTGGATATTCTGTCTTTTCCAGATTTTTCCAGCCCAAGGGCTTGACACAGCTCCTCAAACCAGCACAATGCTCTATCTCCTTCTTGCTTAGTGGAGATCAGTTGTATTTCACACACACTGAGACATGACAAATGTTCTGCAGTTGTGTAAAATGTAATTAATTAGCAAATGCCACGACACAAAACAGAAAACAAATACAAGCAACTCTATAAAGAGGTTTATCTTCACATATGGATGTGCATTTACATGCACACATCTTTCCCCCAAACATCAATAAACAGTAAGTCCCGACCGTATTTTGTAAGAATGTTTGTTCTTTGATTTGATTCTGGTTTCAAGATCATTTCTCACATACCAACAGTTGTCGTTATATGACTTAGCAGTAAATCAATCTGGCCCTTCTAGTATTTTTAAGCAACTTTAGAGATTCTGTGCTGAAAAGTAAAACATTTCATCACAGAGAAGCTGCTGACAGACGACACGATGCAGGTGCTGATACCTGCTTTTGGCATAGACGAGACCATGAATGTAAATAATCCCAGCACCTGCTGCCTCAGGTACTGTCTGTGATTGACAGCTGTAACAGAAACCCAAAAGTCAGCTCTGAACGGGACTCTTGGTCAGCTCGAGATTTTACTGGCGGCACAGGACCCACGTGCAGAACTTTACAACTTGAAAATACACACCCAAAGAATGAAGCTGGAAGAAAAATTTATGTTAGAGAGAAGAGGAACCAAAGACAGGATATCACAGAATGACAGCTTTGGAAAGTATGTAAAATATGCTTGAGAGTTGGGCTTGATTTTAGCTTTGACATTAACAGAAGCTGCTGGCATCGTTTAATACTATATTCTGTGCAATCAAACATGTAATTGTTGTGTGTATGATGCCAGATATCCCTTAAGAGCTTCATCTGACATGTGTCACTCATACGATAGAATTTCATAAAGGCATTTCATATTGAGCTGTGCAAACAGACCCATGAATGCATTATCATTGGCAAAAGGTCATTTTTTCTTCGTTTTATTCCCCATGCCATATCTGAAAGAGCAGAACAATCACTTTACCAGTGTCAGAACTTGTTCTACATCTAGGTCTTACTATCATAAAAAACATATTTGATTCCTCTTACCCCTTACTACAAACAAAAATATTTTACCCCTTGCTCAGGAGATGCTCAGATTACCTGTGGCACAGAGACCTTTGAACACAACAGCAGCTTTAAAATCACCTTCTCAAAACACCTACCAGCCCTCATTTTGTCACGTAAAGTATAAAACAAGACACGTGCAGAGTTAGAAAATCCATCAACATCTGATTGCTCACTGAACAACAGCATTATAGTCCATGGCAGAAGGAAAGGGGTTGCTGGTTCATGTTACAAGCTGACCTGCCCACAAGACAGGAGTTGTAAAAGACCGAGCGGTAGAACTGAAGCTCTAATGAAACACATCAAAAATATAACATCAAATGAGAGAAATCTTTCTGCTTCTTCCATTATGAGAACATTTTCTTCCCATTAGGAGCAAAAAAAACCAAAACGAAACAAACTAAAAACTCTTTGAAAGCAAATGGCTTCCAATGGACCTCCAAGATTTAAAGAAGTTTGTATTGTCTGAGCTTTGTGCTCCTCTACTGCAGCTCTCTATAGGACTGAAAGAATTTCAGTTTTCTAGTTCTTGGTGAGTTGGGAGCAGAGGTGAAACAGAAGTAGGATTTAGATCTTCAGTCAAAAGTTTGCATCTCTCCTCTGCCTTACTTGTGTAAGAGCACAGAAAATGGAGTGAGAGAAAGACAGTGGGTTGCTTAACTGTTTGGAGCATGCTGTTCAAGAAAGAGGCACTATCTGTCATCTCCACGAGGGAGGTATGAAGATATCAACTAACTTTCACTTCTCTGAACCCTGCTTCTTTTAAACCGAGGTTTTGTAACACGCATTGATTTTTTTTCTCAATTTTCCAAAATTCAGAATCCTGACAGTTGTTCCTGAGGAGAAGGATATCATGATGGATCCAAGTAATTTTCAGTAGAAGACATGTTTACTTAACAGGATGCATGAAGTTCTGTTTCCACCATCACAGGATCCAACACTGTAGCCTGTCATTACTCACAGCCTTGCCCACCCCACAAACAGACAGCAAAGAATTTTTCTTCAGTGGCACAAACCCAATAACTTGTCCCTCTAGTTTTTGCTCCTTCTCATGCTCCAGATCCACGATGTACCTTGCTTTTCTCACACATTATTTCAGTCCAAACCCTCCCTTCCCCTCAAACTTGCTGACATGAAAACAACAGCTCTTTTCAGGGCATGACTAAAGCCTTGCACATCCTTTCATTTTGAGTGAAGTCTGATGGGGCTGTCACTTGCTCTACAGAGCATCTCCCATGCCTATATTTTACACCAGTTGGTTTGGCCTAGCTTGTAAGTTTAAAATTTTAACAGGTATTATATGAGATCAAACAGTTCAAATTGTCTCCTGGAGCATATTTTCAGTGTTGCAGCAGGAACGGCCATCCCACAGATAAAAGACCTCAAGTGTGCAAGATTTCAGACAGAATATAGAAAAGGCTATCAGAGCACCACAAGAATAACTATTCTGGAAAGGAAGACATGAATCCAGGTGCCGATACCTGCTTTGACAGAGACAAGAGCAGGAATGTAACACAGAGTTATATTCAGATAGGAATTTCAGTTTTACCTTTTTACCCTTACCTTTTCTTTACCTTTTATTCAAAAGATGAAAAAAAAAAACCCTACTAATTTACTTGAGGATAAGAACAGTCACAGAGAAGTGGGGTTAAATTGGTACTGAAGACACCTCACTTTTCAGTCCTGTGTACTAACAGAGGGGTTGGGTACATCTCAATTCTCATTCCTAACAAGTATCTGGCCAGTCTTCTCCCCAGCACCTCCAGCGGTGTCCAGAACTCTTCCATTTTACATCATCACTAAACTCCAGTCTGAATTTCTTTTTCCCACATGGAACCAACGTGTTACTGTTTTGTCTCAAGTAGGAAAGCAGAACAATCAGCTGCCACGCTCTGTACAAAACTCATTGCAAACAGCGATACTGTTATCCTATTTTCTTTATATTAAAACATAACCACTTCTTTCAACTTTCATTCTCTGCTTTCTGAACTCTCCCTTGAGCTACCTCCAATTTATCCACATCCTTATTAAACAACGAAATAAGTGGTTTTGCAAGAACACCACTTGTTGACCTATATTCTGCTGTTGTCCACTCCAGTATCTTTCCCTGCCATTCACACTCCTGGGCAGTTACTATTCTCCATTTTCCACCCCAGCTTGCCCCTTATCTTCCTTACATATTGGCCTTTGAAAACCTGAACCTGGCCCTGTTGATTTAGCCTTTTTTTTGTCAAATTAACAAGGTCCTTCTGCATTCTAGTTTTGTCTTCCATCATCCTTACAGCTTAACAGTGTGACATCCTCTGTGCATTTGACCAATTTAACCCCCATTCCATTACCTGAGTCCTTAATGAAAATACTGAATAGGAACCAGCTGGTTCAGCCCCACTTTAAATGCCCTCTTACTCTGGCAGTGAAATACAAGTTTTGAGTGGTTTCCACTCCACTGCGTGCAGTGTTTTCAGGCTGGACATAATTCCCTGTGTAGTATATAAAGATACCATGAGAAAAAACTCAAAAGCTTAATAGAAGTCAAATTACATATCCTCCCGTGTACTGCATCTATTATCCTGCCCAAGAAAGAAATTGGATTAGTTCGAAATTACTTGTTTTTCACAAACCTATAGGGATTTTTTAACCACTTCATCATCTTCGGCATTTGATAAATTGACAATTTAATAATTTGTCCCACAACCTTTCCTGGGGCCAAAGCTGGGCTAACTGCTCCTGGAATTTCTCCAGATTTCCCTATTTTTCCTCCTTTTTTCCCCCTGAAATCTTTAGGTGATAACTTTGTGAAACTCGCCCTATTAATAAGCCCTATTCTACAACAAAGATAAACACAACAAATGTCTCAGAAAGCAATCTGCATACAAATAAAAATACTATTAATCTGAGTAACCCCGAGAGTTTCACAAAGGACCATGGTTCATCCAGTGAAATTGCCAGAAAACAGAAACAACTGGCACTGCTTATTTTAGTAAGAATATGAATTGGAGGGGACATGGTGGAAGGATACACGTGAGTGCACAGCATATAGAAGTTAAGCCAAATGCTCCAGTTAATCCTCCTGTGATGCAAAGCAAGCAAGCAACAAAATTGAAATACGCACTTTTAAATTATAAAACCCTCATGTTCTTCTCATTTTAAAAGGACAGTGTATGGATTCATGTAAGCGTTGCCAACAGTCAATAGTGAGTGAAAATGCCTACCAGAGAGGATTAGACAATTCGGTAGATAAGAGCCAGGAGCAAATGCTGTCCCCTCCACAGAGGATCAGCAAAGCACCAGTTTGCCTTCTTGAGTCTACACCAGGAGCACAGACACAGGAAATTGCCGCAGCAATTAATGCCACGGTCGCAGCACTGCTCTCGATGCCCAAGTCCACACTGTGCTCACCACCAGCGCACTCTCCCAGCACGTTCCTACACTTGTGCTTCTGCTGGCTACATTCTTCTTCCCCTCTCTCCCTGTTTTCCAATAGTTTCTTGACTATTTTGCAGGCAAGCAGCACCTGATCAAGGTTGATCATTCTGTATCTGGTCTGGTATTTACACTTCCATGTGTTCATTTCCACAGCTCACGCGGCCTTTTCACCCCCTTCAAAATTATCCTCTTAAATGAAATGAAACCTTCCTTTAGGTGAAGGACTCATCTGGCCTGGGACCACAGATCAACTACCATACTGCTCACCTCCCTCTTACTCCACAGTAGCCCACTTTTGTTTTGTTTCATTAAACCCAAACAACTTAACAGCCTTGTGGTTTAACATCTGTGCAAAGTCCACCTCAGCCCAGATTTTGTTTGTATTCCCACTTACAGCACATCCCTTGCTCACTGACATATTTACTGCACCCTGTTCAAAGTTTCCTGACAGCAGAATTATTAACTTCCTTAGGGCTTTTTATAGTATCCGACAGGATAATATTAGGACTTCATAAACATTAGAGGTGTTATGAAATAAATGCCATTTGTCTGAGGTGAGGGGATTTCCCCCCTTACGCAGACACTTCAAGGCAAGATTACGGGCAAAGAGAAAATAATGCTAACACTACCAAGGAATTTTCTGTGCCCAAATGAGACACCTCATGCCTGACTTTTTGAACCAGCTAATGCAACATTGTGGTTATCGGTTCAAAGCACATCTACTACTTGATGTGCAGCTGCAAGTCAGCACTTGTGCAAATTAGACCCCACCATCCGTAGCACCATCCAGGTGAGCCTTCATCGGGAAGGCATCGTTCTGTGCCCTGCAATCTCCAGCCACACACGACCCAGACCACGGGTCCACTCAGCGTGCCACTGCCTCCTTCTTTTGACTGCACCTTCACTCTTCAACTTTAATTTTTTCACTATCTGCCCCAAGAAACAGCTTGCAACTCATGCCCCTTATTCGTTCTTCCCACTCTGATGCTTCTCTCCAGTTTGCAGTTGAGTAGTTGAAGGCCATTTCCTAAGCACAGGCACAGAGCTCTGCATCAAAGTTTGCACAAGTTCTCAGCACTTGACTTTACAAATTTAATGTCTTTTGCAAGTCTGTGGTCACACACGCCTATAGTACAGCAGAATGAATAAGTAATCACGCTGTTCACTTTTTATTTATTGCCTTGTAAGAACCACAGGAAGAACAGTGCACATCCTGTGCCCTCCCTCCTGCCTTTTTCTTTGCATGTGGACACCCCCAGATGAAAGGGATTGCAACCTAAGAAAGAGAAGACAGAGCACAAGACTGCTATGGAGCGGCACGGCCTCTGCAGGCAGGACTGGAATTCAGATGCTTGCTCTCCACACTTCTCTTCCCATGCTGAGCCATGACAATTCTTGTTTTCTCCCTTTCTCTCCAAACCAGAGCAAGCTACAGCATTTTACCCCAAAGCTTCCTCCTCTGCTCAATTTACCACACTATCCATTTCCTCCAGATCGCTGCTGCAGATTCCCAAACCAGCTAGTAAGTGGAAAGACCAGAACACATCTAGGTCACATAGAAAAGAAAGTGCCACTTCTATGGTGCCACTATATTCAGTGACACCTGTATGGAAACTATTCACCTGTATGGAAAATACTCTTCGCAACCACTACAACAAAATCTTTTCTTCTACTACTACAAAATCCTAAACCAGCAGGGAGAAAGAATAAAGGGAATTTTTTAAAAAGGCCAGGGGAATTGAGAGCAAAAGGCTTGGGGGAAACAAAGACTTAAACTTGCGTAGCTCACATTTTACACCAAAGCTGTTACTGCAAAAAAAACTCAAACAAACTGCCCTGTGTCAAGGGCAAAGACTCATTGCTAAGACTGTACATTGCTGGGAGCTTCGTGGCGAAAATGCAATAGGCAGTTTGGGCTTTGGCTGGAGTTAAACGTGCCCATCAGTGATCAGTGATTCAGATCATTTTGTCCAAGAAGCATCCCTGGATTTCTGCCGAAGAGAGAGGCTGCAGTTTGTGTTTGTTGTGTTGTTTTCAGTGCATTGACTTAACATCAATGTATTGCAGACAGTATATTTAGAGATTTGCAGAATGATGAGATTTAATCTTTTCAGTGCCCCAGTTCTACCTAGAAAGGCATATATGGGAGCAAATGGCTTTTCCAAAAACTACCATGGATGGTGTTATTAAGATTTAAGTGAAGATTTTAGTTATTCCAAGTGGACTTACTTTGCTAGAGAAATGGGGATTTCTCTGCTTGGCTACCAGAGTGTGTGCCCTTGAAAGATTAATGTTTGAGTTTGCACGTTTCTCAGCTGGAGGCTTTGCTGTCACGCCACCGCTGCCGAAGTTCACTTGCTGCACCCAGCTCAGGGTTTGTGGTGCATGGCAGTGCAGCCAGGGCCCCACACTCCCAGCAGGTGCACAGGATCCCAGTCTCCATCAAGGTCCCGCTCACCCCACCCTCGCTGAGCAATGCAACTTGTACAGGACTGGCACTGTGCACTACAGCCCTGCAATATCCCTCTCTGGGATCAAGCCTTCCTGGCCAAATTCAGTTGGTGTCAGAAAATCCTTACAGTCAGTAGAGCTCACACTGATAAACCCAGTGAGGGTTTTTCCCCACGAAGTTGACCTGCTAATGACTACAGTGGTAAATAGTATTGCCTGATTAACACTGTCCTTAAAATGCTAATTAAAAGGGCTGTTTATTTTGGGAAAGTAAAAACAAATATATACACACATACTACTGCAAAACTACTAGTGCTGGCTGATGAGCACCTGTCTTCTATTTAGGCTTTGTGAAAAAAATTGGACAAACTTTTTTAGCAAGCAAGAGAGATCACCTTATCAAGACTGCAATAATTGGCAAGTTATTAAAAATATCCCAATGCAAGTAATAATCTGGCATCCAGGGATCTGAAGGACCTTATGAACTGTCTGCTTTAGACGAGAAACCAAGGAGCCTGAGCTAGGCAGTCTATCTGAAGTCACACAGTAACTGCAGCCTAGTGCTGAACACCCAGGAGGCAGATTTACTTTGAAGTTTATTGTGCCTTCTCTATGGTTTGCTCTCGAACATAGCATTTAGTTAGCAAAAAGGTATTTACTGCTCACTGGAAGGATATGTGATTACTCAGCAACTTGCATCACTGCATGTTTTTACTGTTTATTTCAGTTGTGCAATTCACGGAAGCCATTGCTTTTGGCAAGTCAATAAAAAAGCTCTCATCCTTACAGGTAGAGCCCCGGCATTTGTCAAATCTATTAGAAGATAGATTCTGTCATTTACAACGCTTTTCATCTTGTGTAGCTCTAAACACCAGCAGCTGGATTGAGATTGCCTCTTCAGAGTTCACAAGGGACTTTTACTGCTGTCAGATCTAAGCAAGACTTAAAAACTATTTCTCAAAGCAAGATATATTGGAGGGCTAGCATCTGGTGACAAATGTTGAAGGAATAACAAAATCCTTTGTATTGTGGTGTTTCTTGACCTGCCTGTTTATTAATGTTCATCTTTCCTCGTAACTCAAAAGCACAGCTTTGTGCTTCTGATGCACCTTTATGGAAACAAATAAAATGCTGCTGCCGCTGCTTCTCCACATCAGAAAAATCAGCTTGTTAAATGTCAGTGTGGAAGTTGTCAAAGACTATATTGCAATGCTTTCCCTGCTCTCCCTATTCAAACTTAACCAGCAAATCTCTTCCAGCTCCACAAAAGAACTGACGTGTCTTGCAGGAATTAAAAGATTACATGTTTCTAATTTTTTCTTCATTCTCTATTTAAAAACTCTGACTTCTGTCATGGACCCTATGCCAGAGTTGGTAACTAATGCCATTTTAGTGCAGCTTCAAAACGTGAGTGAGGGACCCTGGTCTGCCATACGTGCTGGGAGTTCACTACTGCTAGCAATTCCAGGTTTTCCCTGAATCTTTCCCAGTTCCAGTGTGCTGTAAGAAAAACTGCAAGTGACACTTTCTGGCTGCCCTTATTCAGGCAGAAGTCTCAATGCATTCAGGAGGGGTTTTTGCAAGATCCTGTATTTGGAGTCCACAAAGTAATTAAATCTGCTCCCTTGCTTGTGTTTACCCTACACACATTTAGACATTTGCATGTGGTTTCCAATGTACAAGGACTGAACTAAGGGGACAAAGGCACTGAGGAATCAGAGGACTGTACGGACTGTAGGCTCCTCTGTGGAGCCTGCCCTCTTCCCAACAGGCGGCTTGCTGCCTGGACACAGCCTGAGCAGACATTTCCACCTTCCTAGACTCCAACGACTGCATTTAGAAGACAAAGCTAAATCAGATCTTCTCAAACCAGCTAATAGGATTGTTGTGCTTCACCAATCTTGAAGTCCCTCTTGTTCTGTGAATGTCTTGCTGGGAATAATTCATCAAAATAATACCTAGATCAAATCACAATTAATCCCTTTGTATAACACGGGCACGTAGTGAAAGCTTCCATTATCTCCGTGTTCTTACATCAGCATTAGCCAGAATTGTATCACTGCAGCACTCCAGTTCTGACTAGTGCACTGCTAACTGAGTCTCTTAATGGGCTGCAATATTGCTGCTTTCAAGGTTTCCAATTTCCCTGGGAATCAAATCTGTATTTCTATCAGTAGGTTAGAAATAATATTCCTCTATCAATCTCTTCAGTGATACAGTCACAGATTCCAGTCTGTCACTGATGTAAGTATCACTATATTTAAAAAAAACCCAACCAGATAAGCCCCCAAACATTAATCAAAACTGTTTGGAATTCCCACCTGTTCTATGTTGATGGCTATCAGTCATACTCACATGTTTCCGTGAGCATCTCCCAATCTACCGGCTGTAACCTTCTTTGAAGCAGCTAATTCTAAAGTAAGTCACAAAAAATACTTAGGGAAATAAAATTTACATTGCAACCAGAACCTGATTCAAGAAAATAATATTACTCCCCCTCAGGAACTGAGAAGAGCAGTCATGTATCAGGAGAAACCAACATAATCTGAATTTTAAAACCTTGTTACATGTAATTTCAGGCAACCTGCTCCACAAATACCTACAGATCTACCTAATTTATGCCCCCAAATTAATCCTATTGCTTTGAAAAGACAATCCTGTGGCACCAGAGCCCTCTTTTGGGCCAGTATTCCACACTGAGTTTGCAGGGGGATTCACTATAAAGCTAAGCCCTAGTGCAAGTTTTTGCAAAACCAGTTCCTCCCGCTGCAATCAGGTGAGTGGTTTGGGGCAGCAGCATCACACACTGGGGTCTCTGGATGCCCTTCTGCAAAACACAGCATAAGGAGCCCCCAGCCCTGATTCGTGTGGGAAAGAAGCACATCTCAATTCAGAAGTAAGACTGGAAGCTGTGCTGGGCCAGCAGTTGGACTCGGTGATCCTTGGGGGTTTCTTCCAACTCAGCTTATTCTGTGATCCAACTCCTTAATTGTGCAGCAATATAAGCAAGTCTTTTTCAACACGTTTATAGAACCCTAATAATAAAGGAGTTGAATTATTTTTAGTAATTACTGAGCAATTCATTATGAGCCAGCAAATAAGCTTAAAAAACCTACCACATTGGCCACTGTCAGGAAATTTGCCAACACAAAAGAAATAAATGCATCAAAAATTATCCCATATGAATTATCTGTGTAGCCCGGGTAAATATATAACCTTTTTCCAATTTTAAGAACTGCTGCCCAGCTCTCTCATATAAAATGTCAGTGATTGCATGTGCAATAAATATTAATGGTTCATAAATTAAATAGCATTATTCTTCTTGACATAACACCACTTTGCAAGGCCCCACGGAAAAGGTACAGGCAGTTTGTCGAGCAAGCTCTGATAGAAGAAAAATATACCTTTGTTTTCACTTTTGAAAGCGTTTGTCGGGATTTATGGGGTATATCCAGAAGGCAATTAAGGCGACACTTTGCAGAAAGCTACCATGTGCCCCCAAATAACAAAAAGCAATAAAAGGAAAGTGTGAGCTGTGAAAACAACTTGATTTATAGAATTACATGTATAAAATGTAGATACTTTCAGCCTAAACAATTTGTATAGGAGGAGCTTATGCGTCACAGATAACCCAGAATCTTCCCAAGCAAGCTGCATTGTCCATATTACAGCAGTACATTGCTACCAAGGCTTCATTTTTGGGTGATAAAAGCCAGGGAAGCTCTGTCCCCTCAAATGGCACCTCCTAGAAGACATCAGCACAGACACAAGGCAGGCCAAGGTGACACACTGGGTGCCACCTGGCACACAGGCATTACTACTGGGGAGAATTTCAAGGCTAGCCTAGGAGGCACCCAGTGGAGCCTCCCTGCTGGGGTCACAAGGAACTTTGCCCACCACTGGGCAACAAACGTAAGAAAAGGTGAAGTAGGAGGGTGGGAAAGACAGGCACCAGCTTCATAGCCTCATGCAGCAGGCCTGGAAGGGTCTTAAAAATGCAGAATGATGGTGGCTAGAGGGGAAGAAAATGTCAGTGAAGACATCCAAAAAGAGTGATGAAGTGCTTGAATTAACAAGGCAAGAAATTAATATCAGTAGCAGCATTTTAAACAAATAGGAAGGGAGTGGGAGTGTCCCCCTACGTAATTCCAAACAAGAGGCAATGAAACCTGAGACAGAACTTTAATCGTGCAGACACAGAAATGCTGCTACACAGAAGGTAACAGCAAAGTATGGCTGTCCTGGAATTCGGAAGTGAGAATGAGGGACACACTGAAACAACACTCACATTTGTAGGTGGGGCTGGGCCACGACAAGCACACTGGGTGGTCTTGTCTTCAGTGGCTAGAAAAGAAAAAAAATGGGAGAGAAAGTAACCTTTAGAGTAACCTTTAGCAAGGACATGGCAAAAGACTGAATTTTGTTAACTGAATTTCCACAGTTGTCCAAAATGCTACAATCTTAGCTTGCTTCTACTAAGTGTGCAAAGTACCCTGAATCTAGGTTCATATATGAGATTTCCAGAGATGGCACATCACAGGAAAAAATGTAAATGCAGTTAGATCTCCAGCAAAGATCTGTCCCTGCTGAAGGTATTTCAGTTCATAAATAAGGATGAACTGGAAAGAATCTACATCAAGACACAAGAAAGTGGTTCATTAAGCTTTAGGGTGAAAGACGACAAGATGGAGTGAGGGGAACGGACTGAAGGCTGGCTGGTTTATTTTAAGGTATAGGAGACGACACTGAGATTGTATTTTCTGTGACGAAGCCTGCAAAATTATACTTGTTAAGAAAATGGGTAGGGAAGGAATTGCTAATGGAGGAGCCTGAGGGACTGGGGAGCATATAAAACATGCTAAAATGGTTTTTTTTAGTCACTGGAAGAATAAGCTTAAAGTTTCTAAAGTAAAGAGGATGGGCGTTTCTGATGATGCAGGTAGACTGAAACTTAGAAACTCAGCCAAGGAAAATGCTGTTTTCTGCTGTTTCCTGTCTGTTGCCAGGAAGGACCAAACCAGGTCCCTGGGGAAGGACCAAGCCACCAGCAAATAAATTTGATGCAGACAATTTATAAGCTGTCCACTCCTTATTTGAGATGGGACTTGAACTGGTCAAGAAGGCTGTGGTTTCAGTTAATATAGAGTAATACAGATAGGAAGATACTGCTCTTTTCTCTCTCTCTCTCTCTAATGTACACCTCATAGAGGATGGCATGTGTTTTTTCTCTCACAAATATTGATTCACTACAGACAAGCTGAGCTGGGCATCAGCACACTTGGGAATGTGTAAGGGAAGACATTTTCTCACCTTGGGGAAACTGAGGGGATATTAGGCGCAGAAAATAGAGACAGAGAACAGACAGAGGTATAGAGATGAAGGACACCTCATATCCGAGCTGAACTCACAAGCACATACTCAACACTAGCAGATACTTATGGAGAACAATGCACTTTCCCCATTATTTGAAAGACTTTGGGCTGCTCTGGGCACTGGAGCTCAAGGCCTCATCCTTTCCTGGGGGTTAATGAGAGGGTCTCGGCTGAGAAGGTACCTGTGGAGATGCTGAGGAGCAGAAAGGTCCTGTGCAGATAGTAATGCAAAACTAAAGGGTTTTCACACCTTCTGTTTTTACAAAGCTACTTCTCCTGCTCCCCTAACTCCTCTATAGCATTTCAGAAATACGGTAGACTGAAAAAGGTAGCGTCAGATCTGATAAAGAAAAGTATTAAGCAAACCTAAATGTTACTTATTTGGACTTCTAGCTTCAGGTTCTTGACAGTGAGTGTCAGAGCTCTCCTGGGGACTCTGGTTCTGCAGTTTTACCATGACCCCAAACTGAGGCTCCAGTACTGCTACCTTGGCATTTATTCCTTTATAAATAGAGTATTTCCTTTTGAATTCTCTACCTGGACCAAAACAGTCACGTATTCAGCATCCAAAGAATCCCTGTCATTTTTTACAATCAGCAGAAAATACAATATCTAAGTCTAAAGTAAAGAATGCAGAAGTGCAGAACACCTGCTTGCTACAACCTCAGCAACAGCCTGGCTCTGAATTGATGAAACGTGGCAATATTCAGTAATTTATAGAGCAACAAAGACAAAACAGTAGGAGGTTGCACTTACATGACCAACAAGCCAATAAAACAAAAGTAGGGGGTACATGATTTGAGGTAGTCAGACCAAGTGACACAGACATTTCTGCTTCCTGCAGTAAACAAAACATGCTGTGTCAGCTGGAAAAAAAACCACTCCAGCAATGCTGTCCATCTTAAAAGAAAGCCAGCAGTGAGGGAAGGTCATCTGCCACAGCTGCAGCATGTTTGATGTGGGGTTTATTCCTCAAAAGGAGCTGGTACGGAGACAGGAGCAGCTCCCCACAACAGCCTTGTAGGCAGGTAGGGCAGAGCTCGAGGCTGGACTAGAGAGAAACCAAACTCCAGCCACTAATTTGTAAAACTACAAGAGTTATTTCCTTGTATCACAGCACCATATTCCCAAGCACTGAAATAGAAAATAACTAAGTTTTTCTAATGCATCCATGTCACCCCAGTAATTTCACTGTCTTTTTTCCTCTACACACGCCCTGCACATGGAAGGAAGTTTTTTCCCTACTAAGCACTGTTGCTTTTACAAGTAGAAATGCTTCCATCCCACAGCCCAGGGAGAAGGCTATTGAGTTCAGGGTGTTTGACCAATACAAAGAAGCTGGACGAGTCACAAAGGAAAGATTTCAACAGCAGTCCATGAAATTTTTGCATAAAGAAAAAACAGATTAATACAGCAAATTCCTTATGTTTTCTTCCAGGCAACTGAAGAGAGCTTGAGCCACATGGCCTGTGCCTCCACATTAGCCAGAAAGGTGCTTACTCCTCACAGCCAAGGAATAATAAATTATCAGAGAACAAAACAAGCTGGCATCTTAAACTGCCCAGCCTTTCCTACAGCCAGGATCTCACCACTCTGCATATGAAATGTATTGACCAAACTATCAACGGGTTCACCAGGCTAAGCTTTATCTAGCCAGTGATTTGCAGGCAGTGGGGAACAAACAAGCAAACAAATAATGAGATCATAAATTTCCCGAAGCTATGAGAAAAGCATGGTATTGTTTGCATAGTAATTACCCTGGTTCAATTACAGTATGAATAGTCTTCAAAGAAAAGTTGGACTCCTTCCTCTGAGGGCAAAAATGAGTAAGAAACTATGATTACTTTCCCTACTTATTTCCACGAGAATTGAAGTATTTCCTGTGGAGGATGAAAAAGACAGTACTTATCATGAAAACAAGACATTTATTTTCAAGAGAGATGGGAAATTCTGCACACTACACCTCTACAACCTTGTGTTCATTGCCCCTTATGTTCAATAATTTTTATCCAAAAGCCGTGCTTCTTCTTAGATAGACTATCAACTGCTCTCCAGTCACATTTTATACGTCAGGCGTGTTAGTATAAACCCGCAGTCATTCTGCTGAGGTCCGTGTTCTAAAAGTGGTCCTGATTAGTTTTCCATGCTATCTTAGAGCAGTTCCATAGATGACACTGAGAGTCCACATTTACACAGTGAGAATAAATCCCTCAGATCGTAACACTATGCATTTTGAAACCTGCAGATGACTTTCCCCAAGAAATTGCACAAATAAATCACTTGAAAGCAATAACAGTGTAGGAAAATTATACAGCTCCAGACAATGTGCAATCAGCCAACGCACACTGTATATATTCCTTTGCCTTTATCATGCCTGACAAGCCTATGGTTTGAGACTGACAACAGAGACTGCCTGTTCATCAGGAACAGGGCAGAATTTATAGAAATCCCTCTTGAAAGAAAGCACTCCAGATGGAGTGCCAAATCTCCATGTCAGCTCCAGACTGGTAATAATTTGTGCTCTATCTTCCTATAAAGCACTCTTTTCTTACAAGAATATTCAAAGGGCTTTTGGAGCTGAGTGTAAATGCTTCAGCTATAGTACTTCTACTAAAATGACATAGTGCAACTACGAGGAGAACAAGCACAGGTGATTCAGGATATGGCAAAGTACACGGAAGTTGCCTCTTGCCTTTAAATCACCATGTTTAAAATGGTTTAGGTCAACTGAATGGCTGCCTAGCAAAATTTGCTGCTGAAATAGTCCAGTTTCTAATTCAGAGGAGTCAGGTTCTGAACACAAGCACGTTGACATGGATTGAGAAAATATTAACTACGTCAGTGAAAAAAGTTTGAGGTTTTTATTGAACTCAGGGTACAAGAAATCACTGTCAATAGCACAAACCCACCATTTATACTATTGCTGCCAGCTGTGGAACTGAAAACTCAGCAGCTCAGCAGAGAGGCCAAGGACTACGCTGCACTTTCATAGTCATTGCAGCAATACCTCCCAGGTGTTATCTATGCACCACAGAAGACTCACTGGAGTGGGCATTATCACTACAACCTTTGCAGATAACACCTTTCCAAACAGGTGATGCGAAAGTGCATCTCTGCTGCTTAGGATGTTTTCTTGTTGCATCTTTCAGAGGGCACAGGCAGGTCTATTCTGCCTTCACATGCCCATGCTGCCATGTGTGGAGACCTTCTGAATCTGGGTCTTCCCACAACTGCAAAAAGGCAAAAGGGCTTTTACCTGGCAACGCTACACGTGGGAGCACAAATGGCATTTGCCCTTTTGCAGTGCCAGCAGCACTGGCAAGCAGGAAAGGACACTCGGCTCGGCCAGCTTTGCACCATACCACAAGGGCTTTCTGTGGCAAGTCTTTTCCTGTGCTGCCCTGACGACGAGCAGCAAGCTCTGCTCCATCGAATTTGAACGGGAGTTGTCAAGAGAAGCATAAATATTCATGCTCTGGGTCAAATACTGAGAAGTCACCACACTAGGAGCAGCACAGGGGAATACAGCAGCCTGCCAACAAAGGAAATTACATACCGGGCAAACCTAAGGATCATTTAAAAAGACTCAAACCCAAACAATTCGCAGACCTCCTGCAGAGAAGGTTGGATGGCATTTGCAGGCAGCAGCAGGAACAGCCTCTGCAGCTGTAACCATTGGAGCAGAGGGAAGGAAACACCCTGGGGCGTACAGCACAGCCCCCCTACACCCACCACCACGGTCCCTCTGAGCAGCTGCCCCAAAAACTGTACCTTTATGGCTACTGACACTGACAGACAGCAAAGCAGGAAATTATCTGCCTCAGGACCTGAGCTCAGACTGATGCATGAAAAACATCCACAGAAAATCACCTTATACAGCTGGAATTGGAATCGATAACTTATCAACACTACAGAGAAGGGGAAAAATCCCAGTTCTCTCTGGTCTGGTGGTTCTGCTTACTAACTAGGGCTATTCTGTAGCAGTCAATATTTTTGCAAACGAGATGTAATTCATGCACAAGTACGACACAGGCTGAGAGTGGCTGAGGAGAAAGGGAGATAACAGAACAAAACCTATGCCTGGACAGCCCTGGGATTTGGAGACGTTCTGAAGCCCCTCCATCAGGTGACACAATTTCTTCATCTGTGGCAGCCCTGAAAAAGGATGGGTGTCACACAGACACCATGAATTGTGCTCCCAAGGGGAAGGGTTGATAACTTCGCTGGGAGGTGAGGAGAGACTAGAAAAATAATAAGTCCTGCTGTGTGCTGGCAGTTATTATTATAGCTTCCCAATATGTCATTCCATTTCCGTAAGCAAGAATTACATGGTATCTGTTTTGAGAAGAAATTTTCTGGCATGCTTCAAAAGCACAAAATTCAGAAAGAATTGTTTTTTAAAGGACTTAATAGTGTCTGAAAACGGCTCCATTTACAGTCTAAAGGAAAAACACAAATAACTTATCAACCCTTAAATCACATGCAATTTGATGCACCAGTACCAAGTTAAAAATTAATAAACCCATGCCTAAAGGAACCAACTCTCACTTTCACTTTATGTTGATGGTCATTTATGTGAGTTGGGTGTATTCATCCAGACGAGAAGAGTATAACAGACACTTGCATGGGAAAAAAAAAAATCTGTTTTTGTAGTTCTATCGAGTTTTCATATTGTCACACAGACAAATTGGTTCTATATTCCTGAGCCATGCTGCATTATGCCAGGGGACGAAGGTACATCCCTGCTTCACTAAACTGTGGAGGAGTAGACTTAGTGGGATGAAAAAGAAAAAGAAAAAAAAGAGAATTGATGAAAACAATCCATTCTCATCTGGATTTGTGGGTGGGCTTCAGGTTATTTTGGTAACTCACTTGCACAATATATTGCTGCAGTGTGCAAAAAAAGAAATGAAATCAGAGTGCTGCACACACCATGGCTTTAAGCCCATGTAACCACCCTTCACCCGCAAAGGATGGAAATACAGGTAAGGAGCTACCACTTCCCTCATAGCAGCGATGGAAAAATGAGGCACAGGGCTACTGCAGCCCCAATGCATCTATTTGTGTGTCATTGCCATCCAAATTCTTTGCACATTTGGGCCTAAATTGTTTCACAAGTGACAGTGGGCACCATGGGTTGCTGCTGTCTGTTCTCAGCAACCCTACCTCTTCTCTCCTCTGTGAGCCTACAGACAAGGAAATGGATTTTAAGGCAAATCTGAGACTTTCTGACACCTGCATTCATGCAAGGGGCCTCCTCTCCCTTCAGCTGAACCAGTTAGAAGGAATTTATCTAGCTACTGATATCAAGGGGGGGTTTTTTTGGCATTTGAAGCTTATAACAATCAGACTCAATTTAATGCAAGTATTTCTAAGCACAGACATGTGGCATTTCTTTCAAAGTAATTTTCTTCTATTATTATCAGAGTAACTTTTTTTTATATGTGACTAACTCTCTGTGCCAGCACAAGACTAAACCTTACAAGAACAGGATTGTACCAGAATTAGGTCTTGCATATCAAATGCATCTTTGACAGACTCAAATAAATGAGGAACGATAGTTTAACATGAAACTAAGCACACTTGTCAGCTGCTGTTTTTCAAATGAGCCATCTAGTACTCTCACTCTTGCAAAAGCAGAGATAGAGTGTCAGAGAAATCAAGTGTATCCCAAGGGCTTGGGTTTGAACGCTAAATAAAAAAAGTAACGTGGTAATGTGATTCTTCCTATATAGAGATTCAAGAAGGCAGCAGTAAAAATTATGAAAGGCTTGTTTGGGGAAATTTCTGCAACCAGACGACATAGAAGACAGCTCAAAACACTGAAAATTATTAACATAATAAAAGTGAGAAAGCATATATGGTGCACTCAGTTAACAATAAAATTTTGTAATTACTCTGCCATGGCTGCTCCCAGCATGTATCAGCTCCAATCTCACCAAGAGGGCTCTTCTTGCTTCCCACTGACTTGAACATGGCTACTCAGATAAATTTATCTACTTATCTATCCTAAGATCATATAAATTTGGAATAAAAAAAAAAACAAAAAAGCAAACACAGAAACCCATCTGTGATCTGCAGGATCACAGAACCAGATCAGAGCCCAAGGGTGTCCCACAGCAGAGCATCTCTGTCCCCAGGCTCCCCCAGAACTACTCTCAGAAAGAGTACTGCATTAAATGTCATCGCTTCGGGGAGGGGTGCCAGTGGTGGAGCAGAGGAGAAGGTCACCTGTGCCTGGCTGCGGGCTTCCCTCCGTTCCAGGCACCTCACCACATGCAATGTGTACACAGAAACGCGTGAAAAGGAAAAGGAAAACCCTTCCTAACAACAGAGTGGCTGGGTGGATAGACCTTAACAACTGGCCATGAAAACAAAGACAGAAAAAAAGCCAGGACTGTACTTGAGAAATGCCCTTTTGTCAAGTTAATTCTTATCATACAGCCAGATCAGTCAACTGCAAACACAGTTACAGATCTCTGTAATAAAATATTAATGGTTCTTGTATACTGCTTCCACAAGGTACTGTAGTAAAAAATGAATGCTGCTTGCACATTTCCACATTTCCCCTTTTGTTACTGCTGAAGCTTATGTCTGAGAAAGCCAGTTTACTGTAGCATTTTTTTTTTTTTTCCCAGCTGTATTTTTCCTTTAAACCGTGGGGAATAATTAAAATTCCTCGCACGGGACAATGGTAAATAAGATTAGGGTATGCATTTCAAATGTAGCATACTAATGGCATTTCTGGACTCCAATAAATCATCTCTCTTCTCTGCAAGCAGGAGAGCAACAAAATCTGTGAAAATATACATCTCCACATACAAGCCTCATACCTTCACTGGGATCTCACCTATCCACATCTCTGGTACCTTGGTATTGTAGACACAGTATTAGCTTTTTTAATGCATCACACAGCAATCCAATAGTCTCATTAACAGCAAATACTGTAGGGATGCAGCAGCCTGCTGATACCCATCAAACCATTTCAGCCTTCACCAGGGCCAGTTGTCAGCAATAAGCAGACACACATACATTGCTCCATCTGATTCACTTTATCACTTGGTTTTACAGTTTCTGTTCAGCACTGAACTGACAGAAGGGAAATGTTTTAGCATTCCATGTGAAGACCACTTATTTCAACACACTGAAGCTTTGTTTTTGTACCTAACCTTTGGGTAATCTCATCTCTCCCATGGGCTTCTGACATTTATGTTTGTTCTGGGGAGCTGCAGTTTACCCTACTGCTAGCAGGAAGATCATGAGTGGGTATTTCTACTATCTGATAGTCTTTCAGCTTACTTTTCTTCTTCCTTCCACATAACACTAGCACAAACCACTGCTTGTGCTTTCCATCCTCCCTTCACTATTTCACTCTGTATCTATTGAGACAACTACAAATTGTGCTTCCTGGTAGAGACAAATCCAGTTCTCCTAATTCAGCTTTGAGTTCAGGTAAATCCCAGCCCTCTGTTCAACCCTGCAAGGGTGAAATGGCCAGGCCTATGCTATGCCTTATAAACCCTGTCCTAGTCTGCAAGAAGACCTACTGGTCTTGCACAATAGACATTTCTTAACTTTTTTTTACTCTAGGAAGTCCTTTTGGCTAAACAAGGATAATAAACTAGTTTCTGTTCTCCAGTTTTCACAACTGGTGGAAATGAAAAAGAACATAAAAGATCAAGGATTATGGAGTGTGGGTGTATTTCTTTTCAGAAAACTGCATAGATAAAAACGGAACTTTCTTCTTCCAACAGACATTCTCCCAATCCCATTTAAGTTTAATTTTCTGCTGTACTTCCCAGATAAGCATTCAGTACTTCTTGGTTTTAGCTCATGCAATCAATACGTATCAGAAAATTGTTACCCTCTAAATGCCAACTGACACATTTCCTTTCTTCAGTAACTTCAGGCTAGAGCAGGTACTCCTCACATGGGTTGGTGTTTGAGGGCTTCACAAGGATGAAATCTTTACTATGGACTTCTGTTAGTCTTTACTATTGACCTTCATGTTCCTGTGGCAGTGGAAAGGCTGCCACCTCAGGGCCGGCCTTCAGAAAACTTGAGCTTATTCACAGCAGCAGCAGCTGAGCATGCCAGCTGACTCTTATTTTTGGTTTGCAAGGAGGCTCCTCTTCTGCACCAGAAGCACCATCAGCATCACAGCAACCATCGCAGCAACCATCACAGCCCGAGGGCAGGTGCAGACCCGACGGGGCTGGCATTAGTGCTGGCTCAGTTCCCTAAGGCTACTGCCAAGAAGGCAGCTGGAAGCTGCGAAGTTTAGTCAGAAATTTTGATAAAAGTTGCCAGAAAGATAACTAAAAGCTGTTGAGGCTTTTCTTATACCAGGGACTCAGAAGTTCCACTTACAGAAAGCTTAGGAGTGAGGTCAGCAATTCAGGGAGCTGGAGAATTTGATAATGAGCCAGTTGAGTTGCTGTGATTGCAATGGTAACTCCAGATGAGGCTACAACCACTTCCTAGGTCATCTCAACTGTTCAGGATGTATCTGGTCTGGAAGATCTCCTTTAGAAACAGCTGTTCAGTCTTTTGGAGAGGATTTCTACAGCAAGCCAGTAAAGTTTGTGATAAAGTATTAACAAATCTCACTCACACAAAAATCCAATTAGAGAAATAAATGCACAACACTGCACCTCTGGGGGTTTCCCCACTCCACTGCCTACAATGCCGTACCTCCCAGGGCACCCACGAGCTGTTTCAGATACAGCAAACCCCACACACCCCTTCTGCAGCAACTCAGCGTTTCTTTTTGACCCCAAAACAACCCGACATTACTCTTGAAGCTATCTAGCTCTCCAGAAGCACTTAAAAAACAGCCACACCACAAACAAACAAAAAACCCTCCACATTTCCTAAATCGCTCACAGTTTTTCCAGTTTGTGACCCAGCCTTGCTCATCATCTAGCTACAGCACGTTTTGACAGGTATAATCCATTTAACCACAAAATATGGCTACACACTTCCAGGTTTTCCTCCTCACAGAAAAGCCTTCTCATTTAACCCACTTCACAGCTTATCCTTCTGCCAGCAGAACCACGCAGAACCACACAGAAGGAGCGGAAAAGGCAGGAATTAATTAAAACATAGGCAGAAATAACTTTTTAGAAACAAATGGTTGGATTTCTTCCAGAAATTTCACACGTTATCATTCAGTTCCTGCTCGGCATCCTGCTCACCTCCTCCTCCACGCCAGTGTGAGCAGCAGTAAGGGTACAGGTCTCGGGGTGCTGCACACAGCGCTGCTCTGGAGCTGTCATTCCTGATTAAAATCTGCATGTGGATCCCACTCCAGCAAGGCTGAATCTCTCTCCAGGACCGCCGTCAGTCTGCGTAAGACCTCTCCATAAAACAAAAAGAAATAAAATTAAATGCTGCAGCTCTTTGGTTCATCTGGCTCAGGAACGAATATTTAAATATAAAGTGTTTACTGTCACCTAAGGTGAGCTCTCCGTCCCAAGCCAATGAGTTGGCATTCAGCAAAGCCAGGCATACATTTGCAATTGTTGCCATCCAATAGTCTGCATTGTTATGAACAAGATTTAAGGGTTACACTCTGCATCTATTACCTATTTAAATTACTCTTGCAGTATGTGAATATTAAACACTGCAAGAGGCAGATTAATGTCTGTACAAAAGTACAGTAAGAAAAGTAAGATTAAAATAAACACTGTTCTAACAAAATGTTTACTGGAAATAAGCAGCACCCCTACTCCAGTGATGTTTCACTCTTCTTTGCCAATCCCTAAATTGGATGACATTGTTCCAAACTTGTTATGCCAGTAAATAAAAATTTCCATCTTTAATACTGTCCCATTTGAATTTTGATTTATAAGACCTAAATTTCGCACATGAAAGCATTTTTAAGAAGATCCTACAAATTGGTTCCTCTGATGTAAACAGCAACGGCAAAATAAAAAGGCATCACCAAGCTACTTTTGATAACTTTTCTCCCATAACAAGTGTCCTGAAAACCAGATGTTCTTCTGTGTTTATTTTCAAACATTTCTTCCATCGTGCAAATTTAAGAAAGAGATTCAACATCTTGAGCATGACTCCAAGTGCCATGTAGAATTATTGCCCTGAGGAGGAAGAACTCGCCCCTTAAATCTCAGGGTTTTGGGGTTTTTTTTAAATCTGGTGCCCAGGACATGGTCATCTTTCCATAGACTACTTCTGAAACTGAGTGCTTGGACAAGTCCCACCATCAGGACACTGCAGCAGCATTCAGTTCATTCTGCACGAGAGCCTAACATCACAAAAAACCTTCCTGAGCAATTCTGAAGAAAAAACCCTTCTATTCTGATTTTAAAAGACACCATTGTCAGGTTCAATTAACATTATCTCATCATTCATTTTATACCAGGTAATTTAAAGCCCCTGAAATAACTGCAAACCAGACCATAATTATTCCTTGCTTTCCTCATTCTCTTCTTTTGTTTCTAGGAGGGAGATATGCAGCTGTAGCTGGGCCACTTCCTCCCTAGCATGGCCCCACATTTCTTGTTGCAGCTCTGGGGAGTCATTTGGCAGCAGAGGAACGGCCAGCCCAGAGAGGACAAACCCAGCTCTCCCTGCCAAGAGACACTGGAAGGACATCGTGCTGCCAGAGCTGGCCCCACACGTACCAGGAAGAAAAACAACCCAAATCCACAGTAATATCTGGTGCTCCCCTGAAGACAAGGGATTCAAAACCCCTTGTACAGTTAATTGTGCAAGGGTGTGTGTACAAGGGGTCAGCATACACAAGACGATGACTGTCCCTTGCTACAAGCCCTGAGTACAGATGTCCTTCACAGTAGTGGGGTGGGAGGGAAGAGTCATCAGTCAAGCTCCTCCCTCTGTGGATCCTTTAAACTGCACCCCTGATCCCTCCCATGTACCTGAACTGCCAGCCAGGCTCCCCAGCTCTTGCAGGGCTGGCTGGCAGTAAGTGCCACGGGACCACCTGCTGTCTTCCAAAGCAATAATCCCATAAAACATAATGGCTCCCAGAAGTGTGGAGTGGGGTTGGGAGGAAACAAACAAAAAACCCAAAAACTTTCCAGCATGAACAACTGGAAAAAGATCCCTTGAGTCACCAGATTTTCTCAGCCTCCCATAGTCAGTTCTCCTAAACTACTCTCAAAAAAAAAAAAAAAAACCCAAAGAAAAGCAAAACAAAAAAAAAGAGGGGAAAAAAACCCCCAACAAACAGTGAACAAATATTCTCACATTCAGCCTTTAATGGGACAGTCAGGCACTAAACGACAGTAATTCCCTTTCTCAGTTACTAATTTAAGTTGCCATTTTCCTCCCTTGATGCCTTACGTAGCCACCCAAAACACAGAGACCAAACAAGAATAAGGGAATAAAGGAAGGTATTTATTTGAAGGGCCTTCAAAGGTACACCCTGGGCAGTCCAGAGGCTACACCCCAGATGGACACCCCAGATGGACCCTGGGTCACGGGTTCTTCACACTTTTATAAGTTTGGTTCATTTGCATATCAGGGTTAATTCTCCAATTATAACCTCAGTTTCATGATGGAATTAGCCCAAGTTTGCCCCCCTTTAGAGGCTTTTAGTTGACACATTTTGGGCCTGGTGTCCTTGGAGTGGAAGCCTGCAGAGGTTTGTTGTGTCTGACCAGCATGAGAGAACAGCAGCTCACAGGCCACAAGCAACCTCAGAGTTACACACCAGGCAGCACAGAATTTGAAAAATACAAAAGTTAAAACCTAAGGCATCCCCCTGACCTGGGGATTCTTGCAGCATGAGCATCACTGTAAAAATCTCACAGCATCCTGTAGTAGTCTGATCACTACGAGCTCTTACTTCCTATAACCTGCTCCGGATGGTGCCACTGGCAATCCCCTGATGAGGCAAACACCAGAGGCATCCAAGGAAGCAGATCCCCCCCAAGTTACCCCTGGGGAAGCCAGGACTCAGCCTGGTTTGGTGAGAGCCCCTGCTAAATACTGCCAAGTGCTTCTCCTCCCTGCACCTCTGCTCCTGACCTCGTGGGTGCTGTGGTCCCAGGAAATCTTCAGCCACCAGGGCTCACAGCCTGTGGCCCCGGCTGCAGCCCTGTCCCGGGATTTGCAGGAACACCCCAGATAAACACGTGTGCACACGCCATCCTCAGGCCCTGGGGCCAGCATGTCCCCAAACGCTGCGGTGCTCCCTCTGGGGTACTGGGGAAACAGATGTTTTAAAGTAATTTCAGCCAGTCTTGGGTGAAGAAAACAGCCGAGAAAATGGCCTAAATATTGATGTCAGTACCACCAGCCACAGAAAATGGGTGCATAGGTATATACATAGCTATTTTAATCTTCAGCCTTTCCAAAAGAAATTTTAAAAATACTAAAACAATTTTTTAAAACACAAACAATCAGCTGAGGGGTGAGCTTTCAACTCCTCTGATTGGACAGTATCATCTAAAAATACCCCACAACCATCATACCCTCATGACAAAGAAAACTTGTATTTATTTTATGGCCTCCCAGTACTAATTTCCAATCAGATAGTTCAGAAATGCAAGTTAAAAATAGAAGGAACTCCACCTTCTGTTCTGGAACAAGTGCAATCATTTAAACTACTGTTAATAATATGTCATTGCCAGGTAGTTGTCCTCACAAGCTACCTGACACCTAATCTATCACCATCAACTTACATTCAACTACAAATGAGATGCAACAGCATTTAAAGCTGTATCAAGCTCTTCCAGCCGGATAAAAAAAAGCATGAATGAAAAGCAAATATGCCTTTGCTTTGCTTATCTAACAAGTCTGGCTCACAGCTCAAGGTCTACAAAGGTTACAAGGGGAGATTTTTAAATTTCTACAGTCTTCTCAGAGTTTAAACTTTAAGTTAACAAGAAAAGATAGATTTGAGCTACCAAAACTGCAAGACACCACTGTAATATGGCACCAACAGTCACGCCATTTTAATCAACGATGTTCCTACTCACAGGAGCACATTGCTGATCTCCAGCCAAATCATGCAGGAGAAAATTGCATTCATGCTCCCTGGTACTGCTGCTTCTCAGCAATCCATTCCTGCACTGCAGCAGGTCCAAACCCCCTCCTCAAAGGCGTTTTTTCCATCAGGTCTTCAGAGGAGTGGCAGAAGGGGCAGAAAGCAGCACACCTCCAAGCCACCAAGGGTCCTTCAGTCACTATGAGGTACACTCAGTGACTTCAGGACATCCGTGAGACAGTACAGCAGTGTTATCACTTTCCCAGCAGGAAAGCCTTTTTTGCTCCCTTGAAAAACTAAGCCAGACCCACCTAAAGTTGAAAACAAGGCTATGGAGATACTCTTCCCTGCAAATCACAGATATCTGCAGAGGGAAAGCTCCCATCTACCCACCTGCACAGGGATGCACCTGGGATACAGAGCAGAAGTCACAATTTTGCATCTCAGACACAAGAAACCCCTTCCCTGCCTGCTATGGTATCCAGCACAATGACAAGGCAGTCAAGAGTCAGGAAACATCTCAGAGTCTGGATCATCTCTGATAACCAGAAAGTAGCTTTACTAGCACCCTAGGACCAGCAAGCAGCGGGCTCTTTCAGCACCTAGGCAATTTGCTGGCAGTGAAATCTTCATAATCCTGAGCCTTCACCTCCAATTCAAATACTTCATTTAAACACAGCAAATATACTTAAGTGCTCTTAGTACTTGGCAGGTAAACATGCAGCAACTTTAGAAAAGAAGCAATCCACAATCTGCAGGAAATAAGCACCACTTCTGACTTCTTGTATATTTCATACTTCATACATTACCATAAGCCCATAATATGTGTATGAATTTGGTTGTAACTCGGTTCCTTCTCACAGTGGCATCTGGGAAAACAATCTCCCCTGAAGCTGTTTTTCTATCAGTGAACGATTTGAGAGGTATTTTTGTGAGGACACTTTTTTCCCTCTTCCGTCATCTTGAATTCTGGCTTGGTGCAGTTTTTTATACCTAACCTCTTGTTTCCAGCTCTTCTACCTACCTGTATTTGCACGGTACCTAGTCAATACCAAAGCCCAGACATACATACTCACAGTCTTGGCAAATTTTATGGGTTCTGACAAACGTGTAGCTGAATTTCTCACTAATCTTTTAACACAACCATAACATTCAGCACCTCCAAAAGAACTTTTACCCTTTACTACCTCTGTGCCACGCACACATTGACTGAACAGCACTCCACAAAGCACTGCTAAATCTTTCCATTCCAGGTAGTACATACAAATTTTATACCACATTTGAGAAAAGAAAATCAGTTCAGTAGCAGAGACAAAACAGAGAATAATGAACCAGATGACAGGATCAATTTAGAGTTTAGAGCATACCACTAAGTGCACCCAAGTTAAAATCTCAATGAAAACAAAGAAATGTGATTTTGGACTTACAAGCAAGTGTGTCATCAAAACAACGTCCTTACCAAGTCCTTAAACCTCAAAAATGAATTTTGGGAAATGTATTCTTTTTTCCTCCCTCTAAATGTTGCTTTCTTTAACTTATAATTGCGTCTCTTTCCTCATTTTCCCCTTTACCACGGGATCACAAGCCTAAGAGATGCTCAGACTCTGACACCCTCAGATTTGTCAGATTTCCCCAGGAGCTGTGGTATTGGCATTAAACGCCACAATGCCACGAAAGTCATAAGAATCAGCAAAACCAGTAAGCACTGGAGAGCCCTTAAATAACCTTTTCCCAGCAGCCTGAACTCCCTTTCCACACAGAGAACGCACCAAGGCTACCGCAGTAGCTTTCACACTCCCCTCTCATAATCACAGGAGCCTGTTTTACAGGAGAGTGGCGGGGGAATGATGCTCCCTGGAGATGCTTCCAGGTCTCGTGAATTCACTGCAGTGCTGCAGTCCTGTATTTGCTTTAAATTCAGGTTTCTTAGGCCACATGCATAAAAGACAATCTCAGCCTCATTTAAAACTAGATTTATCTCTGGAACCTCTGATCCATAAAGAGCTTGGAAACACTGGCAGTACGTGCTTGCCAGTTCTGAAAGTATACTGGAAAAACTATGTATTACTGTGCAGCTTTTTCTTGTTTGTTTGTGGTTCTTTTCCAAGAACTGCTGTATGTTTGCAAAGGTTTAAGGCCAAAGCACTGTACAGAACAGAATTTCATTCTGAAGCACCAGACCAGGATAAAGAACACGAGGAAATGCTAAGACATTGCATTTTGCTCAGTGCGCTGGCAGAGAACCGTGATCCCAACGAAAAACAATCCCCGTGTCCTTCCTTTAAAGCCAATCAGTCCAGGGAATTAAAATCTCAGTTAAGATCTGTTCTTGCAGCATGCTTTCGCTTCCAAAATGCCCTAGCTAAGCTCATCCCAGGCACCACTCCATACTTACATAAGCACTTGTCTGCTACCTGTTGTGCCCAATGGATATGTCCTGATTCGTAAGGGACTTGCACACACACCTGCAGCAAAGAGACTGTCTCAGATCAAGTCACACTCATTTAACTTGACAGCTACATCTTCAGCCCGAGGTAAGAGCTCCTCAGGGCTGATACTTTAGGGAAGAACAGCTCCTTGGCATGTCTTTATTCTGGGGTAAAGCATTTGTGGTCGGGTTTCTGCTTCCGCGTTTACCAAATGCTAATGCCCTCTGCTTAAAGCTGTTGTTTTTATGATCATGTTGTTCACTGCACAAATCCCGACCCTGCAGCTCAGGACTGCTGGGATGAGCCCAGCTGCTGGTGGGTGGCCCTAGAGATGACAAACCCCTCAGGGGCACACAGCCCAGGTTCACATGGGCTCATACCACCCGTACAAACAATGTGTTCCACTCTGCTGCTTTCTTCTCAAACTGCTGTAAGTTTAAACAGCTGTAAGATGCTTTCAGCCATCAAATAAAAGAGGCTCTGAGCTCCTTGCCAGCAGCCACAGCAAGAGCTTGTGCCTACTACTTGAAGTCAAATTTCTGTCTCCAGCAGGGGTTCCTCAACTTGCTCTGCTCTGCTGCATCCTTTCCAAATAGCTGTAAATTGAGGTTATTGTAAGACACTTAAAGCTTTCAAGTAGCAAAGCCGAGCTCTGCTGCTCTCTGACATTCGCTCCAAGAGCCATAGAGGAACACATAAGGCAGCTCACCACAGGTCTGCCCAAGCTCACTCCCAAACCAGGAAGCACCAGAGAAACTTTTACTGTTAACTTCCTCAGGACACAGAAACGCACATGATTTTTCTAATCATTACAGGTTATAAAACCAACAGTTGCCTGATTTATTGCTCTTTGAAACAGAAGGAATGACTGGAGAACAGTGTGTGCCCTTACCTGTGCTCTGAATAAAGATACGTGAACAACCAAATAGAGCAGCACAGTTTAAGAGCACTCAGCCCTGATGTGTACAGACTGCACAGGGATCTGGTCATCTGTCAGAGACTCACTTAGGGCCATCTAGGCCATGAAGTAGCCTTAAAGCGGCCTAAAAGGTGCACTTGAGTTCAAACCTAATCTGGACAGACAGAGTTTATGGCTGGTGCAGATACCTCATGAGTTACTCAAAACCTTCCTGTGACGGCAGCGCTGAGCACACACATCACACGCAGCATCGCGGGGAGCAGCCACGCGCAGTCCGGGCTGCTTAGACCGAAGCACCACACAATCACAGAATCTGACAATTTTGGATGGCTGACCAGGCACCTTGCTTTAGCTGGGAACAGCCTGCAAAATCAAAAATCTTTCCCCAAACAGCCTGCTTTTAGCATTTCCTAGCTTTCTTATTGCAAGTTTGCAGTATCAGTATGTGCTTAAATGTATTCAAATGCATCATATGTAACGTGCAGCTATCAGATCACTTTACTTTTACCCTCTGTGATCCACAGGAAGAGCAACAAGAATTGACGTGGTTTTGAAAAAAATGCATTGCTCTGTTATGCTGCCAAAATCCCCACAAACAGCACAAACCCCTAAATGCAACACTTATTCCTTATATTCCCTGCAAAACCTTGCCTGATTGCCCGTTGTCTGCATGATCCTGAACGGAAGAGAAAAGCAGAGCAGTAAAGAGGAAAAGAGATGCCGTTGGGATGAGAGAAAGGGCTTGCCAGGTCATCCTTTGCTCATTCATAATACCATTTGTTGATTTTTCAGTTAACAGCTCTTGCCACTGCCATATTCAAGTTTTTAACCTCTTTTTCCCCTAAGGGCTTTTCCAAGCAACCATGGATGTTTCATTGCCTGGGCCCAGAGTTAGCCACGCCCAGCGACCAGCTGAAAGGATTTAGGTTTGAACAGTGAAACCCTGCAAGGTCTTCCCTCTAAGCATTTGTAGTTCTCTAACTCATTCTCCATGCTACGGCCATCAGCCAGCTGGGAAGCAGTGCCTCTGCTTTCTCAGCTGTTTTAACTAAGTGAATTATGAGGATGTAGTGGTGGTTCCTTCCTGGCCCTGACAGAGAAGCATCAGAGCCACAGAGCCCCTGGTCTGACGATCGGGTCTGCTCTCTGGAAGCCCTTTTGCAGCAGGGACCCAGCAGCACAGACAGACACGGACTGCTGACTGAGAAATGTGGCTGTTTTTTCCCTGTGAATTCATACCGGTCTTTATTTTGCTGCCTGAGACCTGGCGAAGTCCATCTCCTGTGTCGCAGCTGCCATCTGCAGGTACCCAAGCTCCTCGCTGGGGAACAGCCTCTCCCGGGAATGGAAAAGGGGACGTGTCTGGCAGAAAGGCTTTTCCTCCCCTTCCACCTCGCTCACTATTTTTCTACCTCCCATCTGTTAATCCCTCCCCCCTTCCTGGCCTCTCTGCTTTCTCCATATGCTTGCTCTGCTAACATCTATATTCTTCCTCACCTTCACATATGTCCATCTGCTGATGCGATGGAGTTGCAGTCTAAGCTTTCAGCTACCACCAAGCATCAGAAAGAAATGTAATCCCTAATCCTTCCTTAGATCTCACCCTCTTTCAACAGCAGCAAGGAAACCAACCACCAATGCTGCCTCTTTATACTTCGCTGGGATACCACTACTTAGCACAAAACCACCAGAAAGATCAAAATCCCCTAAATTAACATTCCCTCCCGTCCTCAGAGCCTCCTTCAAGCAGCTGCTCCCTAGGGTTGGCACCCCAGCCAGGAGCAGTGTTTCAGCAGGGATTTCACTGGCAGCCTCAAAAGCCTCTGAGACTGTCCCACACCTGAGGCCAAACAAGATGGGATGCCCAGAAATCCGGTTTTCATATCCTGCCTACCCCCTGAACCACTCCCTAGCTGAACATCAATCCCTCTCTCTCTGTATCAGCATGTTAAAGCCTCACCACTCTGTCCCCTCCTTCTCAAGCAGAGCATTGTTTAAATGATCTACCTGCCTTTGGAAGGAAGGCACTATTTACCAAGGCACACACACCATGCTATCTTTTATCATCTTGTCAGCAAGCTGAGAGTGAAAACAGCAAAACATGATTCTGTTAGAGGGAAGAGCTCATTGTCACAGCCCAAAATGTTTTCAATTACCTTCTCTCCCTACCACAAAACCCTCCTAATGAAACATGCAGACCCCAAAGGAAAAGCAGGTGCCTTAGTATTTCATAAAAGCAAAGAGGCAAATCCTGGCTCTACTTCATTTCTAGCCATCCCCCTTCACAACCAGACACATTGTCTGTGTTTTCCTTACACAAACAGCCTCCCCCTCCCCAGCAAGTGTTCAGGCATGAGACAGTTCTACAAACCTGCACTGACAACTATGCTCATTTTCTACCATGCACCTCATGACAGCTCTTTTCATAATGAACACCTCAGATGGGTACCTCAGAAACGTGGTGGATGGCAATTAAACTCAGTTATCTCAGTCTGTGTACAGGAATGCCTTCGCTCATCTTCTGACTTTGAACTGCGTTAATGGCAAAGACTTCTGAACTAAGAATTGGCAAAGAGCAAGAATGAACATTTTGAAGTGCCTGGTTTTGTACCCAAAATACCATGACTTGTGCTTTCAGTTCCTCTGCCCACTGCCTAAAAACCCATTGCTTTAGAGTAACAGAGCTATTGGATATTTGTATCAATACATATTGTGCAGGTTGGAATTGTCTGAAGCTACCAAAAAATATTTTAACTCCAGAAAACAAAGTTGTGATCTTTGATTACAATGAATATTCAACAGAGGCAATGTAAAACCATGCTCAGCAGTGGTTCTGCTGCTCGTACCTTACTCTTTGCATAATTCAAGACTTTCTTTTGATAGTGAATCAAGGCACTGTGTGGGCACTGAAACAAACCTGATACAGCTTGCGAGAGCTAGAAAATCATTATCTAATCTAACACAGCAGCAGGCAATATTCCTCTTCCTCCTCCATTATCTTAACAACACAAGGCAAGAGTCATGTAAGGCAAGAGTCATGCTGAACACAACCACCAGGCAAACGGGATATCAGAAATGCACCCTCTCTACCATGTCCCCCAGAGGATCTCATGGATGAGCAATTCTGCTCACCCACATGAGGATCCAGCAGGCTGTAAAAATGAAACTGTGAAAACAACAGCAGCAGAAAAGGTCCCACAAATCAGCACGGGAAAGAGAGACCCACACAGCTTCAACACAACCCTTTTTAAGAGAAGCACATCAGCCATATTAACTGTGTGCCACTGCACTGGGAAAATGCACCAAAGCCCGGGGGGAACTCCCTAATGAAAAAAAAAGAAGAGATTAAATAGAAAAACATATGCATGTGCTTCCTTAAAATTTCTTTATAATGCAATTCCTGGGGCTCAGCAGCAATTTGGTGAGACACAGGGATGCCGAAACAGAGGGATAAAATGAGCAGAAGTACAAATGGTGCCATGAAAGTTTGAATTAAAACAGAAAAGGTGCCATATTAAAGAGTTAAGAGAAACAACATTTTAAAGCGTGTCAAGTTTGGCAACTGGGTGCAGTTTTTTGCATCATTGTAACACTTGTGCATCCATATCTGCATCCTCCAGAAAGCTTAGTTCCTCCGTGGACAGTGCTCACAAACTGCAGGGAAGCCCCACAAGGAAGGGAGCTGAATCCCACCCTCCTGGCAAAGCACTGGCCAAGAGGAAATTCCGTAGCTGGATTCCCACATAAGCTCATCAAGTCCAGCACCATTAAATGAGCTCCTCATGACAAAAGGCTGACCAAGCACAGGCTTGCCAGAGAGCAGTACCTCTCCCTTCACAGCCCTCACCACGCAAGTCACTGCAGCCACAGCTGCCAGGAGAGCACTAGAAACAAGTGTCTTCATCCATCCACATCAGGTGAGCCGTGCACAGCCTGAACCAACACTGAGAGAGCTGTAAATAAAAACAAAGTACAAAGCTATACTATAGCCAGACCCATATACTGAGTTTTCACCCGGAAACTCCATCTCTGCCTCCGTGAGCGAGAGCTGGGGGCAGCTCGGCCCTCTGGGCAGCTCTCCAGCAATGCCAGGAGCTGCCAGTCAGACCCTGACCCCCTGCACCCGCATCCACTGTGTGCCCTCCGCTAATGCAGCACCCAGGCACAGCAGCTCACTCACGGCCTGTCCCCAGCATAGCTGTTATGACAGGTTTATGCCAGTTTAATATTAAAGCCTAGAAGACTATTTGCATAATTAAACATTGATCTGCTCTCCCTCTCTGCATGTGCCTCTAAATTCGTGCAAAAGACATTAATCCAGTGTCTGCCTCGGGACAGAGGTCCTGCAGACATGATGTGGTGCCAGTTCCCAATGGAAAATTCTGTCCATCTTTAAAAAAGCATGCAGAACTTTTAAAATGTAAAGCCAAGGTGACAGGCCAGGGGCATTTTCCTTTTTATCAGGGAACAAAGAAGAGAAACAAAGGGACAAGGGGATTAGCTTCCGGGCTGGCACAGGAAAGGGGATGTAATTGCTAGGCTTTGCTACTGCAATGCCCATAATCTTCAGCTGTGGGTGTTTGGACAAAACAGCACACCCAGAATAAGCAACAAAATATAAATGCCAAGCAAGAGCTATTTTTTCAAAATGTATTGCAAGCTACAACCAATAGGCATCACTGGACCCACTTTTATCTCAAACAGTTATTCAAAAAGTGAAATGCCCAAGCAATCCAAAGTAATTTTTTATTATGAAGTATTTTTGAGAAACAAGAGGATCCTGCTTGACAAAAAAAGAAGATACCCTGAGACCTGTAACTCAGATACTGGGCTACTGCCAGTCAGCATGCTGCCCCACAGCACACTGTCCTTCCTTGACTAAGCCTCAGTGGGAACGTCAGGGTGAGTCCTCTGGGAAAGCAAAACAGGCAGTGGTCTCGGAATGTATCTGATAGCACCATGGAAATGCAACTGGGTCACAGAGGAGAGTCTGTACAATACCGGGGTGAGCATGTGCAGTTTTGCATAGGCAGGGGTGGGACAGAAGTTGACTCTCATCCAAAGGAGAATCAGCCTTAGTTTGTCCATTGGGAGAGAAATGACACCAGCGACAGAGCACTTCCAGTGTTCCTGGTAAGAAGGAAGAAGAAATTACAGCCCACTACATACAGATGGTGTGGGGAAAACAGTCTAAAAGTAATATTAAGGTTAAAACCTGTATGATAGTTCTGTTGCCCAGCCAAAATGTTTGCTTTTGTGTCCATGCTATTAAAGCATTCCAAAGAGAAGACGCATGCACAGGATCCATGCTGAGAAGACACTGCATTTGATGGAGGAAAATTAATAAGATCTCTCTCTCATACATATGGATGCTCAGGGGAGACAAAACCAAGCAAATCTCCATAACCAAATCAGCTGACAAGGAGAGATGCAGGGGATCACTTGTGGCAATACTGACACCTGGGCAAATTCTTCAGTTCTGGAATAGAGTCACCCCAAAGCTGCCAAAGTTTGCCAATATCCCCCCTCAGAGGAGCACTGCCACCCCACTGCAGCAGCCCCTGGCCTCAGCTCAAATTAAAAGCAGCAGCAGTTTCTCCAGCTACCCAAATTGCCCAGGTTTCACACTCATCCACGGGCACGAGCTGCCCCAAACTGGGCCTGAAGGGGCCCCCAGCTGCAGTTCTCTGTGATGGGAAGGGATTTTTCCTCATGCCAGGAAGGGGCTGGGGCAGCCACTAGGCAAGGCAGGAATGCAGGGTTTCCATGGAACTTCAACAGGCAACACCTGCAATGCCACTATGGGGAAATTTCTTCAGTGTATCAGGTGTAACGTAGAAATAAACAATTTCTCTATGTAAATTGTATAAAACCATCCCACAGAATGTATGTAAATATATCCAAATGCTCAAATTAATTGCTTCCATGGGAGACAACCAGTAGATAAATAGCCAATATGAATATTTTGAGTTCCAATTTCTAGCTTGTGCTACCGTAAGTTATTTTCACATTTAAATAACAAACTTGTATTTAAGTTAATCAGGGTTTAACAGTTAAGTCACAATTGAAAAATACCAGGGAATCCTAATTTTGCTGCAAGCACTGATTATTCTGTATTTTCAAAACTGTAATTGAAGGATTGCTTTTTTCCCCTAGCTATCACAGAAGAAAACTACATTGGGTTTTTTTCTTTCCAAGTCACTTCAGCCGAAATTTTTACTGGAACATACCAGGATATCTTTTGTCTTCATCAAGTCTTTTACTTTCCTTATATGAATAAATACTGAGATTAATGGCAAGTAGTTGAGGGTTTCTTCAGTATAACATTTGTAAATGTGGTTTTGCCTTCTGTTTTGGGCCCTTTTTTAAAGGTCATCAAGCATCACACCTGATCTGACTTGTAATTACTCTAGTAAACATGGCTAAATAGATAAATGCCAGCACATTTAAGTATATAACATTAAATGCACTACTTTCTGCTCCTAATGCACCAGATACCAAGAAAAGCAGAAGTACAGAACTTTTCTAGCGATGATTTATAAGCCAAGATGAAATGGAGTTTGCATGTCTTTCAAGAGGCTAAAGAGGTCCTTTTTTCCTCCGCAAAATGTTCTGATTACCTCTCCTTGTTCTTCTCTGGGAGATGCAGGACAGAATTAAAATAGCTGTTCTGCATGAATAAGGAAATAACCTAAGGTGCAACAGGTCAGTCCGTAATGCAATATACCTCCTGTGTCAGGTCCAAGGGCCCACGTGAATTTTGGCAGCCATGTGTTATACTGATCAGATTACCTGGTGACAGTGAAATCCAAAGGATGCGTATTTCAGAAGCTTCAATGGGTGAAGAAGGCCAGGCAAGCCAGGGAACCAACCAGCATCACATCCAGACAGTGTCACATAGACCCGGGAGCACGGCCTTGCCCAAGGACAGGGTCACTCCCTCACCGGGGGGTACAGCAGTAAATCCATAAATGTACTTTAATGAGCGACGATAAATAAACCAAGGAGGAACAGAAGGTTATGTGTGCAGGGAGCATGGTGAGGCCAGAGGCAGTTTTCCCCAGCATCACAGTGAGGCTGGGCAAGAAGTGAGAGCCACCACCAAAACGAAGGGGAAGCCATAGGGAATTCCAGTTTGGAGCCTGCTGGCTCCTGCTTTTGGGAAAAGCAGCCCTGAGCAAGCATCTCAGCCACCTCCCTCCTCACCTGCTCAGACACAGCCCCCTGCAGCTGAGGGAGCTGCCCAGCATCTCAGCCAGTCCCGGTTCAAAAATCGCATGCTGGCTTCTTCACATTCAGCACATGCAGAGCCTGGTTTTCCCACATCCCACCCAAGACCTCCACTAGGCCCTGGTCTCCCTGGGGTGTCTCTCTGTAATCTCCCACAGGACAGGACCATTAAAGCCCAGGCCAACAGTGGCTGCATAGTTGCATTTCTCATCCAAGCTTCTGTGTGCTATTTCCTCAGCAGGAGGGCAATGGAACATAATTTCTATACTTCGAAATAAATCTGGCAAAAAGCAGACAAACCTAACTTCTTCTGTAATGCTTTTTTGGTATCTTTGTCTGTAATCAAAATATAATTTTTCAGCAGCATTTGCATTTCTCCTGTGAGAATGGAGCATAAAAGCAATCCAAAGCCCTAACAAAAGGAACCACAGGTTTCTGAGTAAAAACAAATAGCTCTCATCCCACTAAACCCCACAGCTACTGCAAATCACTTGATACAATATTTAATACAAATACCAGACTCCAGTCCCTGACTGAGTCAGGATAAAGAATCTACTCTAAAAAATAACCACCGTATATATCGCCCCACACATCAATATTAAGTGAAATGAAATAACGAAAGAAAATCATCATTTCCCAACCACAACTCTTGTCAGAGAACAGCCTAAGAAAATTGTCAGACAGTATTGGACTAATACTCACATTAATTTCATTGAGCCTACTTAAGACTGCTGTGAGACTGTTAATATACCACACCACTGCCACATGCCAGGACAGAAATAACTAAATCAGATCAAGACTGGTACTTTGTAAGAAATGAAAATCTCCTGTCAGTCTCGGAAAGAACACAGTACTTCTCCCCATGAATACGTCACGTACACAAAGCAGGCACAGTGGGACCAGAGGCACATCAACTTTAAATACCCACTTTCTGTGCTGTCATTTGTGTAGGCATGACACCACCATTCTGTTTGCTCAGTACAGCTGCAGTGACCCTGCACACCCTGACGGGCTCTGAGGGGTGGCCAAACTACAGCAAAGGCCACCAGACCTTGGTGCCAGCCCTCAACCTCTGCCAACAGACGGACATTTGCTACAGAGCCATCTTAAATTCAGTTCGTAACTTCCTAGACCACTTTCCCCAGCTCCCCAGGGAGCCTCTGGAAAGCTCCATCCCAACCTGCCTGCCCCGCACGGGTCCTGCTCAGCAGTGCTGAGCCCAGAGGCAGCAGAGGGGCAAACAGCGATCAGCTGCCTCACCCATGTCCCATCACCTCTGGCACCCACTGCAGGGGCATTTCACATGCCAGTGGCACCCCTCCCTTTTCTCTCTTTTCTAGCCAAGTCGCACAGTTGGGATGCTTTATAAACAAAGACACACCTCGCATTTAACTTATTACAGGCAAGAAGTTCTGCCAAAAGGCTCTGTGTCGCCGGCACATCTCCGTGCACGCTGTCGACTTGGAGTCCACACCGAGTGCTTGGTCTTGCGGGAAATACGCATCAACTGAAGCACTGAAGCTGAAATGGTGCAATTTCCTATCCCATTCCCAAACCTGATGATTACCGGCCCCCCGTCGAGCATCATTAAAACATATTTGCTTAGTCTCTCTTCAGCTGTGTGTGCACGACATCCAACTCGTATTTTGTGGTAAGTTTGCACATGCCAAATGCGGTATTTACACATTATTTAAGTTTTTACATATCCCTAAGAGCTGAACAAATTAATACTTTGATTAACTTAGCCATTTACTCATATGCAATTATTTTCTAAAATTAATGCATTATTTAAATTTATTCAATAAAATAGCTTCTGGGGTGTTTCTTCTCTGTGTTTATTATAAGCTCTGAAGATCAAACATTCATCATTTGAGCTGTCTGGCTTTGATTATAATTGTCAAGGTAAATCACAGGGCACTCTAGCTCTCCCTGGATTTGACAAGTATGGGCACATTCTTGCACACAAGTCAAGTTTGGCACTCAGGGCAGGCAACACAACCTTGGCATTTGCTCTCAGGAGCTATTCAGCCAAATAAATTCAGGCAAATGTTTGTGAAAAGGGAATAGGAAGGGCTCATGACTGCAGCTTGAGTTAATTCTCTTTAAGCTGTGACTGAATATGCGCACAGCACACCTTTTTCGCTTCAGAGCCCCCTCCCCGGTCTCCTCCCCAACAGCAGCATACTGACAGTAAAACATTATATGCACACTCCGAGAGTTCCCATTACACAGGAACGGTTATTAAAATGCATCTTGTTCTTTGCTTAATTTATAAGGTGCTCTCTTTTCTACATGCCCTAAATAATCGCTTTTTAATAGGTAATACAGTCGTACATCACAGTGTACGCTGGTATTTCCCATTGGGAGGCTGGGACGTGCTCTCACACAGCGCTGGCTCCCGGACAGACATTCCCTGACACTCCTGCTCCAACCAGGAGTCATGTGTGCAGATATATGGCTAGTAATCAGCACTCAGCACCAAGGATGAAGCACAAGGGGAAAAAAAACAACATCAGAGTGCTTTGTGCCAGGGAAGGCTCTCAAAACACCGATGAGCCCTTCACAGTCCAAACTATCTGTTGTCTTTCTAGTGTACATCTGAAAAACTACCAACAAAAGCAATTAGCTCTAGAGAAGTATTTAATTCCCAGCAATACATCTAAGTACTTTACTATTGCTTTTTAATTGGAAAACATGCTACCAAGAACATTTACTGCAAATTTTGAACTGCCCCTGTCTCATCAGCATGAGCCTCTCTGGGATTTTCACTTATTATGGTACAACTTTATCACTAGCAGCAATTAGTACTTTTTAAACACTGATTTGTCTGTACTAAGCCTCACCTCAGAGCTTAGAAATAGCAGCCTTAGGTGTTTGGGAAAGTTTTTCCAGATTAATCATAAGTCAGAAAAACCTAATTTAAAATATACTCATGCACATAACATACCCTGCCAGCTGATCCCAGCATGCACAGAGCACGCTGGCATGTGTCTGTTTATACAATGAGCTGTCTGAACCACACAAGCCCACCTTTATTTCAGCGCTTTGTCTCTCTCAAGTTCTCCATGACGTGCAATAAACCTAAATACAGTCTTTATTCTGACTGAACCAGACAATTAAATGCATATCCTAAAGGAGAAAGCACTTGCTGACAAGTAACTAACTCCTAAGTCAAAAAAACATAGAGCAACAGCCTGTTCATTATTTCTTTGCTAATCGTTGAATTAAAGTCTTCTCAGTGACTAGAAACCAAACTGAGACTGGCTAAAATGCCCTGTATTTGAGTTCACTCAGATCTGCTCAAGGTCTTTCTGTGTAACACATAGGACTTCAAAGTGCTACGGTTAACTCAGAGCAATCGACCCACTCCTTAAATTCAAATTAACACCGTTTTGATTGCGGTAAATGTAAGTAATATACCACATAACTAACTTACTCAGTTGGACCACAGTAAATCAAAACATAGTTCAATGAACATTATTATATAGAGCACTGCAAATGCTGTGGAATAAACACTAAAACCCCCTCCCCCTGCCAGGGAAAAGCAACGCAGGGCATTCCAAAGGGAGCAGGAAGTGTCATTACGCTTACTGAAAACATTGCACCTGAAAGGAACTGACAAGTCCTTAAAAACATGGAGTGTTAGCTTTAAGACAAGGCTCTTATGGAGATGCCAATTTTTGCCATATGCCAAGTTACTGTGGAGAACAGCAGTTTAAAACATCTTTTCTGTAAAACTTAGCCCCTACTGCCACCTGCAGTTCCCACAAAATGCGCTCCCTGATTTAGCGTTTCCATTTCCAAGCAGAAGCTGCTGCACACCCCTGGGCACCAAACATCTCAAGCCAGGCAACAGTAAGGATCGTCCTTTCCAAAACTAATATTTAACTGCTTTGTATTTGCTTAAGAGCAGGTCACATCCTGCTCTCACTCACACACCCAAGACCTATTAAAATACCACCAAACTCACTGGGGATGCAGCCTAGAGAGACCTGCCAGGTTAAAGCTCTGGCTTTGTAGCATTTGCTGTCCCTTGTGTGAGTGAAGGGTGTATATTCAAATATGCAAACCCTGATGGCTAATAGCATCTATGTGCTTCTCAACTTCTTTCTCTGGCCTTACCAATCTGGCATGAATTTTGGCAGGGCTGTCATCCCTTCTGCTGCACCCCTGAGAGCTGCATCATGCTGCTTGTGGTTCTCCTCTTCCAGAGGCAGCAAAATGCTGGCCCAAAACCACCTGTTGCAAATACATCAATTTTAAAAATTAAAAAGGAGAAATACTTTTTAGGAAGTACACGTTAATATATATGCAAGCAATCCACTCATCGTTTCAGGGCAGACAATTTAATATCTAATTGCATATATGGGCTGCTGTGTGGTACAATTTCCATTGTTGTTCCTGACACACCTGGAGAACAAGTGCCTCAGGGCAGCTCCTTGCGACCTGCATGCCGGAGAGCACAAGAGATCCCAGCAGTGGTCAGTACCAGAATTGCTACTTCTAAACCGCCCCCCAGAGGTGTGTTTTAGAGATCAATTAAATATTTCTCTGTGGCTGCCAAATGCCTGCCCGGCCACTCTCTAACTCACCCTCCTCAGCAAAACAGGGGAGAAAACACGGTGAAAAAAGTGATGGGTGAAGACACAAACACTAATACAGACAGGGAGATCCCCTACCAATTGCCATCTCAGGCACAACAGATACAACTTGGGGAAAATTCATGTTATTTCTTACCAATTAAACTAGATTTGGATGGCAAGAAACAAAAATAAATTACTCTCCCTTATCCCCTTTTCCCCAACTCATCCTGTCTCCTTCACTCCCAACTCCTGTGCCTCTCCTGGCTCCTGGCAGTGCTCCCTCCCTCTCAGCTCCGTGCCCCCAAGGTGCCTCAGGCAGGGCTGCGGGGCTGGGTGAGGTTCAAGCCACAGGGCTGCTGGAACTGGCCATGCCCAGCCTAGGGCACTCCAGCCTCTCCTCAGCCCTGCAGCTGCCCCCTGGCACCTCATGCCTCCCAAACACAAAATAAGGACTAAAGCACACGTGTGCAGTCTCCAGATGCTCTCTCGGGCCTGGGATCACATCCTGTTCTTTTCAGAGTAATTATGAAAAAGCCCCACTCGTGTGGATGGGTGACACAATCCCCTTTGGGACATCAAGGGCAAAAGCACCCCCTGGCCTGGTGCAGAAGAGGATGAGGCCAAACTACCATCAACCCACTCCTGCTCGCCTTCACTGCCTGCTACTGTCAGGTGCTTTTATTTTAACTCTTTTTCTTTCCATTTCTTCTCTCTCTGCTCAAACAAATCTGGTTATAATCACAACCGAACAAAAACCTTCTCAAGGGTTTTTTTATTAATCACATACTGGAAGCAGAGAGCAAGTCTTCACCAATCTGCTCATGCATAAACACCCATTTTATGGCCATTTACTTGGTGTTCTCAAGTAATTTTCTTTCGTCTTTTACTCGGCCCTTTCCTCGGTCATTAAGTGGCTTCATTGGAGTTTCTTCAAGGTTTTCATGCATTTTGCTGTACTTTCTTTTTCCTTTCCCTCCACTGTTTTAGTAGGCTTTGGGCAAACATAACCTTTAGGTTGCTCCACTACTAAGCTGGTCCCAGAAACCTGAAGGCAAAGTTCTCACCCAGAAGACAGCAGTGAGCACCAGCATCCACACCTCAGAACCAAAGCTGGATAAAACCAGACAGCAGCTTTCCTGGGAGGAGGGAGGGACAGGGGACTGCACACTCTACACAAGCAACATTAAAAACACCAGCCCAGCTGTCACACACATCATCCAACAGGCAAAGCCACAAACCTGGGACAGGGAGGGAACCAGGGTGAGGCAAGAGCAGGGGTTTCCTTCTCAAAGCAGTAAACTGGAGCTCAAAGGCCAAGTCTGTTTTGAAACCTTCCTTTCTCCCATTCCATCACACCACCCTTTCACATTCCACTCCATTTAATGCAATTGGGGCATAGTGGAAAGCAGACCAAACCCACATTTTGGAAGATTTATTAATTACAACCCGAAATAACTGCGGCCTGCTAGTGAAGGTGGCGGCCGCATCCCCTCTGTGGCAGAGGTGGGGCAGTGCTGCCAGCACAGCTGGGCTGCCATCCCCACAGGGTGGGACCAGCAGCTCGGGCAGAATGCAGAGGCCAGACAGGAAGAGCCCTTCCATCTGCAGCAATTTATTCCAGACTAGATAAACAGGCTCCTTGGATGGATTTTAAAAATTCATGGAGAAAAATTGTGGCTGTCTGGGGAGTGTGTTTGTGGGGTTTTTTAGCAGAGAAAAACCCTCTAAATGAAAACCATCTAATCCTACTACAATACATGCACCAATGCTCGTGTATTAACATAAACAGAAAACCTTAACGTTGTTAATATCTACAGCTAATAAACTACCTGACTGCAATCAGCCATCCTTACATGGCAGTGAGGCAATATAAAGGGTCATGGCTCACACTCGGGCTAGGGAGAAGCCGTCACCCACATTACTGACAGAGAAGTGGAAATCTCCAGGCTCTTTTCTCAAAGCCAGCCAAATCTCCCCACAGCTGTCCCAAAGCCAGAGGTCACCCTTCTCCCTGCCTAGTCCTGCTTTGATGTCTCCAGAGGTGAGCTACAGCACCGGAGGAGCTCTGGAGGTCAGAAGGTCTTTTGCATCCCTGTTCATTTTCCAAGAACAAAGTTTCAGCAATAGAATACTTGAGTAATAGGAATTAGAAGTTGTTTCTCTTGCAAGTCCATTAAAAATCTGTGCATTTTAATGCTCTTGAACAAAGCCTTCAACTTATAATTACATACTAACAAGCAAAACAAGAAAACCCACCTTTCTACCTTTTTGCTGTGCTTTCCCCAAACTCCCTCAAATTACCTTCAGCTTTTCTGTAACAAATGCAAGATGAAGAGACTAACAGCCTGAAGTTAGCAGTAGCCTGAAGACACATAAATACATGAGTTAATGGGCTGTTCACAACCTGCAATGGTCAATTAAATACAAGGAAAACACCACCCCAGTCAAAGTACAGCACCCCATCTTAATCCCATCAAGGCACAGGCAAACAAGTTCATCATAGTTGGCTTCTAGCCCTGCCGTTTTCTTAAAAGCCAGGTGAATTTTTCCCCAGCCCCTCTGAACCAAAAAGCTAACACTGTTTAGGGCATAAGGTGACTGATTAACTTTCAGGAGCCCTGAAGTAAAGACCAGACAGTCAATATTATTTTGCTCTTTTAGCCTTCTAGTTAGAGGCAAGTAGAAAATCTGTCTGAAAAGCACATGATAAAACAGCATTTTCATTCTCTTTTATTTCATCGTAATTTATTGTTCACAAAAAGACAAAGTAAAAGAGATTAAACTTTTTAATGCCATTTGTAGGCCTTCAGAAGAGAATTATTTCTCTACCAATTACTAGGAAACAAAGAACAGGAGCCCAGCACGGCCAGGGGCAAGAGCAGAGGCCGCTCCACCCAAGGGCCAGCTCTGGATTCTCCACAACATGGGATGAAAGGCCTTTTCTCCCCAAAACAAGGGATCTTGTCAGGCCGGCACTCACCTGGCACAGCTACACCACTCTCAGCCCTGTATCTGACAGCCCAGCTTGATTGTCCTTAACAGGACAGGAAAACTCCATGCAAAATTCCACTTCAGTGCAGGACAAAACGATTAAAAACAGCTCACTTAACATGGTGCGCTCCAGATTTAGGAAAACCCATGATAGTTATAAATCCATTATTGTTGCAGTATTGCTATTTAGTAGTGCTTTTTAGCACTAGATGTCTGTATCAACTTCCATTAGAGAAGGAACTGTTCTCCCTTTCCAATATATGCTTCACCATGCAAAAAGAACAAGAGCAAACACTTTTATCAGCAGAAAGTAAACTAGAACTTTTTAAAGCACCATTAAAAATTATTTAAACCTTTTTACTAATATTCATTTAATTTCATTACTAATGAATAAACTAATGCTCACTGATTACTAAGGAGGAAAGTACATGATTTCTTACCTGAGTTGCCTGCTATTAAGATGCATTTCTAGTTGTTGACTGATACCATTGCAGTATTTCCAACTGGATGGTCGTGAAACTGAGTGCCAGAGGAAGAAGGACTGAAGATATTTCATTATTTATATCTGCGTAGCCACGACACCTGTGAAACATCTTCTGGGCAGCAAACGTGACATTCTCCGGAGTGCTCAGACACACCGGGATGGAGTCAAACAAGGAAGCGCACGCTTGTCTCCCCACCGGGCAAGACGGCCCCGGCCGCCATCTCGTGGGGCCCCAGGCCGCCATCTCGTGGGGCCCCAGGCCGCCATCTCGTGGGGCCCCAGGCCGCCATCTCGTGGGGCCCCGGCCGCCATCGCGTGGGGCCCCCGGCCGCCA
>VZTA01001066.1:239574-261242 GCA_013398855.1 Mohoua ochrocephala
CGGCACCGTCTCGAGGGCTGACGGCCCCCGGGCCTCGCCGAGGGCCCAGGCCGGGGCAGCGCCTCCCGCCCCTTGTGACACAGATGGAAAAGTGGAGGGACCTGTTACAACTCGTTCACCTCTGTTATTCAGTCCAGCGATTCCACTTTGCTTTAGAGCACTGGTTGCAAGGGTAGGAGGTCTCTCCCCGTCCCCTGGCTATGGCCGAGCATCTCCAGTTACCGCTGCACGGCCAGCTCTCCCTCTCAGGGAAACGCGGCAACCCCACCACTAAAAGCCAGACTTGCAAACCGTGCCCAGACACTCTCTGTGCTCCAGGACACACTCCTTCCCCTCAAACTTCTCCTGAGGAGCTGCTCCTAAGGGCGACCCAAGCACCTGCAGCTCCCGACAACTACTGATCACGCAGCATCAAAAACCAGAAGAATTTAAGTAACAAAGAACCACCAGCTTTGGCCAATCCACACAAAACTTAGACCGCTAGCTTAAGAGCACAGCAAGCTGTCAATATTTATGTATTACTGTATAAGGATATAGCAGTTTCTTAGTAAAAGCAGATTTGCAAAATCTTACAAAACATTTTAAATATCGCATCTATCTCGCGTGCTGCATACCGTAAAGCTACTATGAGTGTAATTATATGTAATTAGTTGCATGTTTGTAAACTCAACAGCTTAATCATGTTTAATTAACCACATTGTAATTGGAACATTTGATAGTTAAATGTTGTCTTGCTAAACTGATGAACACCTGGAACACACAATTAGTCTCACCACCAATAAATTAACTTTAACTAAAATCTGTCATTAGTAATTATTTTCCTTCCTTCCTGGTAGACCACAGGATTAGCAATAATAAATAGCCAAATCAGATCCATAGCAATTTGTTAAGACTACAACCGCAGGAGCCCTCCTGCTGCCAATATTACTTTTCCTTGATACATTCTTCAGTAGAGATTACTAACTCTTGCATAAGTCATTGTTTTTCCTTTTTTTAATTTCCAATCCCAATTTTTACCTGTATTTGGGTGCTTTTGGTTTTGTTTGGGGTTCTTTTTTGTTGGGGGGAGGGCAAAGGGGGGTGTTGGCTTTATTTTTAAGAACTACCAGGTCTAATGTACCAAGTTACCTCCAGGTGAGGAGCAAGGAGAAAGGATCATCCCCTCATTCCAGCCCCACACAGAGCCGTGGCTGCTGGTGATAATTGGGATGAATATCAGCACAAGTGAAAAGGGGGCACATGCTGAGGGAGTATCTTCACACAAGCACTTGGAGCCATTTGCTCACCCCATATCAAGGCACACAGACAGATACAATAGTGAAAGGCCTTGGAAAAGTGACCACTCAGAAAAATAACTGGTACGTTTTCAGAAAATGAGAAACCAGACCATACAAAATACATAGCATTAAAGTGCAAGGTGCATCTGTAGGTCAAGCACTCCTATTCACTGTCGTTATTCCTGATCTGCTGTGGAACCAAGAGGCAGCAAATCTAAAATGATAAAAGGAAAGGAGCACAATGCAATGACAGACTGCTGAACTGTCACGCCATAGCCTTGAAATCATGGGATCAGACAGCCTTTAAAAAGAACTAGGCATCTGTACAAACAGTAATATATACTATTGGAAGGATTTTTTAAAATGGTTTGAAACGGATGACACGCCTCTGGAGCTGCAGCAGAAGGCCGGGAGAGGGAGCTGAGTGTAACATCGCTGCTGCCGGGCTCCTTGCAGCCACATTCAGAGCTCGCTCTCAATGAATATTGCCACCAGCACTTACAAACCTGACCAATAACGAGATACAGGATGGTGGAAAAAAAGAGCAATTTCTTTCAACCTGGATATATACGGAGCAGCTTCATTTCGTGTACGCAGATTGTAGTTTCCTTAGGTGAGCTAGAAATAGAAACTGCAGTCCCTTTCTTTTCCTTCACACACTGGTATGCAGGAATGAGAATTCAGTCAGGCCCTATATCGCTGCAGATGGGATAACAGTGAAAAAAGGTGCAGGGAGGTAGAAAATTATGTGAGTGAGGCTGTGACAAACAAGACATGAGCTGCTGCAGATGCAGAATCCTTATGAGTTTAAAAAACCTGCATACTCACCAGTTTTTCCCAGACCCTTTCAACATAATGTTGGCAGTGCTGCTTCCTGGCAGACAAACACCAGCAGAGGAATTTTCAGCCCGAGTGTTTGAAGTTGCTAAAAAGTTACTTGGAGGCAGCCAGCCTATTCAACCTTCCTGTCATTACCATGACAAGGTTGCTAGTCCATGCCCAAGCATTGTTTCACACACTCCTTTCCAAGATGAAAAACCATCAGCTACACACTCTCCAGAGTCTTTGGACACTGTAGGAACCCACCCTGTCAAACTGGACCAGGCAGAGCCATACTGTGCTTTCTAAAGCTATCAAAATTGCTGCAACTTCTTTGTCTTCCGGTTTATTCATCCCAATTATCACCTGGTTTCCTAAACCAGGAGACTGCTCAGGGTGTACCAAGTATAGAAAGGACTGTCATTGTTCAATATCAAGAGTTAAAAGGAGTCTGGCATAACTGAGGATCATAACACAGGTATGCAGGAGTTGGAAACTGCTTGATTCCCAAATCTCCTCCGCTACTCTTCAACCACATTCTTTTTCTCTCACAAACATCTGCAGCTACTGTGATCTACAAGTCTTGGTGCAAAGCAAGAGTGCTACTACAAGATCACCCCAGATTTACTTATATGTGGCCTGTAGCAGTACATCTGCCCACTATTTTCACAGATTTAACTCTAATGAAAGGATTGCATCTCCCAAAATCACCTCTAGGAAATTTTACATCTCCTGTAGCAAGTGATACAACAAAAGATAACCTTTCCAGTGAACTGCTGGTAACTCGCTGCATGAAAAAATTCGATCTCTTGCATGCTGTAATACATGATAGTTATTTGCCCCAAGCAAACTAAAAACTGAATGGCAGAACTAGCTGGTTACAGATGGTAGTGTGAAAAGTTTCCCTCCTCCTTTCTATAATGCTTAGCTGCAAGAGCGTTAGACAACAGAGCAAAGGATTATTTGTACTTCACTCAGATTTAAAAGGATAAATGCTAAATATGAAGCCGCAGCCTTCACTTCAAGCAATAAAAAAGTGCTCCAACAAAGGAAGAAGCAGCTTTGATGAAACATCAAATGGGATAACGAAAAAGATCACTGAGATGAGCTTGACATGAATATTGGGTGAAGTTTGCTTTCTCGAAAAAGGAACTCCAGCTCTGCCTTTATACCTGGCCTGTTTTTTTACAAGGTGTGGGGGGTGTGTACCACTGGCTGATGACAAAAGAAAGCAGAGGATATTTGCCAGCTGGGACACGGTGGATTCAGCTGAACCCCTGTTGCTTCTCCATGCTGAGTCAGTCACCAGGAGGGCTGTGGAATGACAGACTGTGAGACAAAACACAAAATAAGCCATGAACTGCAGAAGCAATAAAAACCAGGGCTTAAACAAACCTATCAAGAGTTAAAGGATAATAAATATTGCCTAATGACAGGCAAATGGCATTAAAAAGTAGGTGGCATAAATGAATGTTGAAGCTTCACCTCTGCTCAGCACCCAAGTCAGAAAAAAAATCCCCAGCACACCTTAGGGAAAAACTCAGTAATATTAGAGATGAAACACAGAAAGTGAAAAAGCTGGGATCAGTTCAGACTTCCTTTCTGGACAATCTGTGAGCACCACACATGTATTTAAGTACAGCCAGCTTTTTTTTTTTTTTTTAATAACTTTAGATTTGCAGCCGAAACATAAAATCCAGAAAGCAGCAGAATTTTCTCAAATGCTGAAATAAAGACTTCAAATCAGTTTAAAAACAGATCAGGAAAGAAGAGCAATTTCACAACCAAGTGCTAAAACACTGAAGACATTGTTCTAACACAGAAACAGATGAACAGGGCAGATGCACCATTACAATCAAATTTCTACACAAATAAAGCACAGGGAAAGAGCCAGAAGTGATACTTAAGGCTGGAGACTATGACCTAATGTGTATAATTAAGCCACATGAATTAATTCAGCTCCCTTTGTTTTTTACAGAGAAAAGGAAAGCAATAGATAATGGTCCCACACTGAGTAAAGAATTTATTAGGGCACTGCCCCCTCCGCCAAATGCTTTGTCTTTTCAAACACAGGGGAAGAAGTGGCTCTACATGAAGAACGTCCAATTCTACAAACTCAAAACTTTAAGGGAAGATACATACTCTAAAACACTGTTATTTGACCAAAAATGCTGCCTTTTCTATGACACAGTTATGAACGACACAGTTGTTTTTTAACTTTAGGACCTTTTAAGATTCAATGCACTGATGACATTAGTCCAACTGAAAATATTTCTAATAAAGCTGCAAATAATGTCCTTATTTCCAAACTGGAAAAATACTATTTTTTTCCCCAAATAGTATCATTTTGTACAGCAATACCAAAAGGCAGCAAGGATATCTAAAGTAAAATGGCGAATAAGGTATTAAATGGAATGGAAATCTTAAGGAGCAAAAAGCGGAAGTTGATGTTTCTGTCTGTATTTTGGTTTTTGTGTCTTGGAGACAAAGTACCAAAGCAGCTTCCACACTGGCCTAGGCTCACACAAAGAGCTCCAGGTACCATGAGTCATGCCAGGGCTGCTGGAAAGATCATTAACTTCTTTCGGGACACAGAGCTTTCTGGTCATCAATCCACCAAATTCACAGTCACCCCAGGCAAAGAATTCATTAATTCCAGGTCAAATAAAGCAGAAGTAAGCATGTTCAAAATGCAAATTATCTTTGTTTCCCATTTTTCACATAATGTTGAATTAAAGGAAGAGGGAAAACGCACTGATGCAGTGCAGAAGGGAGAAATACACTCCCACCACATAATGGTACCTTTACGATCCTTCTATTCCAGAGTCTTGTCTCTGCTTTAGGAATACAACTTTATATCATTCTATTTCTTATTAAACTTTATTTCCTGTAATAAAAAAAAATGAAGTCTACTGTAACAAAACTTGGTCTTTACCATATCCCTGCTGACCCAATTACACCTTTGAAGACGTATAATAGTTACTGTGGTTATAAATGTTAATGCAATAGAAGGCATTAATATTAGTCTGGAAAAAAAAAAATCCCAAACTCAATTCCAATCCTCATGAATAAATAAATGATCAGAAGATAAAAGTTTGCAGCACATTGTGTTGGGTGTTTGTCACCCAGGTTTATCACTGGAGGTTAAGGGAATGCACGTGGCATCCACCTGTATGTCAGCATTACCTAAACACTGCTCTGATCACCAGCTGACCATCACCTCTTGGGGTCCTGACCAGGCTCCTGCTGGAGCCCACGTGGGCACAGCACGGGTTCCTGAGAGGCAGCCAGGCACAGCAAGCTGTGTATAAAAATGCACACACACTTCCACAGGTCAATTGCAGAACTATTCTTTAACTATGGAACGTCTCAAAATACAGACGTCTTGCAGTAACCTTTTCCCGTCAGTAACATTAAAGGGCCAAAATCAAAACAATACATGTATTCTTAAAAAAAACCATGTGTAAACATCCTGGGAAAAGCAGTATTCATAATACAGATGTTAAAATTTATTTTTTTTATAACAAAATTGTGTTTGCCATCAAAAAACCTGTGATGCATCTACTCCAACATAAATACATTAACTGTTGGCCAATCACTGTTCCCCTCGCAGGAAGAATTTCCAATCGATTATGTGACATATATTGGATTATACATCACTACATATATTATACAATATATATAATTCGTGTTCAGTTCTTTCTCATTCCACATGTACATCTAGAACTTAATGAGAACCTTTCTCTAAAAGGTTACTCATCGTCTCCTTTAAATGCCCCTCTTCAAGTCCTGGCAGTTTTTCCAACACAGTATTATTTATCTCCTGCTCAGGTTTCTTATGCTAGACATAGTAAGGTCAACAACCCGTAGAAATCTTTGGTCTCTTCACAGCGTGAGGCATCTACTGCTGTAATTTCGAGGCAAAAAAAAACCTGTAGAGAAAATCAGCATATACTGGATGCTGCTCCTTTTCACAATTCCAGCTTGACAGAATATATAAGGCATCTAAATTTTAAATTATACACATCACTTCAATTACAACATTGTAGCTTCATCTGAAGCTAGCAATTACATTTTGTAAAATAAATTAATACTTCACTTCAAGAAGCTGTAGAGAAGTCCAAACCTCTGAAGTATGCTTTTGTTAAGTCATTAAATTAATGCACGGATTTGTCAGCTCTTTTCTCACAAGCTTTGATCAACTTATTCCATCTTCTCCATTTGCCTCCACATGAAAACTGTTGAGCATGCTACAAACAGCATTATACATGAGTCCTCAAACGTTTCCTGTCAGATATCTGGGGCAAGACTCTGCCCTTCAGCTTCTCAATGCAGGCTTCATTTTCCAGACAGGCCTCACACTCAAGTGTCTTCTTCTAACTGGTTTGCCTGTCAGACAGAAGAGAAATAATTAGTGAAAAATGCTTTGCATGTTGTATTTTTCTTGTCCTATTTTATAGCCTAATATTAAATGTGAAAACCCAAATTCATTGATTTTTAAAAGAAATTAGAAGTGAAATGGTGTTTGAAGAAGCTCGGAGGTTTTCTTCCTTTCAGCGGCATTACTCTGTATTAGGCATAAAGAGAGAGCAGAATAGTGTGTGTAGTGTGATTAAACTGATTAAGTACAATAATTACCAGATAATTAACAAGACAGCATATCAAGAAAAGCATAAGAAAACCACATATTCTTTTATTTCTACACTAAGCCTGCTTAATTCTAAGGTAACAATTCCTTTCTTAGAGAAATTCTCTCCCTGCTCCTCCCTTTTAAAACTAATTCTTCTGAGAAACCATTCCCAAACTTACAGGATATACTTTACTTTTTCTATTCTCTTACCTGTTGAATCAAACAAAAATTTCATTTCCCACTTCAGAAGTTTAATTTAGTGCATATCAACAATAGGAAAACACTTTAAGTGGCTTTAACCCAGGAGACTGATGAAGGACAAGACACTTCTTCCGAGATATATATTAATAGTAGATTATGTTCTACTATAAACATTACAAAAAGGCACAATCCAATGTATGAAAAATATGCCTAATGCCTGTGCTTTTGCAGTAAAACAATGTTGCTGGATGTATTGTCCTTGATTATTTTAGACTTTTCCTTAAGGAAACAGAATAGCATTTATTTACATATAATTTAATGCCTATAGGTGATTGCTACAGGTGATGTCCTTAAGAGCCAAGGAATAAATCTTATCTCCATTAAACACAGCAGAAAGATAGCTTCAGAAATTTCCTGCACACGAAATCTCATCAAGACACAGTCAGTTGTGGCTTGCATACAATACAGGGGAGAATAATGCAAAGGTATGGTAAAAAAAAAAAATAATTACTCTGCCTCTTCATTTTGGAGCACTTGGTATCTGTGACTCTGCAGGTCTTCGATGCTCTCAGCAATTGGCTTATTTAGTGTTTCTGGCAGGAGCAGAGTCAGGAATCCTGCTGACAGGCCACTGATTCCAAACACCACAAACGGGACAGAAGGACTAAGAGATTTCTAAAATTCAAAACACATAGTAAAAGCACAGCATTTTTGCCTGCTCTTAAAATACATCAACTGTAGTCAAAACCAAAATACTACAACTTGTCACTCCAGCAGTTTGTGCAATTTTCCATATACTAGTAGAGAAAAGAAACCCAAAAAATAGCATTTCACAGAAACACCGTCATATGACAACTTTTTTTACATGTCTAAGAGAATTCAGATACTGACTGAGCCTTAGCAGTACCAAGTGCATTATATGGCAATCATTTCACTAACACATGAAATAGTTACACAACACAGGATATTAGACTTCTATTTCAAAAACCAATAAAATACTAGGTATTTTTAAAAGTCTTATTCATTAATTCTTGAAATCGAGTGAACATTATTTAACTTTTCATAAAACCAACTTTTTTTTTTAAAGTAATATAGGCATATGTTGTACCAAAATCAACACAGTGCTTTTGAGAGAAATTTAAGGAATCAGAGTTAAATAAAAAACCCAAAAATAATCTTACCATAGATGGCACAAACGGAGCCAAAATGCCCCCAAATCTGCAAGACATGGAGCAGACACCCAAGCCAGCATTTCTGTTTTGAACAAAGGATGAGAGATTTGTACTTTCAGAATACACAACTGAGTCATGCACGAACACGTGGTGGCACTGTCAGAGCCAACTTATAAATATAAATTATCAGTAGTCTTTAATTTAAATGAAGTTTTAAAGGCCTGCAAAGGTTTTCCTGAACCGGCTGCAGGTAAGGTGAAATCACAGCCTTTCAAACCCTCTCAAAGCCACCCTTCACAGAAGTTTGAACAAAGAGGTTTTCCAAGATGCCGTACAGGACAATTTAATTGGACATCCCTGTGCTGAATGGGGAATGGTTTCAAAATGTGACAGGATCTTCAGAGAGATGCTGAATGCTATCTGCAGCTCAGGCTGGAGCAGCCTCAGGGTGCACGGCTGAAAAGTCAGTGCTTACCTCCAAACAGAAAATCACTATTTGCCAGTGTGAAGCTTGAAAACATCTGGCCAGATGTGTCACTACAGGAGCTGCTGAATTCTGTGCTCCCCTCCATTGTGAGACAAGTTTAACAGAATCTCATCTGGACTGTGATATCAAAACATGGCTTAGAACAGCAGGATCCTCTCTAAAGAAAGTTTAAAAGTCCTTAGAGTCTTTTATTTCCTGATCAAATGCAAACATCTTCCACCTCTGTATCACTCCTACATGGAGCATGTGATAGCCCCTTCAGAGACTGCCACTGGCACCGTCATTAGTGAGATGGCAAGAACGAGCTCAAGGTGGCTGTTCTGTGTCTCTTGGTTGCTTCCTCTCACTCCTCATCATCCTCAGCCTCACCGCTGAGCTGAGCTGCTCCTGCTCACTCTTTTCTCACAGTGACATGGGTCACCAGTATCCCAGTATCACCCACCTGCACATCCCTTCCTAATGGCCCTTTGCACAGGGGAAGGGGAACGAGATGATGGAGGGAGCTGATGAGAAGCCAGGGATTTTGGTGCTTCCTTACACTGAGGCAACATTGACCCAAACCCCACAAGACAAGGCCAAGCACCTCCCCATCAACAAAATCCTTGAATGGTGAGACACACTAGTCTCTGGGTGAACCTTTCCTTTGGAAGCATCTTTCCCACAGCCCCCCGAGTCTGTCCGTACCCAGAAGTTTGCTGGCTTCTTTTTCTGCTGAGAGGTACAGGGCAAAAGGTAGTCCTGAATGCAAATTGTGTCATTGCAATTCCAGTGCAAAATGACAGCAGTTGTTAGAAGACCATACAATAGTTTTAATTCGGAATTCAGCAGAGTTTGGGTTATACATAATAATGTGGTATCCAAGAGGAAAACCACACAAATAGCTTAGTCATTGCTGAAAATAAGCAAAAAAGCTATCCTAGGCAGTCCAGTGGCCCCACTGTGATTTCATCCATCACATACAAGGGCATCATCATTTTGCAAGCATTTTCTCATAGGGAAAAAAAAGTTTGTTCTTGTAGCTGTATTACTAGAGCCATGATTACATTTTGTCCCCAAAGATAACCTTACTCCTTGTCCAAAATGCAACAGCAGTGAAGTTTTCCATTTTTAACCTTCTTTTTCCCCACAGGTATTTTAATGACACATCAGAAAGGAAAAAAGCCCAAAGCACAAACGCTCACCAACCTACAGCACTGCCCCATTTCTAGCATGAGATGGATTTGTCACTGCTGCATGAACCAGCTAACTTAAAATATGTGCCTAACAGTCTCATGCCTCAATTAACAATTTGGTTTAAATAAGGAGCAGTAGGACTGAAGATTTATTTTTTCTGCAAAACATCCAACTGGGGGAAAAAAAAAAAAATAGTTATCCTACTTCCTCTGCCTTTGAATGTCCACACCTCATCCCATGACATGCCAGAGTGATGCCAGGAGCACTACAAAGCTCTGCAGACACCACCAGATGGTGCCATTGCTTTGCTTTAAATTTGACACCCATCACCACTTCCCTTGCAGAAACCATAACATTTGCGATTAGAAGTACCAGAGAGGTATTAAACATTGTTAAATGTATAAATTGTCACATGTCAAGAATTTTCGTATGGTTTAACGTAACAATTTGCCACATTATTAAACAGGACTTGCCTAATAAAGTTGCTAATTTTTTTAACTGCCTTTATTCTTGCATGTTCTTCACTGGTGGTCTGTGAATTTGACATGCAAAGTTCTTTTTCTGCTGGAATATTACTGCAGATTCTCAAATGAAACAGCACTTTACTTGATCTTTTATTTTTAAATATTTCTAATTAGAAACGCTTAGTTTCAAACACACTGAAACAGTGCTATAATTCTTGCTAGGTATGAGTCGTCACATCCTTGGCACCAAACATGAATAGGACTTAAGAAGACAGTGTAACATGAAAACAGAGAAAAAAAAGTAGAAGCCAATAAATTAAAACATTTTCAGATTTAATTTTCTTGATTATTAACTCCAGAAAAGCAAAGGGGACAGGAAAAACAAAACCAAAAAACAAAACCAAAAAAACAAAACCAAAAAAATCAAACACAGGCACTTAAACTAACAAAAAAACAAACAACAAGGAAAACAATGAGGTTTTAAAGGATACAAAAGTTTTGATGGGGAGAATGTAAACAAGCCCCCACACCCTATTTCAGTGAGCATGCTTGGGACTTGCACGTTCAACCTAAACCTGTGCCAGGAACCACAAGCCCAGTACCCACAAACAGTTATTCCACTTCCATCCACACCAGTGTTACTGCAAAAACTGCATTCACAGTCCAACAGAAAAAACTCCGAAACAATCGGAGGAGTCACACACTTTTTCTTTTTTTTTTTTTTTAGGGGTTTGCTTGTTTGGGGATTTTTTGTTTCCCCTTTTTAAACTTTTCCCCAAAGCCCTCAATGACCCGGATTTGTGTCACCATCCTACCTCCCTCCCTCCCCTCCGTGGTGCTACAGTCCACATCTACCAGCTGGGACACGTTCCTACTCCTCATCAGCTCTCAGCTTTCCCTGCTCTCTCTAAACTGGGCCCAAGTTTTGCAGTAGATTTAAAACTGCTATTCTTAAACGAAGTTCTGCAGTATGACTCAAATTCTGAACGTGTACTTGGAGAACCATTTGGAAAATCATATGGAATCGAGATAGGGGTGAGAAGAACAAGACTGTGTATTATATTCTCCTATCTCAGCTTTCTCTTGGGATAACAGAGTAACCTCAGAGAGTTGGTAAGAACTCTGAAAAAAAACTTTTTAGCCCAGTTGTTCATTAATTAAATGGTATAGAGCAAATCACTGCCGTAGAGATACTATCAAAATGAGTTGTATTATGAATATTTAATTAAATAAAGATATAGAAAAGCACTTGTTTTCCAGTGGGCAAACAAACAATCATATGGGAGATGTAAGTATACATAAGGACTTGTGTAAACAACCCTTTCTGTAAATAGTGATGATTTAAGATCGGGTTAGCACACACTCCCATCACATTGCTACATTTGGGTTTGCACCCAGTAATTTCACTCCCAAAAACCAGCAGAAGTGAGAAACCCAGCACCTACCACTGCAGCACGAGAAGGGTGGTTTTCATGCTTTTGTTCTGGATTCAGACCTAGAACAAGTTGCCCCAAACAGCCTGAGAAAGTGCAGAGATGCAAAATGTGTGACTGCTAGGAGAAGCTCCTTTGAGCCCTGGCAAGCTGCTTCATTACAGAAAGGACTCCTACTGTTATTTCAGGCAGAAATAATTACAGATAAATACTAAAGCATACCAGCAATCAATAGTGCTGAGCATGAAAACCGATTTTATTTACCCAGAAGCTCTGTTAAATTACCTCAGCAGCGTTGGGTACAGCTCAGATGTGTAAATGTACAGGATGTTGAAAGCAGCGCTGACCATCATTTTTCCACACAGAGCTAACAAAGCAGGACCGAGGAAGAGACCTTTCAGGAAAGAAAAAACAAGCTGTAGGCATGAACAGTCTCTTTTCTTACTTTTTTTTTTTTTACACAAATATCCAGCCCTCTTGAAGGTATTATCACACAAACCTAATGTTTAAACAATTTTTTAAAAATATTTTTCAACTACAAGCACAAAAGCACTATCTCAGCTCTTCCCAACCAAACTAGTTTAAGAACAGATGGTTAAAATTGTATTTAGGACGAAGAAAACCAACCCAATTTTTTTTTGTGAAATATAAAACGATCGCAGGCCTAAACGGAAGGGCTGCTGCTTCCAGCTGTGCAGGCAGAACATCTCACCAGGTAACCACGTCTTTTGAGGAGCACAGACAACGCACCCTCTTTGGCCCATTTATTGGAGCAAACCCATTAACACACGCTGTTCACCAGTTTGCTTGCTCCCCAAGGACACCCTCTTAGGACTTAGAATTGCAAGGGCTCTGTAACTGCAAAGAGCAAATGCTAGTGCAGCCCAGTTCACTAACAGACAGAGTTCAGTCAGCTGAACTGAAGTGTGCATGTTTTAAAGTCTTTAATTAATGTGATTTTGGTTATGGTTATGTTTGCACCATCTGTTTTAACAAGAAGATAATTTAATACTTTTTCAGCATGAAAAAAACCCCTGAATGCTCTGATTAGCTGTATTTCAGGTTCTCCTCCTAAGCATTGAGTGCATCATGCTTCTGTTTGCATCAAATGAGATTCATTAAGTAATGGGAAACTCTGATTGCTTCTCAATTGCTTTTCTTTTAGTTTTGCCCTCGAATATTCTCAGTACAATTCATCTGCTCAAGTCAGATTCTGTTTCAACTGATGCAGAAATTCATTTGTATGTAAACTGAAATCCAAAAACCTGATTTAGTTTCTCTGAGCGTGGTGCATTTTTGCAGTTATTTCTGTAATTCATGCAAAAGAGATGCAGCGTTTTCATCCAAGTTCTCCTTTTGCTCAGGAAGGACTGCAATATTCCATACAGTTACCAGATGGAAAGGTGTGAACCTGGTCCTCCAGAGCCCTGCTGGGTGTTGTCAGAAAGCTGGGACATCCCTTGCCTTCCATTAAGCAAACATAAGGCAGTGAAGATATTTGTAATTTGTAATTTTCAAACGTGTTTTAAAACTTGCTGTTCTCCCAGGAAGAATTAAAATTGAACACTGCATATCCACATATTAGCAATACAGCATGGGAAGTTTTGGTTTTACTATCAAAACAGAAGAGAGAGACTGTCTAGACAGGGAAATTAGGACTCAGATTCTTAGGAATGAATTTTAAGTGCACTGTTCTCCAGGTCATCCTCCCTTAGGGGATTCTGAAGGCTGGCCATGTGGGGAATTATCGTGGGATGAGAAGCACACTGGAAATACCCAGGGAAGCTGACATGCAGGGAACATAAGCCCAGACACAGTCCTTATGTTTTTCTCACAGTCTTGGAACATACTTTTAGCAATTCTTGCAGAACAGCCCATGATTTTCTTTCCATTTAAAAAATGTAACAGCATTAAAAGCAGGAATGCACATTCTCCTGTGGGATTCTGGTGGACACATATCAGTCATTCCCTCAGTCTGGCCAACCATGTCCCTGCAGCCCCTGTCACACTGGTCTTACACCTGGTCTCACACCCTTCCACCGAACGTGCACACACACAAGGCTGCCTGGAACAGCCCAGCCAGGGCAACTGATTGAAACCTGGGTAAAAACAAGGTTCTAAGTTCTCACTAAATCCACGTACTTCACTTTTATTGATAAGGGATGATCTTCCATTAGCAGATCTTTGGAGCTTAGAGAAATAAACTGGAAGAAAATGGTAAAAGGTGATGCTGATGACCTCCTAGAAGAGGAGTTCCTCTGTGAGATTAAGTTTTGATGCCATCAATGCCACTGATAGTCTCATTTGCAGTGCCGTTATGTCAGAGAGTCACCCTCTGTCAGTCATCTTCACGGTAAAAGTTCACTTAAGCAGTACTTTTGAAACCAAAGGAGTTTATAAACTTACTTCAGAAAAGGTATCCACCGTGAAAGGTTAGTTCTCAAAACAAAACACCCAACATTAACAAAAGCTGAGGTAGAATCGATTTAAAGAACTGCAAATTCTCTTTCCTTTTTTAGTGGAAAGCAGATCAATAAAAGCCACAAAAAGGTATTACGTGCTCAGCACAAGCAGATAAATCTAAATGAAAGCTAAAATCCAGTTACCTCTAGACTAGTAGTCTCCTTTGCTTACTGTAGTATAAAGCAGACACAAAATGCAGATATCTCTGTGCTTTACAGCAGCTTTTGGAAGAAGATAGTATTACAGCTCCATTCTCCCTCACCATCTTCCAGCCTGATACACAAACTAACTGATGAGCTTTTGTGATAAGGAAAGAGGGAGCTGAGGGATATATCCGTTTTTACCTAACCATTGAGAGAATTTTAGTCTCAAATTCAGTACACATCTCTAATAACAAAAATGTTCTTGGCTTATTCCAGAGGGGAAATTACTCGGATCAGATTCTCATTCACAAGTTAGCAGAGTTATGCAGAAATCAAGCAAAGGTTACAGACAAGAGGCAAGTGCCCAACATCTCATTAAAATCTTCAATCCCTTGTAGTAAAATCAAGGATGTTATCAGTCATTCAGCAGAACAGAGACTTAGACAAACATAATACTAATAGGAAGGTCAGACTAGAGCTGCAACAACCCTCATTTCATCCAACGTGATTCACTTTCATCGTGCTTGGAACCAAATTTATTTCTACTGAACTGACACGGATCACTCTGGGCCAAGAGCCAGCTTTACCCTCCCTACAGTGCAAAGAGAGATGCTTTAATGGGATTAAAGTCAAGTCAGCTGGAAAAGGCAGAAGATTTCCTGTAAATTAGCAACTCTTCAGGAACATTACCCTATCCTAATTAGTCCCTACTGCTTTTCTATCATTTTGGTTTAGTATTTATAAGCACAAAGAAGAAACTTGTTGGAATAAAGAATCTGTCTCAATAAAAGGAGCGACAAAACGTCTGAGAACTTGAATTAAGACAAAATGGCAAATTAGATTATGGGACATTTTATCTCTGTCTGCTTTTCTTCCCGGGACTTCCGAGATCAATTGGAACTGATGCCAGACACCATTTTTATCTGTTAAGAATAAATACAGCCTATGGAAGACTACCTTGTGATCACGTTGCTGGTGCTCCTCAGTCAAAACACTGCTAAGGCTGAAGCATTTCTAGTGAAGCGATGTTAGGAAAAACAAAAGCAGAGAGCAGCCTCACACTGTTAGCACCACAAGTTTTCAGTATTACAAAAATAAATAGTAATGCAGGAAAACTGTACTTGAAACGGAAATGAAAGTGAAAACACAAACCCGAAAATTTTGTTTAATGTCACCAACGATGTCAGAAAAACCTCATCTTTTGAGAAGAGAAAAATACTTGATGATACTCCACTGTTACCATGAACTGTCCTCGCAACTGCATAAACAGCAATACCCAGCTGAGACTGACAAAGGCAGCAAGCTGCTGGCCATCCCTCTGGCCTCCATGCTGCAATTCTGAGTTCCATTTTTAATTCTCAAGTACAACATTTTTTTTTTATGCTCTGTAGTGGCTTGGGGATTTTAAAGGATGAGTTAAGCTTTTAATTCCATAAAACCTCAGGTTTCTATTTCTATAAATATCACATGCCACCAAAAACAATGAAAAATTAAGTTTGGCATCTCACACTGTCAAGATCCAGTCAAACTAACGTTACACTGCATGGCAGCCTGGCGATTAAATCCAGAATTTAAAAGGTTAACTGCTTGGTAGTGATGAATGCTGTGTCAGTGTCTGAGACAGAACTTCACCTTCAAAGAGCCAACAGCTTACAGTCAGACAAACTTAGTCAATTAACAGGTTCGAATTATGCCTGCAAGAAGGTAAAAGGACTACAGACATGACCCTGGCTCCCTGACCAGCCCCAAAAGCAGGAGGAGAGAGGTATAAATTGAGAGGTCCTCAGGCCCTCGTATACTCAGTCACAAAATGTCCATTAAGTTGTTTTGTCAGCTTTTATCCAAATTAGGAAACTTTTTAAGTTTCGCAGCAGCACACACTTACCAGCACTTGTTGGTAAAAACATGGTGAATATACAGGCAAATCCTGCAAACATCAGGAAACACGTCATGGTTTTACGTCTGCCAGACCTAGAAGGAAAACAGCACCCAGGTAAAGAGGGAAACAAAGTCCTTTGGTGTCTTTCAACTTGTCTGTAAAATATCAAAGTATTAAACACTAAAGTACACAGCAGCATAAGGAACAGTTATAAATCTATTGTATCTCGGTAAGTACTTCAAATCTTGCTTCTCTAGTTCTGTGCACTGAAATCCTCCCAAAACAGTTTTCCTTTTTCTAGTCAAGTTTTCATTTTTAAGCTATGGAATTTGTAACCTTGAGAAGACTCCATCTACTCTGGCAACAAGAACTCAAGACTTTTTTCTTCTCTGTACTGAGCGAGGCAATGGGCCTTGTTTCCAAAAGGGTATTACAGTGCCTACACACAAAGATCAAATTAATAGTGTTCAAAAAAATGTCATTCAAATACTTCTTAATATGTATTTCTCCTTTACAACTTTGCATAAATATAAACAGTTGTAACCCACTGTAAAACTGTTTTCTATGCTTTTGTGCCTAACAGTATACACACAGAAATCACCAAGGGCCATTTTTACTGCCTGGTGTTTTAAAATAAAAGAGAAGACAACAGGACAGAAAATCACCAGCCCATCTCCACATCTGCCACATTTAAATATTTCATAATTATTTGCAAAGGCCCACAAGTAAAGATATTCTTAGCAACGGTTTGCAGGCATGCAGAAATACTACACGTGCTTGTTACTTTATGAACTTTCACAGCTATTTCTAACTACTTCCCCAGACCAGCAGAACTACAGTTTACCTGCAACAAATGTACAATACTTGGTTTTAAATATCTAAAATATTTTTGCAACAAGCAAATTATACTTTAAGCATATTGCTCACTAAAACTGAATGAAAACAGAGCAGTGGCTTGTCACATCCTGTTAGGCATTAAAGCATCTAAAACTACACATATCATAACTTCAGGAAACCAAAAGCTTGATAATTACAATTAGTTTGACAAATTACAATGAAAAATAAGAAAAGAAAATGAAAACAAAAGAAAAGGACTTGTGCAGTTTGTGGTTTAAATAAATGCATGTCTGACTTAGGCTTTGTGGGCTCAAGGTGAAGGTTGGCCGCTTGTTTTGCTTTGCAGTTTGACCGAGCTGCCAGCTTTTTACTGCCCAAAACTCCCCAGAGGTGACATCCTCTCCAGGCTGAAGAAAACAGGATTTTTGCCACCGACCTCAGTGAGACCAAAGTATCATCATAAAGATACTGAATGTGAAACCCTGAAGAGCCCTATGTTGCCAGACTGTTTGGCCTTTGGAAAATAGTACCCCTCCCCAGAGGATGGCTTCCAAACACATTGAAAATTATGGAAACACCTGGACATCCATGCCTTCATGAAAATTCAGCAGTTCTCACTTCAAAGTTCTCTTTGAAAAGTTTAAGTAAAAATGAACAATTCTGAAAACTGCTTTCAACTGCAGTTGGTAGGCACTACAAAACCAAGTTATTCCGAATAAAATTTGTAAGAGATACATCTATAACCCATAGATACTTAAATAACTGAGCTATTCCTTTTTCCATAAAGACCAAACTTTTTTAATAACATTAATCATTGAAAAGCTTCTCTCTGGAGTAATGAAAGATATGAACAAAACTAAAAAAAGTGAAGAGGTAGAAAACCAGGCTCTCATTTCTGTATCAAGTGCAGAAACCCCTGCAGTGGAGTAAATCCCCAAAGAACCAACACTGTTCAGAAAAATAGTGAAATATCTTACTGAGAAAAACGTTAATATTTTTCTAAGGTATCTACAAATGTATGCAGAGAACTGGGAAATAAACTTTTCTTACCAGGGTTTCTCAATAAAAAACACGCAGAGAGGAAAGGCTGGAACTTCTACAAGACCAGAAAGAGCCACGTTTAAATACAGATTTCCTCTTAATTCACCAGCGTTTAAAGTTAGTCCATAGTACACAAAACTACAGGCATACCTAAAAATAACCAGAAAAGTTGTATTATTAACTGAACTGGTCTTGTTGTACCACTTTTCAAGGCAGCACCTAATATAAAATTATACAATCTGTATTTTATCTTGCTCACAATTTTCCTCCACTGAATCTTTGTAATGTAATTTCGGGCTGCTTCTTAATCCAGATCTCTATGGTTGCTATCCATGCAGTCCTTTTCTTCCCAAGACTGGTTCAAACACACATCCTGTCAGTTATTTCTGCTGCAGCTTCTCATTTCGGTCTGCATAAATATTATGCTCTCACCAGATTATTTCTTAGTAGGTTTGGAAGCAGTTTCTGAGTTACGCACTGAAAATAAAGCACCGCCAGCAACAATAACAAAACACCAGCCTTACAAGACATCATTTCAGATGATTGTTGCCTGCCATCAACTGGCAAATTTATGATTTACTTTCTTAGGACATCATTTTTAAGAGAAAAGGATGAAGGTTTTGATTGCTTCCTGACTCCCAGTACCTCTGCCTCCTGTCATTACCTACCAGAGGTACATCAGAACGAGGGTTCGCCACCGAAGGACCGGGTGTTTCACCAAGTTCAGGATACCAGCTGCCGAGTCATCCTTTCTCAGGGTTACTGCACTTGGCTTCAATTTCAGATTTAATCTCTCTTTTCCATTGCCAAGGGCAATGTACTGCAGCACATCTTCAGCTTCTGCCATTTTCCCTTGGGAGTACAGCCATCGTGGTGATTCTGGGAGCATGCTAACAGCACAGCACAGAAAATCAGCAACGTAAAGTTCATTCCTATGAACACAGCACTGAAGTCAATCTTTCCATTTTGCAGACCAATACTTGAAAAAAAAAAGTACCAGTACAAAATTCAGAGGAAAACATTCTATTTGCACTGTTCTGCATATTCAGTTCCAAGTAGCCTGGTGATAGCAGTTCACACCTCACAGACAGATCACTGAGAGACGCTTGACAATGCACTCAGTGATGTTAAAAGAGCTGACATCTAAATCTTGACTTGTGCTGAACTGACTTCTTAGGCAACACTACAGTACCATGGCCCGGGACGCATCTCAAACCTCTGTTATCTGAGCAGCCCGGACAAAACTTCATTCTCAAAGTTTATTTCAAGCTTCCCATTACGGGAAGGGCTCTGAGTTAGAGCGGAAAGAAAACGAAGGAAACCTTCCCGGGGAGTTAATTGTCAGGCTCCAGTACCAGCTCATCGCTGCTGAGGTAGGTTTTAAATCTCTTATTCCCACATATAATCAGAGTATCCTTGCTTACCACAACTTCATGATTCCTGCTTTTTCTTTTTTTTCCCCCTGTTGCAGCTTTTATATGAGCCATAAAATTAGGAATGGAATATTTTGAACTGAACATTTATTTTCTCTGGCACTCTTAACAGAGATATACATCTACAACCAAACGTAACTTCCATTCCTTCAAAGGATCCCAGTATTTTTAGTATTTTGGGAAGTAATTCTACTTCATCAGAAACAGAACACCATAGAGGAAAATATATCATGCAGAACTTCTTTATGATGCCCTCAGGCTTTGTATTCTTTGACTACAGGAAGAGAGGTGGGTTTGTTAGTGTAGTCTTCAACAGAACGTCTTTCAAGAGGAGACCTATCTAAAAAAATGAAATCAGGGGAGTTTTTTTCAATCTGTGCTGTATGCCAGACATTCCTTGCATTAATGTGCAGGCAACCTACTACACTTATTCCTTTATTTCTTCATCAGCTGTAACTGGTGATCAGGAACATACAAAGTGTGTAACTTCTTATGTTAGAAGAACACTCTCTAAGAACACAGGCCAGACAAAGCTAGCACTTAATTCCTTACATACTGATGTAGTTTAAAATCATTATTACAATAGTGCCAGTGCAGGAATTCTAAACAGGAGCACCCAGCACTAGGAACAAGCACAAGGAACCTCAAAAGCAAGAGGATACATAGCAGAACATGCTAAAAAGTTAATTGCAAATGCTCCCATTGATTTCCCTTTGCATGCATCTCATGGAAAGAAACTCTAAAATCCATCTAGGATGACTTCCAAAAGTTCTCAAGTGCTGAAGCCCTGCCTTGGCAAGAGGCAGTGCTCCTGGCAGATGCTCCAGCTTGCAGCCTCTGGCAGGCCTTCCTTCCCTTCCCCAAGCAGATTTGTAATCGAGTTTTCTTGGACAGCTGGCACACAGCTGCTCTTTGCAGTGCTGGCCACCACAGCTGTAACAGCATTCAAAAACACAAGCTTGTCTTTTGGGTAACCCTGACTTTCTGCTTCATTTAACACCCCTTCTTCCTGCACAATATAATTTTAATCTCGCTCGGTTCACAAACCCACAAAGGAAAATGTCATCCTCATTTTCGCCACTCACTCAAATGACGACAAGAAAAAGTAACTTAATCGCTGCATCTTTTTTCTTATCGTTATATGCACGTGAACCACTTACAAGGAGAGGAGGAGGAAGAAGACTCCTGGAGTATTTGACACGAGGGCGAGGTAGCGCCACTCTCTGACACAGTAACCCAGCAGAGCATAAACGGCAATGCCCACTGCAAACGTCAAATTGGTTAAGGAACCTGAAAATACAAGATGAAACCACTCACTACAGAAACCACTGGCAAAAGAAAAAAATTTCCTAAGCAGAAGCCCAGAATTCCTAGCCCATGATACACCTAAATAAAATAGCAATTTTATGAGCTATGTTTATAGCACTCGTGAACCAGCTGGCTCAAGTCTATTATGCAATCCCAATGAAGAACAGCTTTGTGCGGTGTGTGGGAGGGTTGGGGTTTTTTCCCCCCCTTTGAAAAATAAAGAGTAGCACACAGGAGAGAGCAAGAAAATAACAGAAACCTACAGACCAGAGAGAAAACCTGAGGGCAGGAAAGGGGAAGCATTGAGAATGAGTGCTTTATTTAGGTCTGTAAGGGCACTCTTGAATAGAAGTGGCAGGCTGGAGCAGAAATTGAAACTAAGTTATCAAAGTACAAGCACTGAGCTCAGTACAAAACCAGCTGCCAAGCCAGAGGTTTACTACAGCAGATGTCTGATGAACAAGCATAAATAAAAATGTTTAGAATATGGGGTCAGTTGGAACTCCAAAAGCCTAGCAACAAACCTCCTGCAGCCTAACATAGGAGAGATCCTGCAGGAACCCAGACACTCTCAGCTGTGGCCCACAAGGACCAGCTCACACCAACGCCCAGGACAGCTGCTCCAGCACAGCTGAGCTGCATCCAGCAGCTCCCTCTCCTCCAGCCCCTCCTTCTCAGCGCTGAGCAGAATGAGAATAGAGCACCTAGAGCAACAAGCAGCAGGAAATGGCCTGTCTCTTCCATCCATCAGGAGGCTGGCCCTGCAGGGAAAAGGCAGGGGAGAGCAGAGAGACACAACAGGGCAAGGGAGAAGGAGGGGTGGGAGAGAGAGAAGGCGTAAGTCAGAAAAGTGAACTCAGGAGAAAAGGAAAATTCAGAACTTAAAAAAAAAAAAAAAAAAAAAAAGA
>VZTA01001066.1:267325-309780 GCA_013398855.1 Mohoua ochrocephala
GAGCCGCGCCCCCGCCGCCCCGCCCCGCCCCGCCGGCAAAGCGCTCACCCGCGGCGGGCAGAGCAGCCCCTGCACGGCCCGGAGCAGCCGCTTCCGTACTGCGAAACAGGCGAGCCCGAGCAGCCGCGGGGTGAGGGGAGCGGAGTGAGGAGCATCAGGCGGCGGGGAAAGCCTCGCCGCTGCTGCAGGGGGAAAGGGCTGCCAAGAGAGGAGGCTGGTCCAGCAGGATCCACGGGGATAGGGCCACATCTCTCCAGCAAAAAGGCACGCACAGGGGAGCTGCGGGAGACAGCCCAGAGAAGAGCAGAACAGCGTAGCAGTTGTTCCACCGTGGTTTGAAGAAGGGAGCAGCTTTCCTTCTTTCATGACCTCGATTTTAAGAGAAGCAGTGTTTTTCATCAAGATTTAATCTAAACTAGAGAATTGCAGGCTTCTACCAAAGGTTGATTTTGCTCGGTAGCCTTCTCCAAAGGCCAGGAAATTGTCCTGCCAACTCAATGATCAATTTGAACTACTATAAATGCTCTCTTCACCCAAGGGCTTGCAGAGTAACACAACACATCCACAACAGCAGGAGAAATGCCCTTCAAGTTAGCAAGAATAGAGACTTGACTGTCATTAATTAAACCTGGCAAAAAGGATTTGACAAGAGCACAGCGAGTGACCTTTGGTACAGTGCCTCCAAGACTCTAGCACACGTGGTTATGGTTGCATTTTTCCTAGCATTATATTTGTTTACAATTACAGTAACTTTGTACAGGGTTTTAGGTTTGCTTTGGGTTTGGTTTTTTTTTTTAAGTCTTTCTCCTCAGCCATATCAAGAAATTCTTTCATTTGAGGCAGTAAGGTAGGATGACCTCTCCTCAGTACTCTTAGTCCAGGAGAACTAAAATTAGTAGAAAGATTGGCTGGGGTGGCGCAGCTCCCCGAGGAAGCAGTGAGTGCCACGCGACATAACGCGATGCACAGGAAGAGCTAAGTGAGGGTCAAAGTGCTGATTTACCTTGGAACTGTGACAGCCTGAAAAAAACAAACTTCCTAAATAAATAATTTCTAAGCTTCCTCATCCACGTAGTCACTGTACGTTAGCAGGCAGTAGTGAAATCCTACGTTTTGAACTCCTTGTAGTCTCTGCTCCAGCTGCTTTCATGATTCCTGTCCTAACTCAAACAGCAATCTGTAGCTGAACCTTGGCAGGCAGGCAGACATAAGGCAGGCTCGCATTCTGTTCCTGAATAAATCTACAGAAAGGAGGAAAATAATTTTGGAATTCTGCTGATTTTACAACACCTATTAGATTTCCCCTCATATTCCACCATCTGTTTTCCCATGTTAGTGAGGAAAATACACAATGCCTCAGAACTAAAAAAAAAAAAAACAAAAAAACCCCAAACAAAACCAAAACAAAAACAAAAAGACCCCAAAAAACCCCAAAAAACCTGTCACCGTTGCTGCTGCTGACTCTTTTAACATTTTAACCTAAGATGTACATACCAGCACTAGTTTTCAATTATCAGATGATTCCCTGAGTGGGTCTTACCAGCATCATGTTAAACAGCAGAAAGACAGCTTTTAGCCCACATTCAGGAGTGTTCCCATTACCTGCTAAACATCAGTTGAAGAAATAAAGGAAAAAAAGGCAGCATTGTTTTCTGCCATCCACAATTTCTTGGCAGGGTGCTTGTACTGCATGAACGGTTCTGACATCAGGAACTGAATCACTGCAAGGTCCCTTAACAGTCAGTCTGTGCTTCTGGGGTGGATTTTCATAATGCTTAGAAACGATTTATTGCTACTGTCTTTTAAGTCTGTCTCCTCAATTAACCATATCAAGAAATTCTTTCCTTTGAGGCAATAAGTCAGGAAGCCTTGCAAACAAGGCCCAGAAAATGTGGTTACGGAGGTTTTTTTGCTTGGGTTTTGGCAGGGGTGTTAACAGCTGACTTGAGGGGAGGTTTGAAAAAGGAAAGGGCCAAATTCACCTATGCATCGCCTCCTCTGGATTACCAGAAGGACTCTGACTAGGGAATACAAAACAAAATTAGTTTGCTGCCCAACAGTTCCCCAGGAAGTTACACTCTTTTGGGACACTAATCGCCTCCATTTTAATTTGCTCTGAACCAAACACCTAATCAAAACAGGTGACACTAGAGCATTTTCAAGTTGCCTTTAGCAGGGTACATTTCATTTCAGCCTAAATCAGCTTCGGACTTCACGGCAGAACCTCAAGGGCAGTTTAGTGTAGTCGTACTTCAAAGAGTTTTAGAAGTCTCTCCAAAGTTCAGATAGGTTGTTTTCGTGCTTGAACCATTACAATAAATAACAGAATACAGATTACATAGTGGCTGGTTTGTGAATAGTAATTCAGGTAATAAAATACCCACTGCATCCTGCTCAAAGCAGCATTTATTAAAGATAGCATCAAGATAAGTCAATGCATAATGAAGCTTTCCATCCTACAAATATGTAAACAAGTTGACAGCAAGTTATTATCACAATATAAAAATTAAAGCTTACATTGCATTTTTTTTAAAGCTACTACCTTCAGTCCAAATGTATATTCTCTGGTTTGTAGCATTTAAAAATACAAGTTCTTGAAAAATGTTAAAGTATTGCCTTTGCACATATATTTCTGTAGAAAAAATACTTAAAAATACCAACTTCCCATTAATAAAAGCAACACCAAAAATAAAACACATTTTTGTCATGAACAGCACATTAAATGTGTCCAGCATTTTCTCCACCATTCTGTTTTACCAAGTTATCTTCTATTTTGAAATTCATTATAGTTTGCAAAACGTATGTTGGATATTATTCGGTTACTTTCACATACCAAAGGAATTAGCAATATTGGCAATTACATTGTAATCAAAGTCCAGCCTAAGATTATTTGCAGCTGAGGCCATCAATTTAATCCTCATCTCAAACTGGGTATTTTAACAAGTCCAGTAGGCTCTTGCTAAGAAATCTGAGTCAGTTCAGATATATTTTGGAAAGGCTTGAAACCTTGATATGATTTAAACAGAAATACATCTTCTCTTTTAAAGCAGTTTTAACCCCCAAGTCCTTGTTTAACTACATTAGCAGTCCTGTTGGTGGCAGTCGGTCAGTTCTCAGGAAGCACTTTGTTCAGAAGATTAGATCATTTGACATGAACTACATTTTACATTCCAAACCCAAAAAGAATGTTAAACATTGATTTTTAACATCTTTTTTTCAAGAAGTTTCCTGGCAAGAGCTAGACAGATGACTTCTGCAGTTGCTAAGGCAAGAGAAGTTTGAAAATTCCCTGTACCCAAAGTTTAAAAGATTGTAGTGTTTCAAAACCAAACTAAACGAAGTTCAACAAGGAGAGAGAACTACGTATCACCAAGATGAAAGCTGACCATGCCATTGTGCCCTGACAAGCATCAGCCAACAATGAACAGTGAGAAGAAAAAAACCAAAGATAATCCAGTGAACCAGTTTGAGGATGAATTCAAAGAGCAAAATCAGGCTGGCAACAAAATGTTTTTATAGTTGGCTATTAGACTGAAGAAAACAGCTAGGAAAACATTGAAGGTTTTATGTCAGCTATCTGAGAGAACAGAAGTACATTTATATGCAAACAGTAATGAATATGAATAATACTGCCAGCTTTCCTAATTTCATGCAAGGTCCAGAAAGAGGAGGATTTATTTAGCCTTTATCACTACTGAGTTAGCAAGTTAAGTCTGCCAGAAGTTACAGGCTCAGGTACATAGAGACACATAGAGCAACTTCCTGACAGGAGTGTGGTAGAGCCTAAAATACTTCAATGATCTCTAGCCCTGGAAATGTGTTAAAAACACAACCCCCAAAACAGGATCTACATGAACCTGTAGCAGGAACTATAATTCTGAGAAAAGGGCTTACCCTACTCCTTCATGCAGGATTCTGGTTTGTACAAAGATGATCCTTTTTTTGCTTTGCTTGCTAGTAAAACAAGCATGATTAGTTACAGCGAAATGTGTCAGCAAGTGCTAAACTGGACAGTAAAGAGTTAAGAGATTCCATCCCAGGCCCAGGTTAGTCTGCTATTCACAGTGGGGTGAGATGCACATAGAAGAGCTTTGGGTTCCCTAATGTCTTACATACCTAAACACACAGACAAGCCTCAGGGGAACAGATGAGAAGCACAAACATTCCTGGGGCAGCAGTCCCACACCCCCGGGAAGGCTGCCTTTGTGATCTCTCCCTGCCCACAGCTCCTTCGGAAAGCTGGATAACAAGGTGCACTTTTGGTTAGAGAATGGGATTTTTCCACTGTACTCATTTGGGAGAGAGCAGCCTTCCTGTCTTCTGGTATCAAACTGTGTTTCTGAGTAAAATATTACAAGCTTTAGCCTTTTAATCACACGTGGCCTGCTGAGACTTCTCACCAAAGCACCGAGGTTCCTCAGAGGTGCTGAAAGTGCTGCTGCATTTGAGCACAGCTTTGCACAGGCCTCGCAGACACCTCCCACGGCCAGGGAGGAACAACACCAACACAGACCAGCTGCATTCGTACCCACAGAATTCAAATCCCGGCCTGAGTGTGCAGAAGACTGCTCTGAATGCCAGTCGATGCCAGCAGACCATCAAGTGCCTACCAGCACTGAATTGCTATGGCTGTAACGGGAAAAGAACTGCAGCAGGCCCAAGCCTCAGGAATACATTTAAAATCTCTGCAGCAGACTTGGAGATGACTCTCAATACCTGGGGGAAGGTCTAAGGACTGAAGTCAGACATCCAAGGATAAGAGGAATCACATGCCATTTTCAAGGGAAGTAACAAGGTCTGTCCCAAAGATGTATAATAAAATGCTATCTGCAAAAAGTGGGTGGTTTCTCCCTGAATCCACAGCAGAAATACAGTCACGCAGAAAACGAAAATCAGCCTAATTCTCAGAACGGCAGAAAATAGTACCAAAGGTGACCTAAAAAAGTAATTTTGACAAGTCACTGCCTTGAAAAACATTTCAAAATTAATCTCTGTGCAGATATGCCATGGGACTCTAGGTTATAAAATGACTGACTAAATCAACTAGACTTTTAGAAGAAGCTATTTATATGCAAATATTTTAGTAATAACTTCAGCAATAAAAAGAAAGTACTACACAGACCATTTTAGAATCCACATACGATATGAAACATACACTCACACATGTTCTAAAGTACATATATATACACACATATATTCGTTCTTAAAGCAATGTAGAGCAAAACCAAAGCAGGGCCTGACTAACCTGTCACACGTGCCTTTATGGCAGCATGACTTTAACGCACAGCTCGTGGGCTGATCAGATCCCTGAGGCCTATCACTGGAATTGCTACAAGGTTTACTTACCACAATTTTAACCAAAACCTGACCTAAATCATGTTGCATCTCTTTAGATGGAGGAAGACAGACGCTAACAAAACAAAACAAAACAACCCCACAAATAAAAAACTTCAAAACCCCCCCCAAAAACCACACACATAGACAAAACCCACACAGCCCTATAATACATAGAAAGGCACCTGATAATATTGTTAGTAGCAAATATCTACAGCATCCTAAGTGTAGTTAAGCAGTCAAGATAAATTTTAAAAAGATCATGAAATACAAGAATTGCTGGCATTCAGAATGTAACTCTAACCTCTCTAGCAAGTCACTAAAATGACATGTGCAGTCATAAATCATTAAGAGTGTGCAAAACTACACAGTTTTGCATAAAGTGCTCTATGTACCCCCAGTTTGCACCTATTAGTATTACATAAATCTGTTAAGCTTGGCAATATGATGCAAGATGATGACATTAAGGATATATCCTACCTAGCTCATCTTTCCTTTTTCTTTCCCACCATCATCCACTGTCCTTTAAACTGTACATTTAAAAATTACACAAAGGCCTTCTCAGGAATTGTAGTTCAGAAAAATATTTCAAGTATCTCTATTTTTCCATGTAAACTTGGGGACACTATGGTTCCATTTTCACAAGCTCCAGATACTTAGAGCTTCTGCTAATTCAATTGAAGTTGCAATTATTTCAGTCTGTTCAATACCTCTGGCAAAAGAGTGTTTCCTGTTACTCATTTAACTCCCATTTAAGGAGCGCTGAAATTCATGCTGTAACTTGTCCAGATTTAAATCTAAACAATAAGCAATTGTAGAAAAACAGAGTAATACTTTATCTGATCACTTAGGCTCACAAAACCAAGTCCTACCATATCTATTCATACAGACTCATTCCAGAAATTGTACACAGATCTTTAACACTTGAATTCAAGTTATTATGGTACAGCAGTTTCTCTTGCAGGCATTGTGCAGTACACTTAGAAGTATACAACGGGTCTCTTCTTTACTCTGTATTTCAGTGATCCATATCGTATCTGAGGGGAAAAATAAAATTATAACAAAGAGTTGAGTCACAACAATCAGAAATATGATTCGCCTCCCCACTAATCCTATTTAGCAAATGTCTTTCAATGTGCTTTGGACATCCCAGTTTCACTAAGAGAATCTACCTATGACTGAATAAGATAAAGTTTCAACAGAACTGGGCAAGAAGAGTATCAACTGTTTTCCTGGAATGACCCAAAAACTTTTATGAGACTCCACAGAGATTTATCCTGAAGTATCTTTAAATTTTGTGACACACGCACATATAAAGTGTGTCCTATTGAACCCTACCTAGGATCTTCTCTTCGTAGGCTACAAAGAGTCAGGCCCTATGTCTATGGGAACCAAAAAAATTCTGAATATTCTTTATCTTTTAAACAGCAAATGTTTAAGTGTGCACAACATGCAGATGACAGTATATCATACAGCTATCCATACCCCTTTCAAGGTGAGCAGTTCCTGAAATTTGGGCTTGGTGGTGCCACAATTAGCACTACAAGCACAAAGGCTATTTCATCTCCTCTCCTTTGTTCCTTGCATAGTTCATCTCATTCACGTATTTCCCCTAAACACTCCAAACTACAAAAGCTCCAAACTTAGATACTGTTATCACATACTTCCTTCCCCATTTAGCATTCTACAACCCAGTTATTGCTGACAGCTCCTCCAAGACTAAAAATAAAAATAAATTTCTGCACTATGAAAAATGCCAATGTACACTGAAAAAACAAACTCCAGTAACCACGATTATACTTGCCTCTTTACGGCCTTTAATAGTTTTCACAGATTTCATACTCTGAGTTCGTCGAAGGCCTCTCTGAGCAAACATTTCATCCTCTGAATGTGTCCCCTCCATCTCTTCATCTGTTTTATCATCTCCAGGATTTTTTTCCAGCGGAGTTTTGTAACCTTTAAAAAAAAAATTATGAAAAGAAGTAGCTGCGACTTTTAGATTTCTAGGAAAACCATGATGTTCATCTTTAACAAACACGATTTATCCTTTTAAATGATGTGCTCATTGGAAAACAGAAACACCTACTCTGCCAGGAGTTTGGTACTTCTAATCCTGCCACTTGGTTCCACAGGTATGTAATGCAGTGATTCTTCAGTTGTCAAAACCAAAACCACAAGACTGCTGCCATCTTCTGCTTTACACTGAACTCCAAAAACCTCAGTGGTCGTCTTAGGAAGTGCATAAGATTTTTGGACACAGTCCACATGAGAGGGAGGTTACACTTAGATAAACCTTTAAAGGTCCCTTCCAATCCAAACCATTCCGTGACTCTGATTCACAGGATCTTTCTTCGTACTCTCATCCCTCTCCTGCATATTTAATACCAAAGCTCCTTTCAGATGGGTAACACACCAAAGTACTGTCAAGGGTTGTTACCATCCTGCAAAACCAGGACCAAGATTATTACCCAAGACTCTCACTAGAGGGCACAAACTGCTTAAAAACACTTCCCGAAAAGCTCCTTGGGGTCCAACAGCCCCGAATCCCCATCACAGACCTATCACAAAGCTCCCAAATCCAGTCTGGTTCCTTCCTCCGCCAAGCTCTCCTTTTATCCCAGAACCTACAGGCTGTAACACTCAGGAACACCTTTTAGACTCCAAACCAAACTTTATTAATGACCTGTGTATATTTCATCTTAAGCCAATATTTTATTTAGGCTTAGCTAATTTTTTTCCTCGATTTTTTTTCCCTAGAAATTAGAATCACATCATCTATTCCACAGCTACTTGAGGCAGACATTCTGTCATTCTCTTCTGCCATTTTAGAGGCAACACCTCCCTGCTTCCAATACAGTTTCAATTCATCTTTTTCAATACAAAAGATTTCAATCACATCTGTTTCTCAGTTTCAGACTAGGGATGCTTGCAGTGACACCAATACTTCCTTATCTCTGTCCGTAACACCTGATGCATCAGCATCCCATCTGCCTTTCTCACAGCAAGCACACTGCCAGCTCAGCATCGTCCTATGATCCATGTCCTACAACTAGGCCTTTTCAGCCAATTTGCACAGAACTCCCAGCTCAGACCACAAAAAATAACATCCTGCTAAGCGTAACAGAATATTGCTACACAGTGTTCCTAAATCTATGTGTACTTTTGATCTTTTTAAAGTTCCTAATGCTGAAGAAAATTCAAAGAAAACAGGAGAGGTGTATACTGAATTTGAGTCCAGGAGCAGAAATAATTAAGTTCAACTAGCTGTAAGAAAGCTTTTGACATTTGAGATTGAATCTCACAGTCAGTGATTATTTATACAGTAGAAACTGAAGTAATTTTTTAAAAAATTAAATTGAGAGCATTGTCAAGCTTTTTCAGATAGATAAATAATGCTCTCTTACTGAGGAACAGCCCCAGCAAAGTGGCTGCAGTGACATCCTCTCTGGTGCAGCTCTTCACGAATTCTTGGCTCTCTCTCCAGCCAGGAGCTCCAGTTCACACTGCCCTGCACAGGATACCTTCTGGGAACAACGTGCAATTCAGCTCTTCAGCTGGCCACCTATTCCTTAGAAACATCATGGGCTACCACACAATTCATGGAATTCCTTGTACCCCACAAGCGCTTCCCCTCCCCAAAATGGAGGGATGAGAAGGAATGGCAGGCTTAGGTGAAAAGAAATAGCCCAGATCTACTTCTTTTGTGGGAAACATCAGCTCCTTTACATCACAGCCTCACCATTTAAAACGGTGCAGTTGCCAGACTTCCAGCAAAACCTTCCCTCAAGCATCACAAGCTCAAGAGCAAAGTGATGATGACAATAACAAAACATGTAATATAATAATGAAACAATAATATCTCTGAACAAAACCATATATTGGTCACCACACAGCATCTTCTGAGTGTTGATGGGCATCAGTCCATTGTGACAACTTGATGTCTTTCTTATTCCTACCACCATACACAATTCAACATTTTGATCTCTTACGACAGACTTAGTGAATTCATTTCTATTAATCTTCTATTTACCAAGCTTCCCTATGTTTTCACGTTTAACTTTTTGTACATTTGTCACAGAAACACCACTTAATCACATGATTTTTGACTTCCAATTAAGCTTTACTTTGGTAATAAATTCTTGTTGCCAATCGGCAAGGACAGGAGTAATGAGTATGGTATGGTTACACTGAGAGTGGCTGTGAGAAGAAAGTAATTCAGGAAGGATTTCTTAACTGTCAAAATTTACTTTGCTCTCGTGTACTCTGTTTAAGCGTACTGGAATTCTTTGAGGCATTTTCCATTTTGAAACGGGGTAAGTGTATTTCTGCTCTTCCACTTTTGCTTTGGGTGAATTGCTCTAGCTAGGGAAAAAAAAATAGATACATACCTGAAGATTCACTTGCAGAGGCTCTGGGTTTCTTTTTAGCTTCTGGCAGTGTCTGATAAGGTCTCTGTCCAACGGGCTCATCTCCTTGTATAGTAGTCAAATCATGCATACTGAAACTTCTCAGTTTCTCAGTTATTGCACCTTGGCTCTGAAATACAACAACAGTTATCTTTGAAAACCAGGCAGAGGTTTAACTTTGCTGCTCAGCTTAGGTTAAGATGTGTAAGCCCATGCTTCCTGGCTGCACAACAAAACACATTGAACATACGCATGCAGTTGCTTTACATTTGCTTGAGGTATTGCTTTTACCCAAGCTTAACTGTGGATTGCTCCCAGATGACAAAGTTACACAAACGAGCAGCTTAATTACAAATGCTGCATTTCACTCCTTTAATCTGAGCAAATAAAGGCTTCTTGGGTGAGGGCAAGTGTTTAAAAGAAACACACATCAGAAATGTTCCATTCACTTCAAACATGGCAGTTGAAGGTAGCATGACACTGAATGTAACGCTTCCTCTTTAAGGAGTAAGGTTGAAGATAGGTTTCTGCTATTTTATATTTTACCCTCCACAAATTTGAATGCACATAAGGAGAAAAGTGTTAAAAATACACTCTGTAACATTGACTCAAATAACTGAGAAACTGGCAGCACTACAAAAGCAAGTCTAGTTGACAGAAACTTGAAACCACAAACCAAAGAGGTCCTGCCTGGACTCCAGGCTAGCAGGTCCTCTCACTAATATATTATTACTGACATAATACCAACCCAAAATCTCATTCTGCACAGGAGAATAGTTAATCACACATGAACATGAGTATTCCTTCTCCCATTGTCTTCACATCTTTTCTATATGGAACATATGGAAATTTCCCTGTTGGAAAGAAAGGTCATCCAGCAGCTCTTTCATCTTACATCAGATGATGTTATTATTGAACCATTAAAGATTAATTTATTGCATAGGCAACTAAAAAAATAAGACCATGAGAACGAGTACTCAAAGTCATGTTAAAATAACATTTAATTCTTCCCTCTCTGGCATAAGGCAAAAAATAACCATTTCAGGGAAAGGTTGACAAGTCTATGCATGAATCCCACTTCAAGCAAGTGTTAAAGATTTTGTTTCATTCTTTCAAATGAAGCTTTTAAGTAAAAGTCTTCATTTGAGCAGTATGTTAGCTAGCAGGAGCAGAAACCTGGGTACAATTCCATACACGTTTCTCTGCAACAGCACCAGCAGAAGGCAGTTCTGGCACTGCTGGCCACAGCCATTTGTTCCCACTCTCATGACAACAACTGTTTGCATGTGGCAGACCGGCACACTGAATTATTCCACGTTAAAAATAGCCACGTAAAGCGGAGAGACGGTTGAATTAAAGCTCCTTAAGTTTGCACGGGTACCAAAAGGCAGGGGGAAAAGTGACTGAAACCTAATACTCATTTTTCTAATGACTAGTCATTAGTACAGCATCTAAAATTAAGACAGTGGACAGTGTGTTACTCAAGCATGGCAAACCTATTATAATTCTCACCCCACCATTCATACATTGTCACCAAACAATAACAAAGAAAAGGTTTCTTATGAGAGAAGTAGAAGCCTTAACTTTTCTATCTCTTCCTACATACTTGTAGGATGACTCACAGTTCTCAAAATTTAAGTACAGCTTGCCTTTGAGTTAAAATGCATTATGGACACTGTACAGTGCCTGTATTAAAGATTGTAGAAATCCTGAAGTTAAATTTATTCCCCAAAATGGTTTATTTAAGGCAGCTCTCCTAAGATTCCTCCTAAGGCAGGAAAAATCCTGCCCTTCCACTACTCCACTTCTTGAACTGAAAAGTATTTCAAGTTAACTGCATCAGGAACCAGCTATGCCTGAGAACTTTATCAGCTGCTAGGACACGGAGAAGAGAACTGGAGAAATAACTGCTGCTTTTCACAGGTAACAGCTTACAGTATCTGCTGTAACATACAAGACTGTTCATTAGTCTGTGTCCAATGCTTGAAGAGCTTGAATAGGACTCAAGTCTCAGTCTCTGAACGCTGATGAATGTGTAAAATGGACCTAGGTGGTTCTCAGCAGAATCCATACCAATTCAGCACAACTCCACTCACCAAGCGTGAACAGAGTCTACTTAAAATAGTGACAGAAGCTGGTTTTGGCCAGTAGCAGAAGCATAGAAAGACACACTTGTGTTAACAGTTGCCCAGCGAGTTCATTCATCGTGTGATATACGACAAAAAGACATTTGGAAATCGTACAGGATAATGCAATTAAGATTATAACGACTAACATACTAAGAATTCGTGTGACAAGCCTGTATTTCTTATTCCACTATAGACAGAGGACTAGATCCAAGCTGGAAACATTCAGCCCTATTTTCCAGTGCAGCTTTTGGATACAGGATTTTGTTTTTCAAAGGGGAAAAAACGTCAAGTATGTGCCATAAAATAACATTGTGCCCTTAACCAAACTGCACGGTTGAGCTGGAGCTCCTGTGGAGCACTGCCTCATTCAGGGAGGACGTAAGGGATTTATACAATGGGCCCTTCATTCCAGAACTACTTGCCAAGATGGAAAGTTTTACTCGAGTTACACACAGAAAACACTGAGAAGTTTGAAAGGATATATATACACAACTAAAAGATGCAGCACACATGCCCAAGGGTCAGAGTAGGAATGGGGGTTGCACAACCACTGCTGTGCTGGACAGTCCCCATCACACATTGGACTAATCCTATGCAGGTACTCCCTACAGTGCCCCCAGTCTCCATCCCACCCCTGGGAAGATCCAGTCTAGGCAAATCAAGATGGATTTCTGCTTCAACTCCACTGCATAGACTGAAGGACAAATTTCAAGGTGTTCTGTGTGGGTGTGCATCTCACTGTGCTCGCACTGCATTTAAGACTTAAGAAGATTCTTCCACCCCCATGCCCAAAAGCAGCAGTTAATTGCTTTCTGCTGAAACAAAGCATTCTGTGAGGATCTGGATTACTATCAGCTCAGGATGAAAGTCTGGCTGAAAAATATTAAATTCCTTCCTACTGCAGGAAATGTGAGATTAAATACCCTCTACTGCAGGAAATGTGAGAGTAACATTCACATTTAGAATAATAATACTTTAAGAGCTTTGATATTTTGTTTGAAAGGTCAGAGAGTTACAACTTGAAAGCAACATGTTTGCCCTCGAAACTGAAAGCAGAGCAATTCAATTGTAGGTGGAGCCGAAGGGGATCTCCTGCTTCCACTCCCATGCCATGGACATGGCAGCAGCCATCGCCTCTCCCCAGGTATACACACCCCAAGATGCTGCTCAGGAGAAGATGGCAGAGCAGTTACACCACTGGTGGCCCATTATGTCAACAGCTCCTACCAGTAAGGAAGGAATAAATCAGGCTGCATCCAGCCCAGAGGCCGGTAACTAAATCACTGCACAAAAGATTGACATACGTATATTTACAATAACAATGCCAGGGAAAAGAACTTAATCACACAACAACTTCGGCACTAAAATTTCTACGTAGGCAAACACTGAAGAGAGATGAGCTGTGAAGTCTGTGTGTTGTCTTAAGCAACATGCAAGTCTTAAAGAATGATTTTGCTTCATTATTCAATAGCATTTTCTAAAACACACTAAACTTCTTCAGAGTCCGCATTCATTAGCAGTGACCAATATGAAAGACCAATTAAAGTTGCAATTATGTTTCTAAATCATTTTTTAAAATAAATATAGCCTATTTAAGGGTCTCCTTTCAAGACTGCTCAGCCTCTAGTAAGCTATTAGTACGCAGTCTCATCAGCTGAGCCTCATATATGAAATGCCATTTTCTATTCTGTTATTGAGCATGTACTTTTATAGTCTATATGCTTAACCCAGGGAAGTTGCTGCAAACAAACACCACATTGCCTGCCTCAGGGACTCTTTGTTGTTTAAACTGGACTTGCACCCCTCAGTGGCCAGGATCACAGACTGAAGCTGCCTGCTTTCCTTGGACAAGTTCTCAATGGACTCTGCAGCGTGCAGCACCCACATTCTCAGCTGTTCTCTCCCTGATCCGATCCAAGCTGACAGGGAATGACTTCTGTTCCCTCTCAACCTGCAGAGGGACTGCTGTCCCGCGAATGACCCCTGCAGCATGCCAGGCAGTCCCAGCAGGGAGGAGGATGAAAGCAGTACTGCTCCCCATAGCGGCACTGGCTGTGTGCCACAGCTGGCTGCGAGATACCTCCTTCCTCTGCCATGCCCCGAGTGGGGACAAGGGGAAGTCTGAGCAAGGCCAGGAGAATAATACACAACCAGCAAAAAGGCAGCAGATTCAGGATGACCGAAAGGCATTCAGAAAACACAGCCCTCAAAACATTATCACCACCACCACCGCTTTACAAATTAACACTATTTGTGTGACCTCATAAAGAAGGACAGAGTATTTCACAGCTTAATTAGCAGCCACCCTGCTCATAGTGATAAAAGACACCAGTTTTCACTAGCAGCTCAAGAAATCAGAATTCATGGGTTGGCAGAAATTGAAACATACATCAGGTAACCATCATCTCAGAAGACCTGAAAAGCAGATGCATCAAAGTATGAGATGTATCAGTGGAACTGAAGTGTTGCGGATATAATTTCCCCAAATCCATAAAGTACTGAGCTATTGAGGCATCTTGTTTCTGATTCTTTTAGCAAAAAAATTTCCTTCAATATATAAAAATTCAGTACAGACTATCTTTCATCTCTTAAGTCTCCTGAAATCAGGATTTTACAAAGATTTGTTTTCTGGCACGCTAATTTAACACAATTTATTTTGCTAATGTATGCTATTTAGCAGGTTTTGAAACACTACATTTTAAATGAACAGTGGCTAACTAGTACCAGCTAAAAATATCATTATGGGAATGTAAACTATAAGCCACTACTCCTGCCAAATACATTTCAATTTAACTACAGGGGAGCAGGTTTAAATCTATGTCAAATTTCAGTAGACTGACCTGGCTGGCTGCTCCAACCTCCCTAACAGAGCCAACTAGCCTTTTAATGGTAATCCCCTATTCCTGTGACAACCCTTGGAGAAAATCACTCTTTCCCACATTTGATCTTGAAAATACTTCAGCAAGTTTCCAAGCAATTTTACCACCCTCCTAAAGTCAGCATAAGCAGTTTGCCTGGAAACTTGAGTGTCTTTTGACATAGGTTTAATCTCGCACTCATGTTTAGCCTCTCCCCCTCTCCTAATCTGAGATCTGCTATGTCAGAATAAGCATGGGTGCTCTGTTAAAAAAAAAAGATTAAAAAAAGGAATAGTGATGAAAGTGTGTCCTCTTTCCCCTCAAGACTGACCCCACTACTACGATTCCATTCCTGAAATCCTATAGCATGCTCCACCAGCCCTTGCTGAAGGGATAATCTTTTCACCTGCTGGAGGCAGCAGTCCACTCTTGAAAAACAGGGAACAAAATCAAGAACACATGCATTGTGTCCATTTGCTTGCATAGAGCAGGCACGCTCAGCTTTTTGGAATGACAAACCCAAGAGGCTTAACATGCCAAAATAAAGACTTTTTTCAGTGAGTCTCCTCTTTCATACTGTTTAAAAATCATGTCTATTTTAGGTCTTTGGTATTGTGGTGGTTGTTTTGCCCAGGCATCTGATCTGCACCGAACTAATTCTGTACAAATATTCATGAGTGTGTTTAACAAGTTTTAACAAACAGAGCAGGCATCTTGCCAGTCACAGCTGAATAGCAATGAAATCTAAACACAGACATTTCAGAAAAAGTTATTATTTCAGAAGAAAATGGGAGGAGATATTGGTGCTACTTCTTCTACCATATTTCTGTAACACCCTAAAAATTAACAAGGAAATATTCAACCGTAGCCGAACATGAGGAACACACACAAAGCATAAGTATCCTTACAGGTGCACATTGTAATAAATTTTATGCAAAGAATTTACATTTTAGCATTTAGCACTTAAACTTTTTCCCAGTAGAGCACTTTGGGTGTTTGCTTGTTGGGTTTGTTTGAATAACCTATTTTCACTCTGGATACTTTTATTCCTTTGGAGGTGCGCTCTATTGCATTCTAAATTATTTCATGTCTCAAGGCAATACTAAGAATTTGAATAACAAAAAAAAAACCCCACAGTGATCAAATTTAATCACTTTCTCAGTATTTTAGGCTCATTATGACCATATTTAAAACCAAAAAGTTATAATGCTACCACCCACATGTATCTTTAAAAAGAGAGGAAAATGAACAAACAAGATATGCATGACTACTTTTTGAAAGCTTTTTGAGGTAGCATGTGAAAATGTAGGTTTTAGGAATGTCTTTGATTTATAACGCAGGAAGTTTGCATAGAAGCCCAGACATTTAAGCTAAATGCCAGCTGTACATACTCAACTTTGACAGCCAGGGATCTCTACACTGTTTTCTGTTATCTACTGACAGTGTTCAGGTTTGCAGTGCTGTTACTATGAGCACAGCGGTTCCATTTATTTCCAGGAAGAAATTAATCCTGATTGCCTTAAAACCGTGATTTCACTTGGACACACACCTTTTTCTCTCCGTACTTTTTATTTGTGTTTTGGTTTTAAATTACTATTAGGTAGGATACACATTGTCTGAAGTATATTCCTTACAGTGGTGCACAAATTGCTTAGAATCTTACACACAAGCTTGTATTTTGTCTTCCTAGACCCAGAGGCCTCTGAAATACAACTGAAGGTGATGAGTTTTTGTAGGAAGGTGGTCTGGGAAGAACAACAGATTACTTCATAATTTAATGGAAAATACATGACAAAGCAAGTGTATGCTAAACACCAATAGGCAGGCTTATGCTTAGTATATTAATTTAATAATTCACTCAACAAATTGCAAACAAGTTAATTGTGTCAAGATAACTTTTATCCATGGTAGTAGTCTTTCATGCCTTAATTAATATGTGGCATTACCTCAGGTTGATTGGAGGAAAAACAGCAGAAAAGCGAGAAATCCTTTAAAAAGTTTGTTTACCAACAAGAAAGCACAACAGAGACAGAAATGAAACAATGGTCATTTTTACCAAAAGCCTGCACAGAAAATTCCACGGTACCTTTTGAATTAGAGTAAACTGATCCCCATCATCCAATAAGTAAGTACAAGCCATCTTAAACAAACAAACCAACAGACATGGTATGAGGAGGAGAGGGCTGCAAGCCTTTAACTGTGTCCCAGGTTTTCAATACACTTGCAGAATTTATCTTTTTATACAAGAATGGGAAATCCTCAGTACAATTACACTGTTCTACATCAAGCTCAAAAGCAATTAATGCAAGCAGAAAGTTACCTTTACAGCTGCTGTCACTGCAGCAGTTGCTGCCAAATTCAACCCTTGCCTTCCAAAATTCACCATGGTCTCATAGCCTCTTTCTTTGGCTTGGACAATGTACTCATCAATCTCCTAAAAGCAAAACATATTTAAAGTTTAGAAAGCTGTTCATAACAGAGCAATGTTACCCCACAGTATTATTTTTCCATTAATAAAGGAAGACAGAAGAAGTATTTAAGAAAATATTTAATGGGACAGTTACTGTCTTGGTATACAGATATTTCGTTCCTTACAACTCTCTCATTTAAAAAAAGGATTATATGTGGTCAAACAAGAAGATAAAGATAAGAAGATAGATCACTTTTGTACAGCTCATAAACATTGCAACAAGTTCCTTACAGAGAATAAGCTTAACTTCTGGGACAGACGTATTTCAAGAAATAACATCATCCAACATGAAGAAGTCATTGAGCTCCCTGGAAAGGCAGAGCTGCCTTGCAAAGAACTTCCCAAGCCACAGCTTTGACGTGGTTAAGTACCAAGGACAATACAGTCATGACATTTACCTCCAGCTCTGGCAAATGCCTGGAGTTGAAGATAAAGTCTGCAAAGTACTTCCCAACAGCTCACAGACTAGAGGGAAGTATCCCTTCAGCTTACAAAGTTGCAAATTGCTTATAGCTCAACTTTCAGGTCAAGATGACCTTACTGTTCCTATCAGTGGCAATCTTATCAGCTACCTGCTCTGCTTAATAAAGGCCAAGCCAAGCACTGACCTTTAGGAATGCTATTTTCTGTAGTGTGAGGTTTCTCAGTGCTCCTCTTCACACCTTTCCTAATCGCTCTTTCCACACATCCAAACAGGATGCTGAAGAAGAGCTAAGCAGAACTGTGTCCCTGTCATACTTCAACTAAAGCTAATCATCCTCTAGCTATTTTTATGTTTGGGTATTTACTGTTGCAGACTGGTCTAGCCTTAAAACTCAGTAACAAGTCTCTCCTCCTATCTTGTCAGTTTGCAAACCAAAAAAAGTCATTGATGGCAATCATCCTGAGAAGTGTTATTACTAGTTTATGCTAGAAAAAAAATGTTAACACGAACAGCTTTTGGCAAAGCTGTGTTCATACTTCTGCGCAGAGAGTACGGCGCACGTGCTCGCAGTAGAAAGTCAAGCTGCATCACTTCCACTCAACTGGGCTCCTCAGAGTGCATCAAGCAGAGCAGGGAACACCAAGATCTCGTGTCAGTAGGAAGCAGGACCTTGTCTGCTCAGGCAAGTTACACAGAAGCATAGACAGGGACAGTCATATGCACTTGCCTCTGCCAGTCCAAATTCGTGCTGCCTGGCAAGCCAGTAACACACTGCTCTGCTTTTATAGTGTATCTAGCAACAGCTTTTATTTCGGCATATGGCGTTTCCATATTAGGCATTAAAAATCTGAGAAGTTATTTCTTACCCTTTCTTTAGAAGAAAGCAGTGGGTGGAGGAATTTTCTGTAGATTAAACTTGCCCCTCTAGTATACGGGGAAAGGAGCCAGATAACAAAAGCTATCTTCAGTTCATAGTACAGTGGAAACCTACAGACAAGTTAAAGGTTGCACAAAATCAGCAATTGCAGTAAGACAACGCACAGGAATTAATCACTATGAAGAGATCATTTCAAAACCCACAATTACATTAGCATATAAGATTCTTCAAATACAAGAAGTTACATTAGACAAAAATTAAATGAGTTATGGATTTATGGACTACTGTCATTTAAGAAATGAAAACAGTTAATATACTTGCTTTGCATTATACATCCCTGCACAGAGAATTCTAGGCCATCCTTTTAAGAGTTCCATTCCCCTATTCAGTTTCTACAGTGAAGCTGGAAATGTTACAGTCCCTATTTCAAGTGACAGTGTACAGCAAACTTGAAAACAGATGCTGTTCATCCGTGCACCAAGATCTTTTCCTGTAAAAAGGGCTATCAACGAGCACAACTTCTTCATACAAAAGAAATCATTACAAATCAAAAAACATCAGAAACAAATGCAGTTTCCTCTAGAGTTCATAAAAAGCGGGCTCTTACCAAGAGACTGTTAGGTCAGTTATCGTTTCAGTAACTGTATAAAGAGCAAACACAATCCAATACATCATCCAGCGAACCTGAAAATTAAAACACCATCTTCAGTAAGAGTTTTGATTTCACCTTCACACATAATACACTATACACTGTACAGTTTGCTCAGAGTTGTCAAAGCAAGACATTCAACAGTATCTCAGTCTTCATAAACCAGCTTTCAGGTGAAATGATGTGAAGATCCTGAAAGAATTCTGTTCATAAGTAGAAGTGGTGGCAGCTGCAACAAGCTAAGAGAAATGGCTGGGTCACCAGGGTCACAACCTCACCTGGGCTGGTTTCACAGATTCCATTCTGTCTCCACAAGGCTTTAGTGATACAAAAAAATAAACAGTGCAAAGAGTTGGTAGATTGTCCTAAGTACGAAGAGCAACTCCCACCATAACACTAAAGGATATTTCATTCTCTTCCACACTCAACCATATGTTCATACCACGCACACGAAAATCAGCATTAGTGAAGCAGCCCTGGCTTTCATTTCACAGTATGCGTTATTCAGCTTTACACTGCCATTAAGTTCCACGTGTGTGATTAATGGTGTGGTATTAACACTGAGGCAAGGCAACAAAAAAAGCATTTTCAAGGAGATTTTAATTCTGTTTATATGCCAAGAACTACAAAATTCTTGTTAATAAAAAAGCTCACATGTTAATGCTTCAGGGGTTTACAGGTATATACTGGTTTTTGTTTAAGGTTTACGCTATATATCATTGCTATGAAATCAGACAATGCTCTTAAAACAGCATAGTTTGGTTTATAACAGTTAACGGAATCACTCATTTTTCTTGAGCATTTGTTCAAATTTTGTTGCCTAAGCTGATTACATCTTTCGGAATAAATCCTACAGAAATAGTTCCATGCATTTGTCTTCCCTAAGATATCAGATGCCAAATGCAATGTATTTCCAAGATGAGTCACTGCAAACCACCACCGGTTATTTGTACAAACTGAACATCCACATGTTCTTTAAATTCCAATGCTATCTATGCTAGAAAAAAAAACCCCTGCAACAACACAAAACCATTTAAAACAAACAAAACCCAAAAAAACCAAACCACCAAAGAATAAAACAAAACCACCACAATTGTCAGAGACTAGTTTGAGCCCTAAATTCATGGTACTCTCTTTCAAAGGGAAGAATATATATATACACCTTCCCACAGAGGATGTGGCTCAGATTTAATCTTCACTTTTAAAACAATCTTTTTTGAAGTGGACTTAAATAACTACTCAAAACCTAATGATACACTGCTGCCTACTTCATGGATGTGCATTATAGTTTAAAACCACTTCCTCTGTCAGAACCTGAGACCCATTTATCTTAAATGCTTTTCTGTGTTTCAGTTTGAAAAGAAACTCAGTCATGTGATAACATTCTTCACTGCAGTCTCTCAGAGGATTTAGATATTTCAGGGTTGAATAAACTAAGACAAACGTACACAACAGCTGAAGTCATTGCTGACAGGCCATGTGATATTTAGACTGGTGACCCTTCCATGAACCAGAGTCAACACCTGAATAAAAATAAAATTAAATCCAACCTTGCCCCATCAACTTAAGCATAATGCAATGCAATTTTTAAGATGCCATGCAAGACTGTATTTTTTCCCCAATATAATTTATCCAGGCTAGTCTTTCTTTAATCAACATCTATTTGTCCAATTAAGAACAACAATGAAAGTGGAATTTCTCCTGAGCTGCTGGGAACAGTAAAAAACGCCCTGCAGAAGGGCAAGTGAGATCTGCCAGGAGTCCTGCTGAGGTCTGGGCAGAGATTCTATAAAACACAAATCATATTCTAGTACAACTAATGCAGTAGGTACCACAAGTATCCTTGACAAATGAACCTGAGTGACTTAGAGGGGTTTTCATACCAGAAAAAAGGACATGAAAAATTGAAGGTCAGATTTTGCACTGACCAGAACACTACCATCTACTTTAATTAACAGAAGCTTCAATTGAGTTTTACTTTTCATGTTAAAAGAGTGATTACAGATTTGTTTTGTTGAGGGGTTTTTTTTTCTAGCATCCAAGTGTTAAGCTCATCTTTGTTGGCTCTGGCTGAAGCACATTCTTTCAAGTCAGGATTTTGAAGCCAAGATTTGAAAAGGCTGGTCTGTTCAGTCTTCTAAGCTACATTTCAGATGGTTATTTCAAGCACTTTGGTGCAATACAGTGAAAAAACTTCTCAAATATCTTAGTCAACTCCATTAAACCAGGGTAATTACAAGAACAAATAAATCTCCTCACAGATTCTAGGCACAGATTCTAATTTTTAACACTGAAGTCCGTAAGTCTCTTAAATTACCATCATCAGCACAACACACTTTTTCCCCCCAGAAATAATCTTTGAAAATTTGCTGCATCATGACCTACCCAGCAAGTCAAGATGTCTGTTCTTTTTGTTTGGTTGGTTTTTAGTGGTGGAAGCAGTGGCTGAATCAAATATTTTACTGTTACAAAGCTCTTATCAATTCAGCAACAAACACAGATGGCTCCTGAGCCACACAAAACCCTGGAAAGGAAGTTCTGCTTGGCCCATAATGTGACTGGCAGCAGACCTGTGCCATTTGGAAAGCTGCATTTAAATCTAAACCCTTTAGTGTGAAAGAAAATGACCCAGCTGGGAAAATGACAGCCATGGATCATCCCTAAGACCTATCTGGACAGTCAACCCAACCAGCAATGGAGTGGTAATTCACTGATGAATCACTGTCATTCCCTGCTAATGAAAATCTCACCGTGATGGGTCTTATTCATCTTGGCTCCATGAATATCTGGTATGTGACTGCAGGTTCTGGGACTGCTCAAAGACCACAGGTTCACACTAAAAGAGCTGGAAAAACATAATTCCAGGCCCTACTAGCAGGGGTCCTGTGTAAGGATGCCCAAGAAAGAGAGCTAAGTCACAGCTAACTGGACAGCTGAGGTGAGCAAAGTATCTCAGCATTCTAAAATATTACTTATCTTTTTCTAGAAAACATAGTGCAAGAGGCAATGGTAACCTCAAAGTGATTTCCTTTATTTTGGCTGGAAACTGCTATCCCCTACTTAGCTTGTGGATCCCTTTTGAAGGAGCAGGGAGGAAAAGCAGATTATAAATTCCTTGCATTATAGACTCTCCTGACAGAGTAATATGTGCATGAAACAGAAAATTCTCCTCTTAGTTTTGATGATTTTTTTTCTCCCATAAGCTTAGCTCTGGCAGGCACCAGCTCTATCTCACAAATAAGCTCCAATCAGCTTGTACACAGCAATCAGAAGAAGTACAAATATGATGTCCACTTTGGGGTCTTGATCAAGTGAATCAGACTAAATCAAGACATTCAAGGGGAGGAAACGACAGCTACCACATTCTACAACTACAACCAAGTACGAAGTGGAGACATCACACATCAGACAACAGCCTTAGGTCACAGCTATGGCTGCCAAGTTAGAGTAACTGATGGCCCTGACCCCACCCTGAGGCAGGCAGCCAAATAAAGGACAAGATTCAGGACAGGTTAGTTGCTGAAATTAAGTCAGGCTGTCTCTTAAAACAGGGAAGTAGCTCAGTGACTAAAGCTCCTTGTGACTGCAACTGGGTAACATTCTTGTGATTACCATCACTGCTCACACTGACAAGTAAATAATTTAATAGCTTAATTCAAAACTGCAGTAACTATAGTTGTGCTTTTCTCCATCTTTCTCTTCTGTCTGTTCTGCTTCTTTTCTCCACACCGCCTTAACCAAATCTTTTCCTTCCCTGGTTACATTTTTTTCTCCTCTTTGAGGAACATAGATTAACAAGAACTACCCTTTTTTCTTGGGTAGATTTTTGAGTCCTCTGTTGAGCTCCATACAATGACATTAAGCTGCTGCTGTTCTTCTAGTGATCACTGAGAATCAGTTTGTCAATACTTATGCTTGAGGTGTTGGCAGAATTAGGAAGCTTTCATTCTACCCGCTGCCCAAAAGTGCATTATTTCTGGTACTTTGCTGAAATGGAAAACGAAGACTTTAAGGTTTATGTTAAAAATACTCTTTAAAAACCCCCTATATACAGCATAGTGTGTTGAACATGTTTCAGCATAAAACTATGAGAAGTCTGAGATACCTTAACTTTAGCCCTCCAAACAAAATCATAGGATTACCACTAGGTTCACACAAGCGTTATATCTAACAGCAAGACAGTCAAAGCTTTCATGAGATTTATTGTATAATGAAAATGTCACAGATCTATGCCAGCAGAGGCATGTAATTAAACAATTAAAAGAATGAGACTTACATATTCCTTCACATTTTTTGTCTTCACAGCTTTGTACGAGTAATACGCAGGATACAGCATCCCAAACACCAGCCTATTGGGAAACAGAAAGAGCCTTCAGGATCTGTGACACTGTATATGACAAAACATCACTAGAACAATGCAGCCAACTTAACAGAAAAAATCCTGTTCCCTAGTATTAAAAAAACCCAACAAAAACCCAGTGTTGTGTGCTCCTTGGAGGAAGCTTCATGATAGGCAAAACTAGAACAACATGAACAGAAAAGGGTGTATGCCCTAAAGACAACAAACTGTTTCGTAAGTCTGCTTCTAATAGATAATGTAAAACCAGTTGTTGTTCTGGTTCATTTACAAGTAAAACCAGTCCTGCAGCCTGTCCACACCAGAAGTTTGTTGCTTGTTTCCACGCTGGCAGTGCTATCACACTTGAAGAGCCTCTGAAGCTATGAGTAGTTAATCACAACCATCTACTTTTATCAGATTACCAGAAGATTATTTCCAAAAGAATTTTAAGACACTACTGTGACTTACAAAATTTCATCTCCTTTGGTAGAACTCTGCAACAGCAGCATTTAGAAATGGAGGCAAAGTGGGAATTAATCCACTTTTGCTCAGCCAGCCAATTGCTGCTGAAATTCATCAAAAGCAAGGCGCAGAGCAGGGTGAGAGGGTGCCAAGCAATCCATGCTGAGAGCAGGGTCAAAACAAAGATCTGCTCTTACTCAACTTTGTTCCAACACGGCACTCTCTAGTAAGAGTCTTGGCCAGAGACTAGAACAGTCCTTTATGAGAAATGGAACAGCAGTAGTTACCATCTCCTTGATAAATGCAAGAGCTCCATACTTCTATTTCACCACCTTGTTACACTTTGTAAAGTCCAGCAAGTTGCCTGCCTGTAAGTTCCATCTGACTGAAAGCAGCCATTAGAGAAAAGTCTGGCTACACCTCTCCAGCACCACTTACAACTTGCTCTAGGTGGTTACACGGGAGAAGTTTACACTTGTAGAGATATCCAGAGATCCTTTAAGTTCAGAACTTATAAGTAATTTAACAGCTCATGGTTAGGCAAAGGAGTATGCATATTTTGATTTTGGGGTTTTTTTTTACAAGTCCACCTGGGACAGACTTGGCATATAAGATTTTAATTCAAATGAATTGACCAGAGTAAATAACAAATTTCATGTTTTATTGTCGTCTCAGGTAGCTTGAAGTAAGTAGTTCTACCTACACAGCCACTGCAGAAGACTGCATGATACTACCACAGAACTCTCCTGGTATACAAGACAACAATGTAAGTTTGGAGTCAATCAGTTTGATATACCCCATCTTCCACACCACTCTGGTATGTGGGCAGAAGTCTTCTGCTTGGTAGGAAGCCAATTTAGACTACTAAAGTCATCCCCAACAGTTAACAAATAGTACACAAGTGGGGGAAAAATTGAATTTCTAACACCAAAGATGAAATACTTTCTTCAGCATCAGACACCACACCGAGAATGTTTCTCCACCCTTAGTGCACACAGTTACCCCTGGAAGGAAGCCTCTTGCAGGGGGATACTGGCAAAGGTTCCAAAGTTAAGCTGTAAATGCTTCGAGTCAGAGAGAGGTTGATAAAATTATGGAAGCATAATCGCAGAAACCTTCGTGTTTGGAAGGGTCTTGTGAAGTCATCTAGTACAACCTCCTGCTCAAATCAAAGTCAGCATCAGATTTGGACCAGACTTCTCAATGTTTCAGCCAGTCAGGTTCTGGAGGCTTCCGAAGAGATTCCACATCCTCTCTGGGCAACCTGTCCCAATGCTTAATGAACCTCTAAGTGCAAAGGTTTAGTTATATTCAGTCAGAGCCAAAAGTTTATGACTATTGTCTCTCTCAACTGAGTACCAGAGCAAGAGAATGGGCCTGGCTCTCATAACCACCAAGAAGTTACATGACATTGCTACCAATTCTCCTCAAACTGAGGAGAACTAGCCCAGTTCATTCAGGCACTCATCACAAGTCATGTGCTGTGATCACCTTGATGGCCTCCACTGAACTTTTTCAAATAAATTAACATCTTTCTTGTACTAAGAAGCCCAAAGTTGGGCACAATCAAATATATAAATCTCACATCCCCATTGCCATCCTCTTTTATACATAATCTCGTCTTAATTTAAAAATTACAAAACTCAAAAAATCCTCAAACACTGATGCCTGTATTTTCTTAAACAGCAAAGGCAGCTCTAAGATAAATAATGGGTTTTAATACAGAACAATTAAAAAGTTACTACTTGATTATATGTAAGAGTCAAAGCTAGTTAATCACGTATAGCTCTTTCACAAAACAAGACGAGATCTGAACAAAGCTTCTGGGCCTCGTGTGCAATCCTGGCATGCACTGGACCCTTACTCATCCAACAGAGTTGTTAACAGCTGACAGCACAGAGGAGCCAAAGGGCACTTCAAGCAGGTTTCCACAAAATCAGACCCCTCTGGAGTGGGAAGGGACAGTCACTGCAGATCACTCAAACCAGCACTGATATGGAAAAGCGTAACAGGTGCCCCATGTTGGCACTTTCACACCTGGGTCTAGGTGTTCAGGATTCCGCAGTTCATGCCACACTGGAAGTAACAGGAGATGGATCCTGGAGCTCTTTAATATGGATAGGCAAGCTGCTTCTCCACTGGAGCAAAGCTTACCTACACTTCAGAGGTTGAAAGGCCTTTTGACAGAGTCTAGACTACCTGAATTCCAGCTCAGCATACTAACCTGTAGAAGCCCATCCCAATACAGCTCTGCTGCAATCCACAGACCTTTTATCCTAAGGCCAAGAAAAGCAACAGTAAAAAAACCCAAAAACCCTGAATGGTTTTATTCCCAGCTATTAGAAAAGCCTGACAACACAAGTTAAAATTCTCACTTCACCCAAATAACATGAGATCCAGAAACAGAAGGAATAGGAGACCAAACACCTTTTATTTTGTTGAAATTCTGTAGACGACAGCTCTTCCTTTGATTTTTGTCCCTGTGGAAAGCCCTATTCAGTAACACATCAGCTCTAATGTCTCTCACTTTCCCTTGTTCTGGCTGAAATTATAACCATTAAGTATCAGAGATAAGAAAAGCTTTGTTAATCCTTTAACCCATAAAACAGACTTTATAAGGGTGGAAATTATTCGTTCAAAGCGAAGATACAGAAGAGGTTGCTGAACACCACGGTCACCACCAACTGCCTGACATGCAGAATTATATGCCACCAGCTACTGGTCATCTATGCATCTCTCCCTAATTCTAAAAATACTACTCCAAAGTTATTTAAATAACTATTAGTAGTCTGGTCATGTAAGTGTCTTGCAATTAAGCATATGAAAGGGAAACAGCTTGAGTCTTCCACTTTACAGATTTTTCAGCTACACTTTTCCACTCTACTGTCAAGTAGCATCACTTCTATAAAGAAAAAAAACAACAAATTTTTAAATTTAAACAGCAATTTATCCTCTGAACATACCACCCTCAAACTGCTATAAACATGAACTGGGACAAAACAGAATTTTGAGAACCCTTCTTCAGAAACAACTGATCTTCAAGCAGAAAGCTTATTACAGCAACCGTAAGACAATCATAAAGCTAACGATGACCTCAAGTTAAATGAGAGCACTGGCACAAGACAAACACAATAAAGGTAGCTAGTTTTTCCCATTTAGAAAAATCTTTGAGTTATTCAATACTAGTCAAATCAGGAGTTAGAAAAATACATATTTTAGTAACCGTTTTTTCTTTTAAAGACTTTTTCTAGAAATCACTTTAAAACTACAGAGTGGAGACTGGTTAACACCACAATACATCACTATTATATTATTTTATACTATTGTTATTATTTTATTATAGATTCCCCAATATATCATTAGTTATTAGTGTTCAATACTGCCATAAAATGGAAGTGTTAGAAAAACTTCTGTTTGTTCACGAGAAGTGGGTAGATAGGATTAAAACAAAACATCAGCACATTTAGTCAGTAATAACAGGAACCAGTACTCTGAAGTTTTTATCTCCTTACAGCCAGAGCTGACATGGAAAGTGTGGCATGATGCTGCTGCCACCTCTGGCACCACTACCTTCTCCACGCAGACAAAGTCCTCTAACCTTAGTTAAAGCTACCAGGCAATTTTACAGGACAAAAAAGCCAACTTGTCAACAGTGAGTGTAGCTGAAGGCCAGCAAATTCACTTTTACCCTCAATCTATGCATGACAGATCAGTATACTGGCAAAAGAGAGATCACTGCAGCTGACTGAGGCAGAAACACCTAGAACAGGAGCAGCAGGGAACCCGGGCACACAGATGGCTACAAAAGCCCCACATGTTCTAGTCCTTTTCCTCTTTGGAGCTGGACCTCCAAAAAGCTCAAAGCTGTCAGCAACACCTACTGCTACACATTATGAGCACATCCATCCTCTGGTATTTCTACAGTAACTATACAACCACTTTAAGGATGTTCCCAATTATTCTATGGCTTTTCAAACGTAAAAGCTCGAGTGTTTTTTTAAAAGTGCTGTTTGTATTTCACACTGGATATCAGCACACTGCACGAACGTAGCAGACAAAAATAAAGACAGTTTCCACAGATGGAAACAGATTTCAGCCGAGCGTGACGTCATTTACTTTATATTACTAGTAGATATATGGATAATCCTGCTTACCACTGTAATTTCACTGCCAGTTGTAAGCCCAGCTATTTCAGGTTTTCAGCTGGACTCAGCAGCTACTGTAGCATTCCATCTTTGGTACAGCCACCTCCTCTACAGACATTTTGCTCATGTAAAGAGAAACACTTCTCAACTATATTAGGAGATTAAAATAAAAATACAAAGAAAAAAGTATCAAAAAGCCTTTAAATCTGGATAAAACAACGTATTTGTGTATCCATATAGCTGTATTTTTAAAAATCCCAACCTACTGCCTGTATTATCACATAATCTATGGTCTTACAGTTTTAATAGCTTTAAAGTGAATAATTGTTTGAAAGGCTCACTTATGAAGCAAAGCAACTGAGTTTGCATCTGACTGATAACTGAAAAATCAGTCACCTGTGCACATGTTGCTCTGGCACTGAGCATATTTGACCTGGATAGTAAACAACTCTAAAGCCACAGTTTCAAAAAAATATTAAAACCAAAAGAAACCAAGACACAAATAAAAGCAACTTCGTCACTCACAAGTACTGCTTGCGTGCAGACTCCCCAAACACTAAGCCATAAACATTAACAACAGTGCATTTAAGGGTTCAGTCTGTTCACATTGCCAAAGTGTTGCCCAAAGCATGGACTAGTGTTTGGCACTTTTTTCTTTTATTCCTCTGAAATGCAAAAAAGGAAACACTCTGGGTCCCTTACCTAACAGTTAAAGCAATCCAGGAAGCTCTTTGAGTATGAGATGCTTTGGAGACAACGTCATTCACTAAATTTCCTTTCCTTAACAAATTTTGTAACAGAGATGACACCCATTTGTCCACTCACTCAAAGGCTGAGGATCTCCACAGACTGACAGAGGCAGACACTGTGTGCATCTACAGCAGGAATATGTACCTACACCCTTGAGTGGCAGGCTGGAGAATAAAAGACTCCTCCACGCCGCCACAAAACCATGGAACCGAATACAAAGGCCTGATATGCTGCCTTGCTTTGCTGACCATGCCCAGGTCCCCTTGCCAATACTAAGTCTTTCCCAGTTACGTTAGGAGCAGCTTCCATCCCTGTCATAAACAAACACAAGTTTCTTCTAAGAGCTGGTCAGACAACATGGAAATGCCAGAAGTAACGTAGGCAACACTGTACTATCTATGCAGAAACTAGGTCTGGTGGTGGTAATACCATTTTACTTCTAGATGAACTATAATTACTATTCCACATATGGTTAGCAAGTTTAGCCTAAGCAAGATTTCATTTGAAGGGAAGTTTGCTAATGAAAACTAAATAGCAGAATAAAATCTAAAGAACAATGCTTGAATCTTTGGCTGGCTGTTCTTGGCTGTAAAAAAGGCAAATAGAGCCATACGCCTTAATGTATCCACTGGGATTTCAGTCAGCACACACTGGAAAAGCAGAAGCATTTTTGCTTAGGCTGTATACTGCCCATATACTTCCAAGCCACTCCCATCAAAGATCAGCAGTTTGGATTTTTTTCTCTTTTTTTGGCTACCAAGTGTTAAGGCTACAGTTACGGAGTAAGTCCAGCTGCTATGCACCTCTGTGGTACCCTCAAGCTCAAAATAAGGCATAAGGAGTATCTGGAAGAATCCTCTACAGGGGAAAAAGCCAAAAACCCTGCATGTGGTGGGCTGACCCAGGCTGGACACCAAGTGCCCACCAAAGCCACTCTGTCACTCCCCTCCTCAGCTGGGCAGGGGAGAGAAAAAACAACAAAAAGCTCCAAGGCTGTGGGGAGAGATAAGGACAGAGATCACTCACCAGTTACTGTCAAGGGCAATTACCAGCTCGGCTTGGGTAATTTGACTGGTAATCTATTACCAATCAAACCAGAGTAGGACAATGAGAAGTAAGACTAAAACCATGACACACAAACCCAATACACTGCCAAAAAAGCAAGACCCTGAAGTCATGCTTGACCCCTCCCCCTGAGTGCTACAGCTGGGTAGTCATTTCTAGACTAAGCCAGCTACCAGCTATGTTCTCACATGTCCAGACAAACAAAAGCTTGCCCTAGCATTTTTGTCCTGAATGTTTTTGAAAAGCACTACACTAAACAAAGTCCTTCAGTCCAGCACCTGACAGAATTTAGTTCCATTTTGCTATTCAGATACACAATACTAACCACACAATCTACAGTAGAAGACTACATATTCGAGTAATTACAAAAACTACACTTTGGCCAAAATGTCCCTCTGTTACAGGGACAGGAGAGCATGAGGATCAGCTCCTGAACCCCACACGAAATTGTATCCTACTTTTTCTTCCAACCCCTCTGCCTTGGGCAAGGAGCAGGGAAAATCATGTAAATCCTATTAAAAGAACATGTCTGCTAACAGTAACGAACTTTAAGTTCGGCAACTCCTTTAGCAGATTACAGTTACCAAAATGCAGGAATGCAATCAGAAACAGGTCTGTTAAAATCTTCATAGCATTCTTATGACGAGAACATCCCCAAAAGCCAGAGGAAAAAAATGTCTTAACAGTTAAAGAATATACCCAGAAGCACTGACAGATCTGAATAAAGCACATTCTTGAACAGAGCAAGGCAACTATTAACTTTCCAGCTTAGAAAGCTGGAATTCTCCAAAGCAACTGCCAGATTCTTCCAAAGCACAGCATAACCAATACTAATGCAATTACTCAAACAGTCAGAAATCACCTCAGAATTTTAAGAGGCAAAGTGACATCTCCACTGATTCCTCTAAAACGTGGGACTTTTCTATGCCAGGAACATTTGTTTAATGGGTTGCAAGTACAATTGCAAGCAGCCTGATAGGAGACAATTAAGCCTTTCTTCCAATGCAGACCTCCAGGCTGTTACGAGTATCCTATCCACTTGTGTTTATGGACTAATTATCGATCTACCCCAAATTAGGGAACCTGTTTCCAGATAACTCTTCAAGTTGTCTCGATATGGAAACATCCCTGCCTGAACCTTGAAAGAAGTCTAAAAAGAGCACAACAACAAAAAAAAATTTTAAATTTCTCTTCTGTAAGGGATGTTCTGCACTGGAATCTGTGTGCAAGTGCTGATGTACTTATGGGCTCTAACAGCCCTCTCTCAGGGGCCTGCGGCAGTCTGGAACGAGGGACTGCTAAAAAACAACTCCCGAAGCAAAATCCAGGCCACCCCCTCTAATGAGTCAGCCTGGAAATTCTTTCACATGGTCAAGCTGCATCAGTGCTCTAACACAGTTCTCCCAGTCACTCTTCTCATGAGTTGACAGGGCATTACTGGTATGCAAAACCTGTGAATCACCTCCTGTTCACATATAGGTCCTGTACAATGTAGAAGTACTGGGGGAGAAGCTATTTGCATATCATTCCAACTCAAAGAATCTATGCCCGTGCCTGGAGATCATGCCCAAAACTCGTGTCCACAACTGAGCAATTTTTCTTGTGCTGCTGGATAGCCTAGGCATACTTTAACAAAAAAGGCATAAGTCTGGAGATACCATTACCATGTCATTAAAAGATAAAAAAATCAAAAACCCTACCAGCTAACGAATCCTGTTCAAAATACAGTCATAAGGCCCAACAAACCCAGTTTTACAGAAAATTCCAAGAAGCTAGTACTGGAAGGCAAATAGAAATTGTTATAAAACTCTTAGTCACTTCTCTGCGTGACTACCTATTCACCTCTTGCTTTTACGATACATGTTTGACTCCTGCTGTAATAGCGTCCTGCCCATCCCTGCACTCCTTCCTGTTTACAGTCTTGGGGAGCTCACCACATGTGCAGGGCAGGCAGGTGAGCTCACACCTTCCAAGCACTCACACCGAAGAATTGAAACCAGATCATCTCTAACACTTCCTCGTGATAAAGAGCAAACACGGAATGCCTTCAGTACAGAACAACACTTACTAGAGAACTTAAATCTTCCTCCTAGCTCTTACCTCAAACTCAATAGCAAAATTTCATCCCTGCTGGAGAAGTATTCCTTTTCAGAGCTGCTCACACTTACTTAAATCTCAAGTAAGTTATTTTCCTTCAAATACCTGAAATCATCTCTGATTTCTCTGTTGCTATGACTGCTGACCACTGGAAGCAAAGTATTTGTGGCCCCACATCAGCCAGCTGTGGTATCTGGCAGGAGCACAAGTGAACATTGAGAACTAGCCAACAATTAGGAACAACTGCAGGTACTTCTCAGACAGCTCTTAAGACAGCCTTGCACATGACTGCTCAAAGAAAAAGATGTGTTCTTGTACTGAACTGTGCTGTTCTTCTAATGATCAGCAAGGACTGACAGCTGGCTTAAAGATGTCAGAAGAAACAAATGTACTAATTTGCTATTTATCCTTTTTTAAAAAAACATCAAACCAAACCTAGTTTTCAGTAGATATTTTCTATTTTCATTTAGTATATGCATGAATAAGCTTATTTCATAAAGCAGGTGAGCAAAATACAATTAAGACCACAATTTTTTTAAGTTTAAAGATGAAAGCTGGTACCTACCTGGATGTTCAAAGAAACTGTCACATAAAGAGTTTACATAATAAAGGTAATTGACAGATGACAGAGAAACACACTTATGAGCTTCCTTGCTTTGGAAAAAGTCCTTTACACTTACTGCTCTTGGAGGTACTACAACCTACACATGCAGTTTTCATGAGCAACATGATCCTCTCCATTTAGGATACTTCTGAGAGCTCCTAAAAGACAGGGCTAATTTAATGCAGATAATGGGCTGAACAAGATTAACAGGAACATTACAGATCTAGAATGAGGTGTTTCATTTTGTTATGAGGTTTAAAGTTACTTATGCACTTGTTAGTTTCTTGGCTTCCACAAATTCAAGTAAAAAACTACCAGCTTTTTATTTATACTACTTACTGAGCTTTGTGCCTAGCGTCTTCAAAATTATGTTGGAAGCTTCTACAAATTTTTAAGTCTTTCTTTCTGTGTAAGAACATGACATCCTTCATATCAAGGAGACTTAAGAAGAATCCAGAAGACACCTTAAAACACTTTCCATTGCAATCTAACTGGTATACTGGAAAATTGTTCATTACAGTAACTTCAGCTAACTCGTGTCAAGTCAGCAGCCACTTCTTCTCAAAGGTTTCTCTGCTCTGTGCCACAGTAAATTTTGAAACAAAGAAAGTTAGATGGATGTTTGGAGAGCCAAAGCCAGCATAAAGAAAACAAAGCAAAGACTGTCATCTCAGTACTGCCAAGTCCTGCACATTTTTAAACGTATTCAAGAGTCCTAAAGCTTCAGCTCTTGGAAGTCTCAGAGATCCCAGTCCTGGTGAAATGACCAGGTAACAATCAAATTTGCATACAAAGACGATATTTCCTCCAGCACAGAATTGGAACAGAAGCAGTAATGCAGCATAGCTGAAGAACAGCAATACCAATTAAGTGACAGAAGTTCTGCAGGTGATAGAAAACTAAAACAAACTCTGCCAAAAATACATGAACACCACATCCCTGGAATAAAAGCCAAAAAAGCCCAACAGAATACGTTCTCATTACAGCAACTGTACTTAATGTTTAAAGCAGCCTCACTCGTTTAATGTATGCAAATCCCAAGGCAAGATAACTCAGTGTTTTAAGTGGCAATAATCGCTTTCACTGCTGTGGGGAGAAAAAACAATTGGTTGTCTGAAAGGATCCAAGGCCAGCTTTTTATTTATTAAAGTTAATTTGGGCATATTTACCCCGAGTTATATTACCTTCAATCAAACTATGGAAGTCACAATGGGAAGCCCATGTATAAACACAGACTACAGACATCCAAGTCTCAACTGCAGGCGATGGGGAGAAATTCTTTGCATTAAAGTGTTCACACATTTCCTCTATTGACTCCACAGCTGCCTAAGGACAAAGTGTCCTGATGTATCCAACGCTCGAACTGCAGCTTCAGGAACCCAGTACTTCAATAGTATTTTCCGTATTAGAGGAAACTCAGTTTATATTCTCTCAGGACTCTAAAGTCATGCCCATTCTCAACTATTTTTCAAATCTAAAGCCTTATTCAGCTTTGACAAGTGGCTTCAAAGCTAGCTACTGCACTGGAGCTCCCCTTCCAGGCTTGGCCATCACTTAGAGCCTAGGCTCGTTCCCTCTAACACCTCCGAATGCCATAGTCAAAAAATGGATTTCCACTTGGATTCTTACCTTTTCAGCTTTGGTTTTCACCCTGCATCAAGTCTGCCAGAGACTTGAGCAAATTTCACAAGTTAAAATCCACAGTCATTGCTTGCTGCTCTAAGAGTATCTTCTGTATTTTTGGAGTATTAATCAACATCAAAATAACTGGCTATAGGAAACTGACATTGAAAAGAGGGGTGGTCCCAACTAAAAATTGCTTCTGCTGATTCCAAGGGAAACCACATTTTATTTTTGAGCTGTCTACTAGTAGAAGGCAAATCACACTGCATGTAACCACACATTCATATGGGTTGCATTTTTTTGTTTTAAAGTGTCCACACTTCTATAGGTCACACTGTGTGGAATCTGTCTGGGTGGCTCCAGAGAGAAAAGTGAAGTTCATAACCCAAAGGCTCAGGAAGGTCCTACTTAATCATTACACATTCTTGAACCCAAGGGTGTCATCACAGACCAGCCTCAATGTCTTGCCTCTCCCAAAAAAATGCTACAAAAATTCCACAATCTGAACAAAGTGGTAAGTGGAACCATAGAACACCAACTCTTGAAGTAAGAGTAATCACGTCTTATCTCTGCCCCAGACAGCTGGTGGTTTTGCTTTTAATCATCCACAGTTACAGACATTTTAATTTCTTGCCTTAAGGTCCCTGATTTTCAAATAATTCTGGTAATCTTATAACCCAGAAATGTACTTCTGAAGCCTCTTAGAGCATTCAAAAAACCAAACCTCCCCATTGTACACAGGAAAAGGTTCCTATGAACTTTGTATTTGGCAGATGCTGTTGAGGTAGCATCTGGACTTGTCATTCCCAAGTATATGTGTTTCCTCAATTATACCTGGTACTCAGAGAACTCTGTGAAGATTCTGGTAGATACTGAGTCAAGACTGACAAGCCCTATTCATGCAGTTCTATGAGTAACTTCACCTCATTGTCAAAAATACAATGCTAAAAGGTACCTTAATTTCCTCCCTTTTGAATCCAAACCATTTATGGGTCTTTCTTAAGAGACCCATGCATTAATTAATTAGTTAGAGGGGTAGGTTTTGCTCCCAAAAATAAATAAAGCACACTATGTTGATTAACCAAAAAGAATTTTTTGAGAGAAGAATTCTGTTAACACAAATATGTTTGACTGATTTTATGTAAATAGGCTAAGAAACCACAAAATACAAAAGAAATGTGTGTCTTTTCAGAAATTTTATTTTCCAAATGCAAATGAAAGATAATTTGCCCAATTCACATTATCCTCTTTATACAAATGTAAATTCCATTTTGTCTTCAACCATTCAAGGATAACTTTTAGACAAGAGAAACTACCCCTTGAAGTTCTATAAGTAGAATAGTAAAACCAAAACTGCTTACATTGCAACTACGGCAAATTAATGACTGCCAAAGCAGTCATGTAAAACATATATTTTATGTTTCTGTGGTTATATTGTCTTCCAAGTGAACCATAAGCTGTTCACTGCTGAAAATTTTGAATAGGTCAGCTTCTAAAACAGTCTAATACTAAACACACTGCAACTGAGTAATCCTAAACATGCCTTTAGACATAAAGGAAATTATGAGTTCTAGAACAAAATCCTAATCTGGGGGGAAGGAAAAAAAAAAAGATTAGCAGACAGAAGTGAGTAATAACAGCACAAAGCCAAATAATTAATATTTGGGTTTTTTATATTAGTTTAAGGTAACGTTACCGTACTGTAAAAACTAATCAGGATATCTTTAAGCTGGTGACCATCTTCCTCACTCTCCTTTCCAGAGTTTTGATCAATCAGTTACAAAAAAAAACAGGGTGGGGGGAAGGAAATAACAAAACCAGACAGTGGTGGGAAGGCACAAGCACAAACTGTTTTCTGATTTTCCCCTTTGAGCACTGCAAGTTCCAACAGCTTTAACACAAAAAAGTACAGCATTATGTCAGGCTTCTCACACGAGGAAAAATTCTGCTTGGGAAATCCTTGCACTGAAAGCCAGGTTGCAGGCTTTTGAAATAAATTGCACCCAGTTTTCAACATCAAATGCAAGTTCCAACTGTCTTCGGGATGCATGAGCAATGTTCCAAAGATGATAAACACAGGGCAAACATTCACCTAGTTAAACCCACCTCCGTGTCGATGCTTGCAGACTGCTATGAAACACAACAGAAACAGAAGTAACGCCCTATTATTTTGTCAGTGATAAACTGAGCAGCAAAGTAACAGCCATGGCTGACAAAAAGCTCAACACAGAGCCTCTGCGGGGTGTTTTATTTCCCTCATGTCCAAAAGCATCTTGTCAGATTATTCTGTGCCACTGAGGCCAGTCGTGTTTGAAGTCATGCTGGTCAGCAAAAAACCTGCAATCACCTTTCCTCCCTAGACTCTACACACCTCATCTCATTTGTCCTGTAGTAAATTGTTACAATCTAGTCTGGCAGGTCTTAAAAAACTGAGATTGACAACAGGGGGATCATACTGTTGGCAGCTGTAATATTTTCTTCTGTAAAAACATAGTACTTTCACAGCTTTTGAAATTTTGGGATTTCAAAAGCAGAATAAAAAGGACCAAAAAGCTTAGAGAAAGCTCCTTTACACACGGAACAACAGAAGAGAGGGCTTTGCCAGACATGTTTTTACGCACATTTTTAAGATAATATCTTATCTAATATTAAAATTATTGAACCAAAGCAACTTTTTTTTTTTTAATCAAAATTTGGCTCAGGATCTTCCTCAGCCTTGCACAAGCATATGAGGAGCTGCCTCTACACACAAACCCAGGAAAGACAAGCCGTTCCGTCCGGGCTGCAGAAACGCTCAATAGCCCACAATGTGCTCGCTCAAAGCAGACATCAGCTTGTGGAACATGCAAGAGTGGAGGCTGTTTGTTTTAATTAGAAACATCCTTTTGTGCCAGATCATGCAGTTCTTGGTATTTCTTTATCTATAATGCATGGGACACAGATGTGGGTTTCAGCACGTTTTGTAAGGGAGCACATGCCAAGACCATTAAGTAAGAACGTCAGACTCCACAGGACGCCTCTAGCCGTGCTCCATCTGCTCTGAGCGAGCTCCAGCCCACCCGCCTGCCACAGGCTGGGCACGCTGACCACGCATGCTCTGCACCCACACCATCCTGTGAACACGCCAGAGAAAAGAGCAGCCAGGCTACAGAGCAAATGTTGACTTAAGGCAAGGTGTGCCAGGCAGGCAGTAGGGACACCTCTTTCTTACACGCTGTGGTAGACAGTCATTTTGCATTGTACTCACTCAAGAGGTGCTACAAGTCACATACAAGTGAGCAGAAACTTCTCATTGTACATATTAGGATTGCCTCACTGAGAAGCCGAGCTATTGGCGAGAAGCGTTCTGATGATTTCATTACTCAATTATGTAAATGATTTTAAACTTTCACACAGACAGGACAATGCACTTAATCCCTAGACTTACATATGCTTACAGATTTCAACCCATAAAACTGAATACACTCTAAAAAATCTGACACCTTGTTTAATTAGAACAGCTGCACTGTTATTACTGGAACTAGATGCACAAGAAAGAAAAAGCAGCAAATGTGAAAGCGAAGAATGTCGTTTCAGAGTACGCTTTAACCAGTCTGGTCATAGACTAAAGTCTAAAATAATGCTGGTTTTGTCCTGCAACCTTTCATTCTCAACACAGCACTTACCTAGCAACTACGCAATGGCAGCGTGAGCTGGTGCAGGTCACTGCAATGAACAAAAGATTAACTTCTGTCACCGCTAATTTTCAATCTAGGTGACAAAACAACCAAACCTACACAGTGGTCACAGAGTAACATTTGGATCCTGTGGAAAGTGAATGAGGAGAGGGTGAAGGGCCGGATGGCCCCTCCCAGCAAAAGGACAGTGAGATCTATTTAAGCACAGCACGAAATGCCAAGGATAACTGATACATGGTCACTGATTTGTTCCAGTTCTGTGATGAGACAGACATTGCAGCACATCTCACTCACACGATGACAGCAACTCCTTTTTCCCCACAGGTGCAGCAGCAATTTATAGGCCTTTAAACTGGAAGGATACCGACAGAAATTCAGCATCCAACAGCAGTCAACATCCTTCATACTTCAGCTGCAACCATTCTTCCAGAGAGCAGGCTACAAACAGTCAAAGAAACTCTCCCACAAATGGCCCTTCCAACTTGAAGATTAGGCTATTAAGCTATAGCTATTCCTTCCACACAACACTTGGTATTACTGTTACTTAATTCCATCTGAGGAGCTGTGATTGCTTCAAGACATGTTTGACAGCATGTTGATTAGCAAACAAGAGGGCAAATATTTTTGTACTTTATGCTTTTAATTTAAAAAATTGTACTCCAAGAACAAGACACGATCTGGGTTACAGTCAAAGCATACACAGTTACATAAAACATCCACCTACATGCTAAGCCGGGGTATTCCTGACAATAATCCAATCAACACAGAAGCCATGGCTTTGGCCACCCATTCTCAGATATGAAGTAATTCTAGGGGCAGCTGGACATCTGGAAACATCAAACAACAACACAAGCATTAAAAGTAGAGTAAGATAACGCCTTGGAAACTACCATTAAAGAAACAGCTCCAATCTGTAAAGCAGCAAAGGCTGAAAGAGACTAATACTACTTCCTAACCTTCAGGTCACCTCCCGTGTCCCCCAGACAGTCTTTGTCCAGCTTAACATATTTAGTTATAATCTAATATCAGCATCAAGGAGTATTTGCAAGGCTCTAAAACAGGGGTGGGGAAGACAGACATTATAAATACAAGCAACTAGAAAGCTAACTACTAGTACCCAAGACAAATACATCCTCCTGTGGAGCACTGCAACTCTCCCTTCCAACATTCATGGATGCTGACCAACTTAACTGGAAACAGACCATGTACTCAAACATGAAGGGAGAGAGTGTGTTGCAAAGCAACACAGATGGGGGAACTTTCATTTCTAAGTGAGGAGGGAAAAAAGTTAACAGATTACAGCAGACAGTCTGCTTTAACAGATTGCAAGAACAAAATGGCCATCTACTTTGTATTTAGGATGCTTCACATCTTTGCTTGGCACAAGAGGATGGTCTGATCTCATCCATACCAGGCTGTGACTGACAAGTACTCAGCGTGTTTACTATTAAATACTGTCTCAGCAACTGATGTGTACACAATTGCTCAGACCTTACAAATGAGAAGAATGAGCAATCCAAGCAGACTAAAAGTCAGGCACGAGCTCTTTTCGAAGTTAACAAGATGGGCAGTCACAAATTTAAAAATTTATTTCCACCACTAAAGACTAAGAACTTGACAATATGTACCACTCTGAGAAGTTTTCTGAGACTCTGAATGAGATATTTATCTTCAAGGAAAAACCCTGAAGTAAACATTCCAAAAACTGTTGCAACAGCCAGCGTGTTTCAGAAATAATAACGAGCTATACTTACTACAACAGCACCCAATCGACACAGAATTTGAAAATGAAAAGATGTTTTAATTATGCACTTCAAGTCTTCTGCTTCTTGACATAAAGATGACATGCGATTAGTACAAGGTATTCCACAAGTTTAGATGCTTAAGAATAATAGCGTTGATAGAGCAAAGGGAAAAGATTTCATTAAAACAAAGTTTTGCTGAAGATTATTATGTGGAACAGTGAATTTGAACCACTCCCCCTTTCCTGTGCATGACTCCTCAAGACAATTCACACGCAATTAAGAATTCAAATTCTCTACTCGCTCCATTCCCTAGTTCCTTAAAACTTTAACCAAACCATTTTAGCGGAGTTAATGAATCCCAAATTGCAAAGTCTCAAACTGAATCAGAAGGCAGTTTGCTTGGGACACACGTGTCAGGACAAGTCCACCACATCAGAAGTCAGCAGAGGGCACTGCGACACACCTACGAATTAATATTTTGCTGTTCTTTTGGCCCTGAAACATAGGAGGTCAGTCGGGAGTGGAGAACTCTGCCACGGACAGAAAAACTGCTGCTCCTTCCCATCACCCGTCAAGATGACAGGAATTCTTAATGGCTGCCCACACGCAACAGGGCTGCACGGGGCTGCTATGGACACGTGCACCAGGAAGCCGCCACACCAGAATCAACACGCTACAAAAGTGCTCAAAAATACCTTTCTTAGGGCATCTAAGGGAAAGACAGCACACACCTTCCAAACTGCAAACACACAATTCAGAGACCCAAAGTCACTGAAATAGGTGTATCTGAGAAGAGGCCCGGAAGGAAAACAGATCAAAAAAGGAAGACAATGGACACCGAGAAAACAGGACAAGGAGGATATTCTCAAGACTATTGAAGTTAAGACCTCTCATGTCACACCATGTCTACTTCCGTGCTACTTCTCACCTTCCGTTTCCACGTGAATTTTGCTTTATTGGCGAAGTTAAACAATAGTCTCAAAGCTGTCCAAGTTCTCATTGAACACTTTCGCCTTCCCGGGAAATTGAACACTGGGAAACTTTTAAGTCCCACAGCTAGGAAACAAGGACATGAGAAGGTGGAAAGCATTTATAAATAATATTTAGGACTCCCTTTTTAGCAAAAATAATTAGGGCACACAGATGAGTGACCAACGGCAACCAGGAAACCAAACTACACAGAACTGCACAGTTCATTATCCTTTATTGCCTTTTGCAATAAATCTGTGGAGAACAGTAGCTGTTCTCTTTATTCCCTGTCCTATTGGGTTAGGCTCACAGAAGACTTTATTCTTATGCAAATACAACCCTTTGCAATTCAGGGGGAAAAAAACTCAACTAACTTCACAAGGATTTGGTCATCAGAAATTAAGGTACTCAGCATTGCTGCCATTTCCCTTGAAACCAACACAGTCTAAGTAGTTAAAATGAGAATTCTCTGGCTGGTGCTCTTACGTAACAAAGCAGAAACAGGTTGAGCAGCTCCATCTGATGTACAGAAAGCAAATGTATGCCTCTTGCCTCTAGCGCCATGTACTGCCATGGGAAGACCACACTGACAAAGTGCACCAACAGCAATTCCTCCCACAGCCTCTCTCCCAAATCTCTGTCGTCCTTTGCCAATTCTGGAACGTGATGTTCCACTTCGCAAGTTGCAATTATGTGACAAGTCTCAGGGAGGGCAGCGAGGGGGAGAAGGACTGCTACTTATCTAGGTGACTGGACTGCAGCAGGAACATGTACGTGGCAGTGTGAGAAAGCTCCCTGACAAAGGTTTCAGATGAAATTACACCAGACAGCTTAAGGGGGATATCTGTCACCAACAAAACAGGAACATCCTATCACACCCTGCCTTGGATCACACACTCCTGCTACATACTTCCTGCTAATTCGGATGTCTGTTGGACTGCTTTGTGAGCAGATTCACTTCATTTGCCTGGCAAAAAGTCACACACAGCAAATCTCAGCTCAAGAGACCCAATAAGCACTGAGGGCCCCAGAGCCACAGTGCTACTCAGCAAGGAGCATGAGGAAGACTCTGCTGCCCAAATATTACTCAACCTGTATGAGGGAATATTATTCAAATGAGCACAATAACCCATCAGTTTCAGGAAGGAACAGTACAATGCCCATGAAAAAGACGAGAGGTTGCATTGCAGTTTACCCTTTCTCAAACAGAACTTACACAACATGTAACATGATGCTTCTCACCTAAGAAAGTTTGCCTCTTTGGCTTTCAAAAGCTCAAGTTTATGAAGTCCAGTACACAACAAAACTGCCAGTCTACCTCTTCAGCTGATAAACTACACTCAGCGCAGACCCCCATCTCACACTCGCAAGCGTTCTTCTAGTCCTCTCAAGTCTGCTACAAGTTAAAAAGGAAAAGTTACCAGATTTTATGGTTTACTTTGGATCGATCGACAAGCAACGGTTGCCATTTGTGCGTGACAGGCACGAGCAGCCCGAGTTCGCTCCGCAGCCCCGGGAAACACGCACTCAGAGCAGGAGACACACGGAGTAACCACGAGGCCGGTGCAAGTTTAGGGGGGGAGTCTTGGGGAGCACAAGGACTCTCTGAGGCACACAGACCCCCAAGGGGCGCGCAGGGCACCCGGCTCAGGAGGTTGGGGGAAGGAGAAAAGGGGCGCCGCCTCCCTCCCACTGCTCATCGGGACCACCCCCGCTCCGGGAAATAAGCCGCCTCCCGCAGCCCCAGCCCGGTACTCACACGACCGCTCGGGAGATCATCCAGGACACCATCGCGGCGGCAGCAGCGCCGCATCCCCTCAGCCGGCCGGGCC
>VZTA01001066.1:309875-328788 GCA_013398855.1 Mohoua ochrocephala
GGGGAGCGGGCGGGGCGGGGGGACCCCGGTGCGTGTGAGGGCATCGGGGCGGGCAGGCCTGGGGAAGCTGCCTCCTCCTGCTTCTTCACCCAGCACCTGTCTGCGCAGCAGTGGCGCGGGTCCTAGACCCCCACACGGAGACAGCCTTTGCACAGCGCCCGGCAGAGAGAGGAACAGGTAGAAGTCGTTAAGATTGCAGTAAGGCACCTTTCTCCCCTTCTCACCTCCTCCATCTGAAACACAGTGACCAACTCTAGCAAGGAGAAGGGTGGGATGCTCACCCCTTGCCTTGGTCTTTGGCCTGTGCTCCCCCTGTTCTCGCTATGCTGTAAAATGTTTGGTAAGCCAAAACATCCGTGTCACGCATTGAAGTCACCTCAAGTTGGCCAGCTGCCCCGGAACGTGCTGAACCACTCGTGTGCTGGACGGGTTAGATAAGGGCGCTGTGGGGACACGGGGGACACCGGCTGGAGCCCTGCCTTCGGAGCAGAGCGTAGGGCCAGCCCACTCCCTGGGCTCCCGCACCCCTCTGAAGCGCTAGGAGAAGGTGCTTCTCCTCCCGCACCCCTCTGAAGCGCTAGGAGAAGGTGCTTCTCCTCCCGCACCCCTCTGAAGCGCTAGGAGAAGGTGCTTCTCCTCCCGCACCCCTCTGAAGCGCTAGGAGAAGGTGCTTCTCCTCCTGCACCCCTCTGAAGCGCTAGGAGAAGGTGCTTCTCCTCCTGCACCCCTCGGAGAAGGTGCTTCTCCTCCCGCACCCCTCTGAAGCGCTAGGAGAAGGTGCTTCTCCTCCATTCTTGCTGACAAGCACTCAGATCCAAGGACTGTTCAAGGTCACGTCCTTAGGTGGGCCACACAGAATGCTACATGCAGTTAATCCAAAACCGCAGATGACCAGGAAGATACGCGTGGAAGGATTAGTGCCTCTCTGCCTTGTTACTTTTGTTTCATCCCCTACACATCTTGTTACCAGCTGCTGCCCAAGGCAGGACAGCAAGCAGGGCAGCCCACAGCGTAACCCAGTCCAGGTACTCTTGCCAAGGTCATGGTCTGGCAGGTTGAGACGTGCAGGAGAAGCTGATTGCTCCTCGATACCTTAGTTCATCCATTGGAATCCATCTCCACCTACCAGTTTTACACTTCCTGCAGAACTGCTTGCACATATAAAAGGACAATATTTTGCTGAAACTGACTGCTTCATCTTTTCTCAGAAGACTAGGTTGTATGAAGTTCTGCCCAAGCCATCGCTGAAAACATTCCATTTTACTCTTCTGATTTCAAGAAGTGTAACAGAGGAATATCCAAAGTGATGGATGTCAATGCTACTGAACATGCCACTCAGCAGCTAAAATAGGGAAAGAGCAGATTACAGTTTCAGCACCACTCCTGCTGCCTCTCACAGTAAATGACATGCCAAAGTCAGCATCACAATCTCTAGAAGAAATTAGTTCTTTAACATACCTTTAAGTGGGGATAATATGCAGTTTCCCTGCCTGCCATACAGCGAGAAGAAAGAGCTTAATCTTTGTAAGCTACTGTCGTACTCAGATGAGAGGTGCCAGGTGAATGCAAGATGGTTTCTGTTCCACAGGCAAGCACCAGAATTCCTCACCTCCTCCCACCAGTAAAACCCAGCCATGGGCATCTTCACTCCCCTGCAGCCTTCAAACACGCCACACACAGTCAAAAGAAGGGACAGAAAGAGGGTAAATAATCAATTGTGGAACATTTCAACAATGACAGTGTTTGAAAACTGTTGTTATAGTTGTGTACTGTGAAATTTGAAGCCTGAAATGAGAACGTATACCATGTAAAAAGAAATTCTGGTCTTGCAAATAATTATACTGCCCATCTTGGGTGTCTCCTCACGGTGACCTTTGTGGGGGGTTACTGATGCAGGAAGAGGTAGAGAGGAATTTGTTTGTGAGCAATTTAAAGTACACCACTCATCAATCTTATTTTTGAAACAGGCCTAACCTGAAAGCATTCTTCCTTTCATTCAATGAAAGGAGAATTCTGAACCACTGCCTCTATGCTCTTTGAATAACAAACCTCCCCAGTGCTAGACTGTGCAGAGCGAATTCACACAGCAAAGCATTTGTTATATAAATTACCTGGCAGAGATTACATTTTAGACTCCAGTTCTGTAAACTCCTGCTGCCTGCCTGACGCTCCGTTGAAGTTTGCAGCATTCCAGTCCATCTAGAGCAAACTGCAAGGAGAGAGCTCTGGTTCACAGCACATGAAATTAAGTATACAATACATTTCTCTGCTGCGAGCAATTGTGTTTGGTACTAGCTCAGAGAACCATTCCGGGCAAAGACTGATACTCTTTTTTACTGCCTGGGATTGTGTATACAATAATTCCATAGCTGCATATTTCATTTCATATGGAATATGTTTATACAAAATAAAAAGTGGTTTTCCTCTAAGAGACATTTATTTTTCTTGCGTTTGTTACCATGGCAATACTGTCTCTGGTGGAAAGCTAAATTTACATTTAAAGAGGCATTTTTTTAAAAGGGTAAAGGCAGATGGCTCCTAAGAGTAATTTATCTTGCTCAGAAGATTACACTTTATTTCACAGAATGTTTTGAGACTTAATTCAGTGCAACAAGCCGGGTGGTGGCTGCTGGGCCCTCAGCAGACAGGCACGGGGATGCCCCATGAACTTCCCTGTATTCCAGTTGACACATAATGATAATCCATGCTCCTGCATGGCAGAAACACAGGGAGCAGCGTGGCAATTAAATCCATGCCGTGTACTTACTCAAACTTGGCGTGTCTTACTCATATGTCTGTCTATTGCTGTGTAAGGAAGAGACTTACAGATATCTCATTACATTATATCTTTAACACCCCTTCCAAAAGCCACTTAATACAGTTTAAAGTTGCTTTAAATAGTTTTAACAGTGTTTGGAAAATCATTTGTAAAGGCCACCTAACTTCTTTGATATAATGCAATGTATGTATACAAACATCAATGTTTAGCTTTCACCTCTTTTACAGGTAAACAAACATTTTAATTACATTGCAGCTGTGCAAACAGTAATTGAGCAACATTTAGGAAGACACAAGCTAGTTTCTGACAGAGGGATTCAGTTCCCTGCATTACAAGGATATGCTTCCCAAAGACAGAACCACTTGCCTCACATATGTTAAAAATACACATAGGTTAATCACAGGGATGGGTTTTTCTTAGCTTCACTGCTTTATATTCATCTATCCTAGATGAGTCTCAAATCTAGAACAATTTGAAAAAAACAGAGAATTCTTTCAGTCCTGAATCACACCGCATACATTTGTAATTTTGGGATCAGAGCACAGAGCAGATGATGCCAGTTTATCTGTTAAAACAGCAATACAGATTGAGTGAAGATGAATGTCTTAGAATACTCTAAGCTGATGTTATTACCGTAACTGATTAATTAATATGGTTGAAATTTGTGGTTTATGCTACCTTCAGGTATTTAACTCTGGATCTACCTTTCCCATGCGTGAAGCACAGCAAAGGTAGGCTCTGATCTCTAGGTAAAAAGCCCTCCCGCCTTAATGGGGTTTAATTTGAAAGTGAGTGTTGGGCAATGCTATGGATGTTTTATGAAATCAAAGCAGCCGGAGCTTTTGCACAGACTTCTGGATGTGCCACTTCTTGCTCCCACGTGTTTCAGCCTCCCAGCACAGCATCTTGCCAAGGAACATGGCAAAGCCAGTTCGTGTCTGGTACAGCTGTGTCTTAAGTTCCTTTATTCCAGCATGCAGACAGAATGCTAAGAGGCCATAAGTTTATTTCTTCCAGAAATGTTTGTGTGAAATTTATTAAAATTCCAAATTAGGAATGTAAAGCACCCAACTTAATGAAAAAAACAAAGTTTCAAATGGATGTTTCTGCCTCTTTCGTTTCACTATTGTTCTCAGTTTTATTAGCCTGACATTCCTTTTAGGGCTCTTGCTTCTATATGAGTAAGTAAAATCCCTAGGTTTTGAATAATTTCCTTCCCTCATGTTCACAGATACACCTGCAAATGCAAAACCTGAAAACACAAACAGCAACATGATGTAAAATTTATGGTTTAAGGCGTTTCTGGAAGTCAGTTTCCTGATTTTCAGGGCCCTGACAATTCCAGCTAGTGAATTTTAAGCAAAACAGAATTTGGAACTGAAAAAGGCATCTAGCTAGAGTTGTAGGATGGCTGCACTATGTAGTAGAGGGGAATCCTTGCAAGCAGAGGAGTTAGCAAATGCAGCAGGCCCAGACGCTTTTTTTTCAAGACTATGAAAGAATGATGTCTAGCACTGTTAATTTTGTCACTTGTAGGTCAGGAAAAGCAGATGAGGCTGAGACAGAACACTGAAAGCAATTCAGAACAGCCCTGTCAATATAAAGCCAAAGCATTTTCGTCGCTCCAGCACCAGCCTGTTTTGACCGCAGCAGTCAATTCAGACAGAATCCAATTAATCTTCTGAGTACAAATATTAAAAGGGTACTCTATTTACCATTTTAAAGAAAATTCACTGTGCTGTGAAAAGGTTTATCATGCAACTGCTGATTGGTTTTATCAATTTTTAATGGGTTGCAATGGGTTAAGTGCCTCCAGTTCCTTCTTACCAGAAACATTAAAGCTCCCATTAGGATTTTTTTTTTTCTTAAGGGAAACGTGATCTAAAGAGGAAGGGGAAAGTTCAGAACAGCTCCATCTGAGACTTTCTCCTGGCAGCAGTCATCTGTCCATCCGACCTTATTGCTTCCATTTGGAGTTGAAAGCATATAAAATGCAGCCCCCACGAGGGCAAGCTGAGGCAACAGAGGAGCTCATTTCCAGCCCAAGAGGCTCTCACGAAGCCGCTCTGCTGTACCTGTCACTTCCCTGCTTCTGTGCTGATGAGCTATAGACAGAAAGGTCTGACACGTATCGCATGTGGACCTTCAAACATTACTCTGTAGATAAGTGTAACCACACCAGTACATCCCAGCAGGGCAGTCCAGCGGAGAGATTTGTGTAGTTATTTCTCCCATGTTCCCAAGTAGAGCGGCCTTAAAGCTCTTAACTTGTTCAAAAGCTGCGGCTGAATGCTGCAGTAAATACACGCCTCCCTCATGAGAGCAAACCCATTTTAAATGATGGGCTACACAGACTCTGGCATCTGATGATCCACTCTCTGGGATTTGAAATCTGTACACAGAGACGCAGACCAAAGCCAAATTATTCCTTCCTGTCTGGGTAGTATCATCTCAGCTATATTCCATCACTACTTGCGATGCGTCACATTTAATAATTATAGCAATCTGTTGGAGATTTTTTTTTTAAATACACTTTCTGCTTTTGATGTTTCTGATCCCTATGGAAAGCTTATGTTATTTTATAGTCTGCTGAGTAAGCTCATGTGCACGCCAGCTGCATTTTATCAGGGAGCAATGTTTGCCTTTTGAACCGGCTGATAAATTTTCCTCAGAATGTTTCGGAGATACACATTCTTTGGCAACACTTAGAATGTTGTTCAGCACAATATCTATTTGCAGCATGTCAAAGTCTCCAGCTAAACAGTGCTTGTTCAACATTGCCACCAGCCCAAAAGAGGTGGAAAAAACATATCTTAGAAACAGAAAGTTTATCTGCTGCATAACAAAGCCAGGATCACCCTATGTCATTTGGACAGATGTCCTGTCCTACCTGTTCCTGAAGCCTTTCAACAGCGATTACACACCTTTTCTTAACTATGTTTAGTAGTACTTCATTATCCTACTGGGAAGCTTCTCCTTGTATCAATGTTAAGCTGAGTCAAGGAGCATTCAGGAGTTTTTACCCTGTCTCCCCCACGTATGGAAGGAAAAGTGTTAATTTCCTTTGCAGCAACTTCAAAAAACCGAAACCGGTACTTAAGCTATTAAATCTTCCTTTGAACAAAGAATTCCTTATGGGATATTTTCTAGTCTTTTTGATTCCTTTTCTAACACCCAACTTTCTTGAAATGCAAAGCCCAAGCCCATACACAGAGCTCGAGAGGAGCATAATCAGCACCAAGAGCTGAAGGGCTACATCGCACATTATCCAGCAACTCAAAAGGCTGCCAGCAAAGGACACTGGGCTATCAGGTTTCCCTTTTCTCCTTTCCCACCCTCTCGGGGCAGCACAGCACGATTAGCTGGGAGAGATACTCAGGGAAACCACTGCTGTGAACCAGCAAAGCAATTCCTACGTACAACCCCCCAAGCCAGCCTTTAGCCAGCTGACCCCACTATGCCTTGCTTTCTCATTCCAAGACAGGTCTAGTCAAAACTGCTGACCAACAAATGCATTTAAGGAAGCTGTTTTATTAAACAATATCCTGATTTGTTTTTCCCTTGGAGCAATGGTTTCTGTCTTCTCATTACTTGGGTTCCTTTTCTCCCAAGAATTGTCCTCTCTCTACATTCTCCCCTGAATTGGCAAAAAGGTCTCTCTGGATTTTAAAACTGGAAGGTAATATCAAATCATTTCATCCCAGTTAAACCCAAGACACAGAATCATTAATTCATGTGTCGTGTCAGATAACCTTTGTTTTCTAGAAGCAGTGCTGCCGACAAAGGATATTGATTTGAAGGCATCAGAACATCGATTTTTTTTTTTAATTTTCCTCAGTGGACTGTTTTCCTCTCTAGAAAACTAGGCCCATGCTTTTAAACTTTGAATTTGCCTTTAGTTTCCAGTTTAGGTTCCTGCTATGCTTTAAGTGATAGATTAAAGAGGCCTTTCATGCTCATTAGCTCTCCACAAGAGATGCATAAGTCACCTTTCAATCTCTTGATAAATGAAGCTGCAAGTTTCTTTAAATGTTTTTTTTAGTCCCTAAATGCTTTATGGTAGATTTCTAGCTCTAACCCCAAATTTGTCCAGCATTTTCATATACTGAACTTTGTAACCAGATTTCTGTTAACTTTACGAACTTTCTGTTTGAGTGGCATAAGATAAATCTGCCACCTACTTTTGTTCTCATTAATAGAGAAAGCAAAATGTTCTTGGGTGCTCATGTTCCATCGTTTGTCCTCTTTGATCCAGGCATCTTCCTTGCATACTACTTCTCAAACTCCTGGCTACCAGTCTGAATGCTTTTTTGATGTTTGTTCTTGGAGGGCTCACCTAACACAGGAAAAATTACTTTCCTTTCAAAGAGCCCAGGTTATTAAGCACTTCCTTCCACAAGGATGCTGTTCTCTCTTGCTGGAAGTTAAGAGAGTTAGCACAAGGTTCCCCAGGATTCTTCAGGCAGAGGGAAAGGGGGATGGACCCCAAAGGCATGGCTGGAGAGGAGCACCCATGTCTCCTCACCCCTGCAAGCACAAGGACAACTCCTGCTGTGCCAGCTGACTGCCCTCCCTTCCTTCCCACCTCTGACAAAGCCTCCCAGGCTTGTCCTGAGGTGCAAAATCAAAGCATAATGTTTCTATAAAATATATCACAATCACACGGAGTGTACAGTAGATCAACAGCAATAGGATCAACAGGCCTTATACTGTATCTAACTTCCAATTTGCAAAGCTTCTAGAGGCAACATTCATTTCCACCCTGCAAGAAACAAGTACTTGCTTCTTCCCATACAGAGTGACTCAAGTCAGCACGGAGGAAAATAAAGATTACACAGAAAAAAAAAAGAAGTTGGCACTTCTGTTTGCTTTCTTGTTCAACATTGCCCAAACCAGCAGATATACACAGCAAAATGTCTCTCTTGGTCCACAGGTCCCTACACAGAAACCATTTGTTTCTGCCTCCAGAAGATTTTTCCCATCTTCTGTGGCAAGGAAGTCACCCTTTAGTTTTTTCCTCTGTTATTCGAGTAGCATATTGCCAGCTAACAGGATACATTTCTGTGTAGTCTGCTGTCCTTAGAACACAAGTGCAAGCTGTTTAATACATTAGCAATAATTGTCAAAGGTTTGAAGCCTCTCTGGGGAGCAGCAGGAGGTTTGCACAGGAATTTTGTGCACTGCTAGAAAGCCCTATCAGTGTGTTTTACTACCCACTCAGAAGGCAGCCTGAAGAAGTGTCTCTCACACTCGAAACTCTGCCACCTTTGCTTTCCAAATAGCCTTTTAGTTCTTAGGAAAGTTGACTCTGAGAAAAGGAGCACAGACAGTCTTTCAGCCTGTCTAGACATTCTGGATGCTGAATGTTTAATAGCCTGGTATAGCATAGCTGGACTATAGCAGTGGAAAGTGATGAAGGCAGGAAAAACAATAGGCAGAACTTCTGGTTTGACAGGCATAAATGCACTGTGTCTGTAGCTGCTCTGAGCTGGTAGCCTGCAGGAGGCTAGGAAACAATCATCCACTTTATGTCAAGGAAGCTCTGTCTAGACAAATCAGAACTTCTTCCCACAGAGCTTTACCTTTTTTGCATATCCCTTGTCTCCCAGAAGTTGCTAGAAATAACTGTTAGGCATCAAAATTTCCACAAAAGGCTCTGTCTAGCAAGTCAAAAATGAGAATCAGTAGCTGGTTTGTTTTGGCTTCCTTTCACACAATATTCATGTAAGGACACAGTTCTTCCACATACTCTTTTTCATCCTCTCTCACACATTTTGGAATATAATCCATCAAGATACATGAAACCCGAATTTAAAAAATAACCCTGACAAGACTAAAGTGCAACCTAAAACTCAGGAACCTCAGCAGCTGATCTCTGGAGGATTTAGGACCACGAATTACATAAATGACGGATGCTCCTCAATTAATTCAGCACCAATTGTTGATCATCTGAATTAAAACATAAAGTCGCCTTTATGGTTTTGAGTGGCTTTAATGTTTGTGGTTGACCCACGGGGTTCACAGGCATAAAACAAGGACTCCAGTTTCACCATCCTTAGCATGGAACAAGTCTTGTAGCTTATGCAAATGCTGGGAGGAAGACATGAATACCTTCCCTCACTTTATTTCCCTGTAGATGAGCTGCATCACAACTGTGAGCACCACTAAATTTCTCTTGTATCAATTAGTTCAGTCTTCAATTGGTTCAGCAGTTATCAAACATGTGCTTTCAGACCCCTGTTTTTGTCTAAAGAAAGTTAATGTAAGCAACACAAAACACGAAACTGCTCAGTTGTAACTTAGAGGGCTCAAAGCAGTTTATGATGTAAGAAAATTGGAGTCATCTCAAGGCTCTGAGGTGGTGCTTATTGCAACCATTTCCTTGAACTTCCATTGCATCCTTCTGTTGACATTAATTGCAAACAAGAAAGACAGTGGATTTGCATTACATTTGGGCAAACGAGAGTCACAAATTACAGATTTAGTAAGAGTCATTTAAGGCCTCCTCCTGGAAAGGGAACACCTCTCCTCAGCTCAGCCACGCAGGCTGGCTCACCACCTGCTTTGGACCTTGACCTTTCTGAATCATGTCAAACAAAGCTGTGTGCAGTCAAGTCTGCTTCAGGTAAATAACCACTGGAACTACAAAGCCATCAGACGTGGCTTGATGGCCTTTTCTGAAGTTCAGGTTAATGCAGTACTTTTAAATACAGACCAGACCATGCTGAGGAATATTCTGCATACTGTATTCTCCCATTACAACTACCATTGCAACTTGATGTTTTGTAATTTGGGGTCATCTTTTTAAGATACGGTCAAATAATGAATATTCGCAGGTAGCTACTGCTGCAACTTAGTAATACCAAAACAAAGTTCTGGGAACGTCATTTTGACTTAAAGTGAAAAGATGAAAGGGAGGGGGGAAGTAGAGGACTGAGATAAGAAGATTCATCTCTTACTATTAATTCTTAATAGTAAGAATATAATAACAGTTACTATTAATTTCGCCTTACTTAAGATACTTCTAATATTTAAGCTAACAGGTATTTTGGTCTAATCTGAAAGTAGGGTCAGTATCTAACCACAGAAAGGGTAGCACAGTACTCCTGCTGGGACCCAGTAGGTTCTTGGTTTAGAACTCAACAGCAAGAGCAAGCCCATCTTCAGACCCCTCACTGAAAGGAGGCAGGTCTTCTGCAGACCTGTACAGTGTGTTCATAGTGCACGGAACCACCTGCACACACCTTGCTAGAATTTCTTCAGCAGGTCTTGTATTATGAGAATTTTTTAATCTTAAAAATCTGCACACGCCAAAGCAGATTGTTCCTTTGGATTCCTGCATATCATCCTACAAAACAGTATGGGATAGGCCCAGGTAAGTCCCTGTATAGATAAAAATCTGAAAATACTAATTTCTCTGAGAAACTTCAGGTTCAAAAGTCATATGCAACAGGAAAATAATGATACAAAATGTGATTGAGCATTAGTTACACTGGGAACAACAGCAATGCAGATACCACAACTACTGAGGACTAAGCACCTTTCTCCACTAATCCTTTCCAAAACTGTTTTTCCTAATTCAGTCATGTTGACTGTCAGCGGTGCTTCAGCTGCAGAGTTCATGCTTTTCCAAGTTTTACCTGTAATTAGGACTTGCCTCGGTGAGAAAACATCTCCCTGGTTTGTACACTAGAATAACTGGTGCCTGCATTCACAGCTTATTTACTGAAGACAAAAGAGGTTTCTGCTGGCTGAACTTCAGCCATCTAGGCAAGAATAACCAATTTCTGCTTCTACCTTTTCCAGTAGGCGCTACGGGAGCAACAGCAAGGATACAAATGTGGGAAGCAGGCCCCAGCACTTCTGGCATGGGAATCCATGGAAGATAACTCAGGGAGATGGAGGACGGAGAATTGGATTCCTTTGGTGCCACAAAATCAATAATGAATGTCTAATACAGACTTGGTACTAATCAGGGTGCTATTTATACAAGTAAGTATAATCAGTGGTTGCCAGAATCTTTTTTCGAAGACAAAATAGAGGAGCCACCTTTTCACAGTTGTGCCAGGGAAAGGACAAGAGGCAATGAGCACAAGCTGAAATACAGGAAATTCCATTTGAACTTAAGAAAATACTTTTCCCACTGTGATAGATTGCCCGGAGAGACTCAAGTCTCCAGCCTTGAAGAGATATTTAAAACTCGGCTGGACCTGGCCCTGAGCAGCCTGCTGTAGGTAGCCCTGCTCAGAGCGGGGAGGGGTCGGACTAGAAAATCTCCAGAGGTTCCTTCCAGCCTCGACTAGTTCTTGACTCCAAGACAACTTTTTCATTCAATTAAATGACACAGCAACAGCCAAACACAATCTACTGCTCTTAAATCCAAGAAGACATGCAAGTCCCTTCTCATCTCTATGCCTGTGTAGGTCTGTGCCTTTTCAGATTGTCATTATAAGATGTAACGTTTCATTACAGTTCTTGCAGTAAGGGCAGACTTAAATCAATTCCCTTTCTAGGGCCAATTTTGAATGTAGCCTGAACAAATGTAACAGACAGACCCTGGAACACTTCTAATGAGAACAGTAAATTAATCGAAGAAGTTACTGGCTGAGTAGAAAATTTGTGATAGTTTTAATTGGGATAACAGTGCCAGGAAAAATACAAAAGTACCACTGCTTGATCAGCACAGAATCAGTAACATAATTTGTTTACACCCTGTGCCAGACAACACTATGAAATATTAAGACCTAACCCTTACCAAAGAGATAAATATTGTTAAATAATAGCTATTACTGAATTGCAGAACACAATTAACACTAGTTTGTTAGTCTTTCCTGATACAGAAATTCAACAAGACAGGCAGCTGGAATACAGGAACGAAACCTGTGCATCAGTTTGAAGCCAATTGGCAGATAATTTGCTGGCAGAAGAAAGAAGAACTAGCATCACACAAAAATATTCATCAGGCAAGTTTGTTAAAGAGTGCTTACCACATGTGACAAGCACTGTTACTGTTTTAGACAGAACTGGCAAACAATTATGAGAGATAATTGGTGAGATAAAGATATAGGGAAATACTACAGTTGCATTAAGAAAATGAAAGGAATTTGGATAGCAGAGTAGTAAGTGAGGCTGAGGAAGGATGTTACAGAAATTTCAAAAAGAAAAGGTAACTATATTTTTTTTCTAAGCCATTAAGAGCTTTTCTTTCTACCTCAGTTTCAGAAAGGCCCAACCATCTTTCTGTTATTATTTTTTCTTCCCCAGACAAGCATAAGTAACGTTGTCATGTTCCCCATCTAGTGCACAGTTTAATGGTAGCTGGAAACAGCTCTTTCTTACCTTAGCTTTAGACCTTTCCTAAACCCCAAAGCCTCCCATTTGCTTTTTATTGTGCATATTGTAGAGCAGCATTGTAAACCATTTCCTTACCATAACCATCACCTGTTTTAGTTATGTCAGGATAAGCAATACCAACGTCCAAGTAATTCCAGTCCAAAGCTGTTGTTAACAGGAGCCCCTGCTTCTGGAGGGGGCACCACCCCAACACAAACCATAGGGAAGCTGGAGGTTCAGAAGAGAGGAAGTTTCCTGCACTGCAGCACCAGTACAGCTCTTAATACTAGTTTTTTTAAAGATACATTAGAAGTTACAAAAGAAACATCAAGAAATTTACGTACAGAGTACGTAATCAGATTATAAAACTTCTGTTCCAAGTACTTCAGTGCACTATGTGTGGGGTGCCACGAGAACCTTTAACAACTCGGGAGGCAGAAGATTCTAGCCAGACATAGTTGTACCTTCTCCCTCTTTTTATCTTTATGACACAATATACTAGTGATCTCCAGTGAAGATAAGAGCTCAACCCACCTCCCAGTTAATTCAAAGAAGATCTGTGAGTTTATTTCACTGTTGAATATATCCTGCTCTTTTTATCCGTAACAGTATCTACTCAAAAACCGATCTACTTAAACACCTTTCATCCAACATAGAAAGAAATTCCTCTACAATATTCTGTGAAACTTTAGTACATCTTAAAACTGAGATAGAAGTCTGACATAGAAGCAATAACTGCCTTCACAAGGCTGTTTGTGTTTTCAGGGATTTTCTTTTTACTGTTACCCATCTGCTAACCTTCAAAAGCCCCTAATTGTAAAAACACAGAGATAGCAACAGCCAAGCACTTAACATTAAGTAAAAATACACACACACTAGATAATCCACAAAGCTGGCGCTCCAGGAGCCCGTGCGAGAGAAGCCTACACTTCCATACACCCAGCTCTCTTTCTAGTTAGTGCTGTCCCAGCAGCAGAAAATCTCTAACTGACTGGCCTTTATACAGCTTAGGTGTGAGTGGGGAAGAAGCACCACTGGAAGTAAAGGTTCTTGGGAAGGCGATTCATTAATTTTAAGGGTGATTGGTTTCAGGTTTTGTGTGTGAGTGATTGACAGGAGAAAGGAGCATTGTTGCTGGAGCAGCCCGAGGTAAGGCAGGCTCTTTCAGGAGCACCATCAGCACTGCTGAGGCTGCTCAGGCTCTGAGTAGGCTCGATCTCTTCTAGAGTTTTGTTCTGTAGGCAGACCCCCTCAACTAAATAGGAGTTTGTTCTCAGTTCTCGTGCTGTCTTCTGGGCATTACAGTGTATGATGTGGGAGAGCTGTTAGGGGCTGACAGATATGCCTAAAGCTCAGTCTGATTCTTGAGAAGTACCAAGCCTCAAGCTGGCAGCAGCAGCTGGCATCAGCAGCGTGATGAAAGGTAGGGAAGAAACTTGAATGGAGATCTAACATTGCTAGAGTGGCCACAGAAGTGTTACACCACTGCTGCGGTGCATCATCCTTGCTCTTAATGCTTGCACCTGGGTTGAGTGAGCAGTAGAAATGGCATCTTCCATCTGTGCCTTGAAAAAACTGAGAGCATTTTCCTCCGAACAAATTCAAAGAAGTTGTTTTAGATGGAGACATTATCTGATAAGGCCAAAGCAGGGCTCTGCAGTTTCGCCTGAGGAGTTGTCTTGGGCTGACTTTATGCTGTGTATCCCCTATCGCCTGCTCTATGCCCAGACATGATTCCTGTGCCTTTCTGTGTCTTTAAAACTGGGTGCGAGAGAAAGAAAAAAAAAAGCCAGACGAACTTTTCAAAAGAGTTTTGCTTCAAGGACATTCACTGCCCTGCGTTCCTGCTGCTGCAGACCAAAGCACCTTCCCTGCTTTTCTCGGCTCTGGGCTCCTTTTTCTTGGAAGAGAGAGATGAAGAGTTAAACTCCTTTGTTTCCCTGGGACTTTGGATTTTTTCTTCTTCTCTTCTGGACTGTGCAGAACAGCAGAACATCAGAACCTCACTGGGAGCCCTCACACCTCGGCCCGGAGGGGCCCGAGCCGACCCAGCTCCGAAGAGGAGAGAGAGGGACCACACCCATGGAAAGGACTCTAAAATCTTCTCAGGTTTTCTCTCCACAGAGAGAGGTTTTATTACTTAGCATTATTCTTTTCCTGTGTGTTTGTTAAATAAATAGTTTTCTTCCTCCTTTCACTTTCTTTCGAGGAATTTTTTCCCGACCCTGGTGGGGGAGGGGTGGCTGTAACCTGCCTTCCATAGAGGAGACGTTCCTCCGAATTTTTGTCTCAAATCAGGACAGAAATTAAGCCTCAAGGAAAGGTGGAGATTGAGAGTGTTGTTATCTCTATTCCCCCACCCTCTGCATTTTACCTCTACATGAGTGTAAACTCATCAGGAGTGGGAGGGACTGTTTGGTACCAAGGTCTAGTGCTGGTCTAATGATGCTTTGCCCTCAGGCTGCACTTAAACACTTAATGCAGAAAACAGTGGCAGCTGTTGAAGGTGGTGCCATCCCCAGCTGGAGGGAGGTGGCCAACCCCAGGGCAGGGTCAAGGGGCGAGCACGTCTCAGCAGCTCCGGGGCTCAGCAGAACCCACCCCTGCAGTTTCATTGGGCTGAGCTGGCCGACTGTGTATTTAAAACAGATGTGGGGGAGGTGGGGGCTCTGTTTGCTGACTCAAGTGTAAGGCGGTGGTTAAGGGTGGCAGGAAGTAGGGGCCAGGGGTTGTAGAGGGATAGGTTAATATCTTAAGATGTCAGCAAACTTCTAAAGAAGAGGATGTATTGAAGGCTATATTTATTCAATTTGTGCAACCATTTTTTGGTGCTATCTCATTAGCTGGAACAGAAAGAAACGTTGGGATTGGAGTGTGCTCTATTCATCTGTTCTAGGCTATAAATTGACTGTGAAACATCCCATGGAAGCTCAGTAGCGCTCCTTGCTGTTGTCAGCATTGATGGAGTGGCACCCTGTGAACCACAATGTTTTCTTGTGCAGATATCATTGGAGTGATTCACAAATGCGGTAAACTTCCTCCTTTGTGTGCTGTAGCAACAGCCAGGATGGTATCAAAGAAGCCCTGAGGACGATACCTGGACACAGTGGGGTGCTGTATTCACCTGCAATGTAAATACAGCAGTAGATTTGCCGCCTTTTTACAAGTGAGAAAGCGAAGGCACAGGAAAAGATTGGGAGCGGTCAGTTGACAAACCCAGATGGAGAGTGACTGCAGACAGCTGGAGATGCGAGATGCGGTGAATCACCATGCAGGATGTTAGTGGTACAGCCAGGGAGGTAATGCCACGAACCACAACTTTTACTCTCGTGCACCTTTGCACCCCCAGGTGTTTAATGCAGCCTTTGCATCTACATTAAATAACTGTCTTTAAATAGCCATACTTTCCTACTGATTCTATGTCCCATTCAGTGTTCAAGGACTGCCTCACCACTCAAATAATTATGCTTTCAAGGAGAGTGAGTTAAGAAAACCCTTGGACTCTGTAGAAGAAAAGACAATTGGAAAACAAAAGTTGGCTTTGTAGCAGAGATAACTGATGTTTGAGGAAAAAATCGTTTTTTCTTGGCTATGAATTTTAAAGCTATGAAACTTCTAAACCAACCTGTTAAATGTAGATTCTTAATTTTCTGATGCTGAACACTGGAAAACATTAAATGTGACTTTCCAAATTTCCAAGGAATTGTGAATTCAGAGGAAAGCGATGCTTGCTACCTCCCAAGGAAAGGTAGGATAGATCTAGAGGTATACAGCACATATTTTAGGAAGAATTAGTTCAATATTAATTCTGCTTAAGAGTTGTGACAGTGACAAGTAATTTTGCCTTTCTCCCTCAATTTTCCTTCCTGTAAAATGGAAATAATCATTTCTAAATGTGGCATTTATCTGTATGGAGAAGGTGCAATTACTACCAGTACAGGCTGTGCTGCGTTTCAATCGGGAAGTTAGGAAAAGCTCTCAGTAAATATCTTGATTTTGCACCTAACCGATGTGTATGCTTTCAGGGAGTAAGAGAGGAGTTTGTCCACAGTCAATTTCCTAAGAGAAGCTCTCCTTCCCTGGGGCTCAGCCTAGAGCTGTTTTGCTTTATTTTTTTGTGGACTTCTCCAGCCTGGAGGTGTCAGCTCTGTTTTGTTGTTGCCTATGGGCATTCGGCTCTGAGTGTTGCTCCTGAGCTCCAAGAGGATGATTCCTCTGGTCTTTTCAGAGTAATCGACTAGAAGAGGCTTCCCTATGCCACTTTCTTCAGAAGATGCACCAGTTCATACCATCGCTAACCCTTTCAATCCTGTGAGTTTTGGTGCTTTGAATTTTCAGTTCAAATATTCCTTAACATTTATCAAAGAAATAAGGGAGGTGTTCCTTTGAAAGGGGAATTAATGTATTGGTTTGATGCCTGCAAAGGCTTCTGAGAAAGGAAGAAATCCTACTGGAGTGTGATACGGCACAGACTGTTTAAAAGTTAGTGTCTAACCTATTTTCAGGCCTTGGGCTACAGCACTATGACTTTGTTCTGTTGAAGACAGAGGTTCTGAGTTGACTTATCCACATCCCGAGCATTTAGCGCTCTCCCAGTTTCTACCACTTCACACAGAAACAAGGAGAGAAGGAAGCAGCAAAGAAGAAATGGATAAGTGAACAGAGGCCAAGAAAATAAGTTGCTGAAGGTGGAAAATGTTCAGCAGCCTGTGGGTCGTGTATGCTGATCCACCTGAAAAGAGTCATTTAGACCTTCCTAAAGCACATATGGGCAACAAAAGCTGCTCCAAGATGAGTAAGTGAAAGAGGGAAGAGCTGAGACGTGGGTTACTGGGGAGTGAAGCTGCCCTGCGATGTGCCAAGGCTCTCCCTTGAGCTGTCTCCTCCCGGTCTAGCTCAGTGGTGTTGTGGGGAGCAGGGCAAAGTCCTGCCCATCTCACTTGGCATCTGGGAACTGACAGCGAACCATGGGACTTGGCACTGAAACGTTGACGTTACTTGATCTTACTGATACTTTCAGGTGACTAACAACTATAAAATGGTTCAGCATTGAACAATAGCCTTTAGTGAATTCTAATCTATACTAAAACATAATTCTTGTGTCAGTGCCTTGATAAAGAATTTTTTGGAATGAATTAAAAATACTTGATTCTTAATAGTTTTGTATCCTGTGATAAATTCACAAGTTCAGTCTATTAGAATCATGCGAATTGGCTTTTTTTGGGTATATTTTTTGTTTTGTTGCATATTAATGTAATTTACTCAATTGTAGAGTTCAATAATATCTCAAATTACTCTTTGATTAAACAAGAGGGAATGAATACAAGAAGTTTGATATGATTAATATTTATTTAGTCAGTTTTGTAACTTCTCTGTATACCCTTTATGAATAACCGCCTTGTACTTACATAATTTTTGTTCCTTCTGCAAGACTGCAGTACTCTTTTGTTGGTTGTAGAATTACCTTGCAATGTGAATGAAGACCTCATTTAGCTCAAATGCACTATGGTTGCTTCTGCAGCTTCCGAGGAGCACGCTTCCACGCATTACAGCCTGGGATGCCAGGCATCTATAGGTTCTGGTATAAATGTTATGTCTTGTAAGCTATTCTAATCCCGTGAACAAACTTGTCGTGGTGAAAGATGAATTGATTTCTTTTTTTGTTTGTTTTCTGTTAATTAACTTCTTTTGTACCAGAAGTTATTTGTTCCACTAAAATATACAGGAATGTGGGAAGTTGGCACACTTGATTTATGGCTTTTGCCTCGTAATCTATTTTTCAAAAATGCCCTATTCAAATTTGCTTTTAGTGCTAGATGAGAGATCATTAACCTGCTCACTTGAGGGCAAGCGTACCGGTAAAGGCAGGCAGAAGTTCAGGAAAGCTACACCTCCAGATAATATGAAGGAAAAACTCAACAAACGTGGCATTGCTACAGCATGACTACGGGATCCATGGAAAGAATAATAAACCGATAGCAACTGCTACAGAACATGGCTGCATGGCTTCCTTGGGTGTTACAGCCCAAGCTCTCAGTCGAAGCCCTCGTGAGTCTCTGAGCTGACTTCTTGGATGTCCTCTGTTTGCTGGCATTCAGCAGAACTCAACCCTGTCTCCTAGGTCTGAAGTGTTCTGTCTCTAAAAGCCTCCGAGAGACTAAACTGACGTTACATTCCCAGGGAGTTCTGCAGTCTTTGCAGTAGGGAAAGGTGGATGGATTGGATGGGCGTTTTTGTTGAACTCCCCAACAAACTGACTTTGGGGGAGAAGGTGCTGCAGGTGGCAGACCCGGTCCTGGCTCTCCTAAACCCTGGAGGGCTGGGACATCAACGTGCCTTGGCTCTTGGGATACCCTTGCCAGCCTGGGCTCTCACGGAATGGGTCAGGCTCGAAGGGACCACAGAGGGGCATCTGGTCCAACCTCCCTGCTTAGCAGGGTTGTCCTAGAGGACATGGCACAGGGTCGTGTCCAGACAGTTCTCGAATATCTCCAGCGAGGAAGACTCCACACCCTCTCTGGACAATCTGTTCCAGTGTCACTCGCGCGGTGAAGACGTTCTTCCTCCTGTGCTGGTGGAACTTCCAGTGCATCACAGCAACGCCGTGCCTATTGCTTCGTGCTCTATTTCTTGGTGCCACCGGGAAGAGCCTGGCTCCTGGTACCCCGCCTTCAGACATTTATATACATTAATGAGTTCTCGGAGTGGTGCGCCTTAAGCAGGGCGTGGGCGAGCCCGCGGAGGGCGGACAGCCGCTTCTTCCACCGAGGGGAAATACCCCGGAGAGGCTGTGCCCGCACT
>VZTA01001066.1:329477-426982 GCA_013398855.1 Mohoua ochrocephala
AGCCGGGGGTCGCGGCCGGCGCCAGGCGCGGTTCCTCGCGGCGTGTGCGGCCCCTCCGTGCCCCGGCCGTGCAGCCGCGGCGAGAGAGGGACGGTGCCTGGCCTGGCCGCCGAGGGACAATCGGGCTGCCCCTGGAGCAGCAGGGGAGAATGCGGCTGATCCGGGGGAATGCAGAAACTGCCGCCGCGTAGCACTGTCCGACTGGGTCCAACGCGCTGGTGAACGTTGTTATTAAAAGAATGTCATTGTTTCCCTTCCTTTCATGTCCGCTGTCACTGTTTTCCTAAGGGGTGTAGGAATGTGCGTGGAGGTTAGCGAAGGAGCCAGGATATGCTCTGTTGTGCTCAGACACACTCTCGCTGTGGGGGGGGAAACACGGCCAGGATTTCCTTGGGTTGGTGTTCTGAATGCATAATCTGTAAAATGGAGTTTTATTGTGCTCCCCGGACTTGGTCGTTATTTTGTTCGTGAATTCCGCAGTCACAGGAGTGCTGTGTTACCGCCGTGGCTGTCTCCTTCCATGTTTTTATGTTATTTAGTGCTTCTGAAAGCACATTTAAAAATATCACGACTATGTAAATGGGCATTACGTAGGCTGAAAAAAGGAATCACCGGACTGCGCTGGGCAATCCATATTGCTGCTGGCAAGGGGGCGGCGTTCGCAGCCCGACACGGATCGGGATGGAATGTTGCCTTTTTTACAAACTCATCAGGCAAACAATTGCCTGCTGTATCGATTGCTTAGTTCGAGAAGTGTGAATCGCAGAATTAAGAACTCTTGTTTTCGTTCGTCCCAGACTTCCAGCTTTGTTTCAGAAACAGAAAGTGGACTTCAGATGCTACTTTTTTACTATATTTTGGGTTGATTTTCTTGGGTTTTTTTTTGGCGTATTGTTCTGGATTTTTTCCCGTTCTTCAGCTATAATTCAAGTAGCATTCTGTTCATGCCCTTCTTTATGAAACGGCTTGTGTTTTTAACCTTTGGCTGTATGTGAGAATCGTCTAGAATGCTTTATTTTTAGAACCTATTTTGGATGCTTTTCTTGCAGGGTAGTCTCTAGAATCTATATACAATTATGGAAACACTGAGTAAGGTTTAAGGAGGTATTTACTAACATTTACAAGTCAGAGCCATAATTTGTAAACTCTAGGGGCAGAGCTGACAGAAAGAGAGAAAGGCATTTCAGGGGCCGTGTCTGTTATGTTAAATGAAAGATGCATGCTGCCTATTGTAAAAACTTGTTCCTCTTGCTGACTTTGGTGTCTGAGTGTTTTTCTCTTCAGATGCTCTTTCGTTATAATTCTTGGTAATTTAAGGAAGAACTGTCGTGTTACAGCTGGTTTCTGAGGCAGGATGACTAAGGGTATGCTTATGTATCGTAGTGAAGCACCATTGGGACAGATCCAAACTACCTGAGAGGCAGGATGGATGCTCCAGCTGCACTTCAGCCTGGGTGCAGTGCAGTGCTAACGTGGCCATATTCCTTCTGGTGCTCAAGCTAGCTACACGGCGCTGCATTATGCTATGTAGATACGCTCCTAGTCACCTCCACAAGTGCTGGAAGCCTGGAAGGGTTTTGAAAATACTTTCTAGGTCTAATGACTCCCACACTGGTACTTAACTACGGGAACATCATTGCCCCCTTTAAAGTGCGGTATTTGGGGTTTGTGTTACGTGTTCTCTGGCCTCAAAGCACAAAGAACTATAAATCACAAGGGGGGTGGATAGAGGAAAAAATGATAAGGTTTCTTTTAGCAACAGGTAGTTTCTGTCGGTTAGACTCTCTTTCTGCATTTATAATTAACATTAACTTCTTGTTAGTCGATATTTCCTAACGTGATTATCCTCTCCCCCTGCCCCCAGCAAAGGACAAGGACGTTTTTCTGTTAGCCCTGTTCTATGTGTGCTGTCCTAGCTGGAGTAACTACTGCTCTTATCCTTCCCTGGCTTTTGTTTTGAGGTGGCCATTGCTGTGAATAGCTCCAGACCCTTCTGCTCCCCGTCACTGGAGTGAAGCGGTAATTCTTGTTGACAGTTTCATTGCTGCCCACAGGGTGCAGCATAAAAATGTTGAAATTGACTTTTTGTCAATTTTGTGTTTTCCTGGTCCCTCAAGAGTGGGATGGATGAATGAGAAATGCAGAAGCTGCCCTGAAGCACAGGACAGGAGGAGGGCAGCAGTGGGCATTTTCAATGTGATTTGCAACTGGCTGGAACTGAGTTACCTTTCAGTCCTGGCTTTGGAAGGAAGTACCAATTGCATTGGCTTTGTGTCTTTTCTTCCTGAGTGAGTGTGAACCCCCCAGTCAATTTCAACCAGTTTAAGAGCAGGGAGAGGTTTGAGAAAGACTGCCTTCCCCCAGTCTGTGACAGTTCTGAGACATCTGAGAACCCTCTCCCCAAAAAAACCATAAAGGCAAGGAGGTCGTGGCATTTGGTGTTCTGGAAGTGAAGAGGCGATCTCCAGCTGGCCAGCCAGCACGCACCCAGTTTCAAACCAGCTACAGCACGTGCTGCCTCTTTCTTAGCACCGTTCAGAGATAGGTGATGGAACTGGTGGACTGGGGAGGTGGGTTTAAGGGCATGACAAAGACCTGAAGCGTTAACAAAAGGGTGAGAGCGAGCCTCGGTGAGAGCGAGTATGGGAATATATGGGCAAAGGGGGAGTTTTATGGGGTGCAGGAGCTCAAGGAGACAGGGCCGAGCTTAGAGGCAACCGATGTAATTAATGTTAAGTGGCCACAGGGCTTGTAGGAGCAAATCCGGAGGAAACTGAGCTTCATTAGTTCTGCTGTAAACAGAACTACTCATTAAATCAGGAACTCCAGACCTGAAGGCTGAACTAGCTGCTCTCCACCTTTGAGCAGGGAAATCAAGAGGCCAGTTTTTGTATGCTGCTAAATTTGTTTCATGATTGTATTTTTATAGCTAAATTAATGATTATTTTCAAGGTTGCAATTATTGTCCTGGTAGGAAAATGTAGGAAAGAACTCAATTGTCTAGTATTTTCTTCCTGCAAGGTCTCTCCTGCTCCATGGAAGTATCTTAAATGACTCTTTCCTTATACTTTCCATGACTGCAGTATAGCTGATATGTAGTATCTCTTTTTTAATGTATTTTTTTACAAAGAAAGAGAACTCTATCAAAGTGTATTTTCTCCCACTGCTTTATGGGCATTTTGCCTTCCTCAGCTTTCCTATTAATTCACCACTAGTGGGGAAAATGGTGAGAACAACAGGCACTGGTTGCGAGTGCTGTTGGTCTCCTGGAATGTGAATGCTCTTGCCATTCCATGAGACCTTCCATGCCAGGGTTTGGAAGCCATGCCTCTTTCTTAGTCATCCTGTAATGTTTACAGATGTTGTAAACACCCGCCATACAGGTATAATGTGTGCCATGTATAAAATCTAATCCAGGAGTTTTCTTGCTGATTTTCATGGTCTGAGTCACAGCTTTATAAGTCAGACCTCTTGATCTTTCTTTTTGGACACTGCTGTTGCATGCAAAGCATTTGTTTAGAAATAAAAACGAGGGCAGAAGTTTGATATATGTGTTTCTGTGTATATGTCTATGTGTTTCGTAGCCATTGAGAGAATTCATGACTATTTTCAGCTTCACACCAAGTGTTGTTAGAGGAAACTGGGAACTCTATTTTTCCTTCCTTCTAAATGCCTGGAAAAGCCTGTGAGCTGCTCTGATTACAGTGATAACTCTGGGCAAATAAAGAAATGTCGAGGAGGAAGGAGGTGGAGTCAATGCCATATGATCTCCCTGGTCTTCACTGTCCCATAAGAATTGCTTTCTGGGGCCACAGGTGGCAAACTGCAAACCTTTGACGTGGTGATGAAAGAGAAAATGGAAGTAAACTATTAAATATACGATGTGCAACTCTTAATTAAAAAAATCTCAGTAATTTGTAAGTTGATGTTTATTGATGCATGGATTTTTCTGCCATGATGCCCATGGTTTGGAAGACAGCATAAAAATTGAGTTGGTAGTCTTTAATGCGTTATGATAGGCAGACTAACATTTAATAATTGTGCACAGGGAAATATATTGTGGCAACACATCACCACGTTAGATACTCTTCATAAAAGCCTAAATATTAATGATCGTTTGAAGCAGCTGTGTGATTTTTATTTACAATAAAGTCAGTAAGATATAGTGGTGTAAACAATAGACTAATACTTTCGGTGAATTGTAGATTTTTAGTAACTCATATTTGGTAATTTACAAACAGGGAATTGCTAAAAATTCAGTAGGTCTGGTAAAACCATTTGAAGATAATATCAGTAGATTGTGTGTCTGTTTTAACTGAATTTGCCTCCACTTAACAGTAAAATGGAAGTTCACAAAATGTAATGAAAACTTACCACTACTGTGTTACAGTTAATATGAAAATAATTTTAAATAATTTGGATAATTGGAAAATAAAAGATATTTTAGACAAGTACTCCATACGCTGATTAGTTTCTCACCAAATGATGAAGTTAAATTTTCCTTCGCTGTGTGTGGAGATGCTCTTACCTAGTTTTTTTACAAACAGTAATTGTTTTCATCTTCCTCCTTCTGCATTCCCAAAGTTTCTGAATGCCACGTGGCTTTGTCATGGAGGCACAGAATTGCACTTCTGTAGGTTACACTTGGTTTCTGCCATATTTTGATTTTTAGTGCAGTGTGTTGCATGTTATCCTCTGTCCTCTTATAGTGTTATAAGGAGAAAGTGCATGTTAATTTTTTGAACACATTTGAGCTGGTCTGTTTAAAAATGAAATTTCTTTTTCCATTCCTTATTTAAGAAGTATGTGCTCTGCAGCTCTGACTTGTTAACCTCGGCATAAACTGGAAGACGCAGAAAAATCTTCAGTAAAATTATTGTAGGAAGTAAAGAAATAAATATGCTTCAAACTAGTTGTGTACAGCTTGGTGGTGGTTGATGGAATTTGAAAATCCTGTATGTTTCTGTACTAGCATCTGGGTTAAACATGAAGAGCAAGTTGTTGGTGAGGATCCTGTCACGTTATTTACTTCAGCTATTGGAGATGACACTAAAGACATGCCAGAGTTTATCACATCACTGCCGCCTCTGAGTGAAGGAATGTTGTTGTAGGATGTGTTTTACGTGTGTTTTGAATCTGGTTTGAAAGGAGTGGGAGAAGCTCAAAATTTAGACAATTTTCCGTTGTTTCTGCTGTTCTGTATCAGTATTGATGCCAACAAGAGTCTTGTAAGTTTGGTGCATGTCAGCTGGGCAATCTTTTCTTGGCTAAGCAGTAAAGAAAACTTCCTATTTCCTTTTGTGTTTCTAGTGAGGTTGAGCTTGTCACCCTGTGCCTGTGAATGTCACCTCATCTGTCTTCCAGAGTTAGTTCGGGAAGGAGTACCTCTTTCATAGTAATTTGACAAAAAGATCAAACCGAGGAATATTCCTACGAAATTGACTGCAAGGATTCGGTGCTTTATGCGCTGCCCTTCCCTCTTCACTTCTTCTGCTAAAAGAAACCTGAGTATGATGTAGATCAATGAGTAAATGTACTTGCAGTGAAGGATTTTGAGTAAAGTTTGTTTGAATGTCAAGATTGCAAAGAGAGTTCAGGTGTCCCTGAGCTAGGGACAAATAATTTAATTAATTTGCTGCCTAGTTGCAGAGTAAGCAACAGTGAACAAAGTATGGAAAAAGAAAGGTTTTATCCTATAGTTAAATCTTTCAGGAGGCTCTTAGAAAGACATATCAGATGTTTTCTTAATAAAAAAATTTGCTTTTGCCTTTTATATGTTGTGCATATAAATACTATATTATTCCACATTTGGGTTACCTCAGATTTTTCTTTTTCCAGAACTTTGTGTGAGTCTTTGGAGCTGTCTCAAAAAGCATGGTACAGCCATCATAAAGAGTTGTAAAGAATGAATAACTATTTTATAAGAAGCCTACCTCTTGTGCACCTACCAGGATCTCTAAAACTGCTTGAGAACAGCAGAACTGTTTTTTAATGTCAAATTGAATGAATTTTAAAAGTGGTACTTGCGAAATTTGGCCAGAAATCAACTCAGCCTTCTTCTAATCCTACCATCGGTGAACTGTAAGGATGCTTAGTTCCATCATTGATCTTGAATCTCTGCTAGGATTAGGCTTGACTTTCCCTTTCAGTTGGACTTGGTAAACTGCTGCTGCTTTTGCTGAAAAAAAGTAACTACACATCATCCGAGCAGTTGAGGTGAAGTTGGCAGCAAGCTTTTGTCTCGGAAAGGACACCTCTGTGACGTGCTGGTACTGCCCACTGTGGTGCTTTGGGCACTGGCATCCCATGTGGCTGCAGGGAGGGTTTCCCTCCTCACCCTGCTAGGAAGGGACTGAGGCCTGCTCTGCTTGTAACCAGCTTGTTCTTGGAAACTGGTGCAGAATTCTAAGCTAAACTGATGCTATGTTGTTTCATTATATTGATTCCTCCAGTAAGTTACTTCTGTTAGTTGATGTTATAGCTGTGCACCACTAATTTTCATGTTATAAGACAGAGTGAGAGCAGGGGATCCAGAGAAGCCTCAAGGATTTTGCTGTGTTTTGCTTTCTAGTAATTTTCTTTAAAATATTATCATTTTACTTGAAACAGCTGTTGGTATGTTTCAGAATTAAGTGGAATGAAGCAACTTGATTTGCTCCTGAGGAAGTTACTTTCATGTACATACAGCAACTGGCTTTGAGCTAATTCATGTACTCTGTTCGGAGCTTCACGGGCACAAAAGATGCAGGGTGAGCATTAAAAGCATCTAGCTTGACCCTCCAGTGGCAACGTTTTTAGAAGTTTTGGAGACTGTGGTTCCACAGACATTTCTCTTGGTGGCACTGCTGGCTTAATTTTTTTTTTAACCCTGAGCAGTTTCCTGATCATTCGCCATATGGCACTTGAAGCAGTTGTGCTGAGGCTGAGGAGGTGGTATGGGATCAGTCTGAGGGTAGGAGCAGCTTAAGGTGGAACAGTGTCCAGGAGAAATGTCTCTGGACCATGGCCTGAATGGAGTTGAAATCTGACTTGAATACCTTTGAGGGTTGCATGCAGTCCCTGGAACTAGTGGATGTGTTCAGCTATATTGCAGTTGAATTAATGATACTTATTCACATAGTATGAGTAATTTCTTCTTTCAGCTGAATAAAGAAATAAATGTTCACAATAGCGCATAACACGATCGTTTGATGTCTGCTGATGCAAGGCTTACTTACAAAAGCAAGTTTTGGAAGAATAGATGTGAAACTAAATGCTCTGAGGGAAACCTAAGCATGTCTTTGTTAAAATGCATAAACCTCTGATGACTCAGTAAAGTATTGCCTATAATACTTCTGCATCAACGTGAAGATCTTTTTGAGTGTTCTGAACAGCACTAAAGCTGATGCAGATATTGAAATGATTGCAGTGAGGCTTCGCTGCAGGTAACTCAAGTAGACACCGCTGACTTATTATTTGGGTTGTCTCACCATGGTTTTAGTTTTTCGCTAAGGGAACAGGGCTCTTCAATCAAATGATGGTTTAAAATCTGAATTTTTATTGCTCTGTGAAAAAGAGAGCACTTGCTGAGTCACTGCCAGGTTGTCCAAGTCAAATCTCTTCAGTCCTGCATGTCTGGTGAGGAGGGACTGGAAAAGCTGTATTTTGAGGAGCGTTGGCAAGGACAGTTCATTTTGAAACATTCCTCCAGCTGATTTCCTTATTTTTTTTGCTTTTCTTGGCTTCTCTTCTTTCCTGAAACACGGGATGTAAATTTACTACCTTTCAGAAACAAACAAAGCAGCCCAAAAGCCAAAGTCAGGCAGACAAAGAAACTTGTTGGGGTAATAATAGAAAATACATGATCCAGACTGTTCAGTCAGTATAGAAAGTCTTGGAGAAGGAGAGCCAGGAAATGATATTGATGTCTTAGACTGGAGTTTGCCATTAATCCGTACTTTTTCTTGCACCCTAATTCTTCCTACAATATAACCTGAAGACTTCAGTTTTTCAGCCTTGGTCTTCATCAAAGACAGGAGCAAGTGTGTGCAATCAAGACATGGTGCGAGCAGCTTTCAGTGGGGAGGTTAATGAGTTTTGGGCTGTAGACCCATGGTGAGATTTAAAGAGTTAGGAACTAACAGTGGTCTAGTTGTCAGCATTTTAGTCAAACATACAAACACTGATATAGTTGAAGACTGAATGGAATTATGTACTGTGGCCTTCAGAACTGTTGTGATGCTTTGCTGTCACACCTCTACAATTCTGGCATATGGCTGCACTTCCTCAGGGTTTTGTTATAGGGATCTGGAGCTCAGGGACTTCATCCAGCAGAGCTCTTTGAGTTTTGTAGCCCTTCCTGGATTGTTCATAAATGAATTAGTAGGAAATCTTTTTGAATCTCTGTGAACTTTTCAACGTCCTGTGACAAAGAAGGGTCAGGCTTTACCTGTGCATCACACTCAGGATTCCCTTCTGTTGTTTCAGATGTGCTTTGGTCCCTGCATGGTGAGGTACAAGTCCGCAGTCACCCCTTGTTTGCCATTCACGATTTTTTCATTATTTTTGCGTGGCACTCAGGATTTTATTAGCTCTGCTCTGAGACTTCATACTTGTCTCTTGGAGCTTATGAATGTGGCAATTTTCCTTTACCGTTTCTTAACCCAAGAGACAAGGAGGTATCTGTTCCGTCTGTCAGTCCCTACCAACCCTGTCCAAATAAATGTCTCTTTGAACTAGATTATTCCAAAGAGTGCAGTTTGTTTGCTTATCTTAAGTGGCTATCTCCACCAAGAGGTGTATCTTCACATGATTTCCTTTCTGCAGGTTGTTTTGAACAGATTTAATTTAATACTGTCGAGTTAATTTTTTTTTTTTTAGGAAATAAGGTAACATTATAAATGAGTTTTAAATTAAAAAAACCTATAATTTATTTCCTCACTGGAGTATATAGTTGATTTTTCTTTTCAGTTTTGGTAACAAAATTGTCTATTGCAGATGCATTTACATTTAGTATACCCAGATGCTGGTCAAACCTTGGTGGTAATCTATTTAATAGCAGTTAAGCAGTGAGTAAAGCTTCAAAAAAAATGTGGAGGTGATAATGAAATATTTCTGGCTTACTAACTGTTAATTCAGGTGTGGTGTCCTAAATACACCTGATCCTCCTGTATATTGTCATATTTTAAAATTTGTATATAGGTCAGAATGTGATATGTGAATATTTTTAGATAATGTCATGATCACTTCTCAATTAAATACGTCGCTTTTCTGTGTAAGGGGGTACTTACCTCCTTCTGCATGATCTTTTAAAAGAGATAATACATTTTGTCTCATTTAAAGAAACTTCAAATTGTTTTTATAAATAGAAAATGTTTCAAGTGCTTTGTTACTTTGTAGTATTTTTTTCTTTAAAAGCTTGTAGTCTAAATTAATCTGTTTCTTTTGTTACTGATTGCTTTTTACAAGATTTCAATTTAGTGAGTCAGGCCTAAGACTATAAAAAATGAAAAATCTTCAATAAATTATTCATTGACTAACTTTATAATTCCATCAGATGGTTTCTTTTGAAACTGAATGTAGTACTTTAGTAAATGATTGTAAAGATTTTTGTATTTAAAATTAAAAGATTTGGCTTTCTGTTGATGCTTAGAAAAATGGCTTGCTGATACTGCTTAATTTGGGGTTTTTTTGAGCTCTGTAATATTGCCTTGTTCGGGTAAAGTGAGATGTGTGTGTATCCCTTGGCATATTTTTCCCTGTCAAAATTTTTTTGACAGTAAATTTACTGATATCTGATTTTAAATTTTTTTGGTTTTTTTTTAGTTTTAACTTTTAAATGCATTTGAGCATGGCTCATGTTTCAATTACGTGGCAAAATTGATCGCTGCTCACTGGCTTAGTTTCAAATGTGATACACAGAATACGAGTTAAGTTTGCCCATATACTACTTTTCTGCTAGAATAATGGCAGAACTTAATAGGGCTCTTGAGTTGGTACCTCTCAAATGGAGGAAGTTTGTATCTCCAGAGGGTTCTTAGGTTTGTTGGCTGAGGTAAAAGGACTGCATTCAATACCCTCTTAGGTTCTTCTCTAAGATGTGTTTTGTATTATGGTAACTACCCATTTCCAGGTACCCAGAACTTGTGTTCCAGGAATGTTTACTGGTATATTTGAAAGAGTTTAAGGCTTCAGTTGAAATAACCAATTAGTTCTATGTCTGTGTTTTTCCTTCCTTTTTTACAGAAGTCTGGTTTTGGTCTTGGTCTGCACTTTGAGAAGTATGTCTTCAGTTAAGAAGAGGACAATGTAAGGACATGCAGAAGGGCCCTCGGGAGTCTTAGGATTGAGTTAGATAGTGCTTGGAGACAGGAAAGAATGGAAAAGAGCTTTTATTTTTTCTTCTTTTTTTTTTTTCCCTGAAAACTTTTTTATCAGTTCTTGAGCTTTCTTTAATCAGGACATCCTATGAAAAGACTGGGCAGGCACATAGAGAAACTAGAAGGTATGGGTCAATCAGCAGAGGAGGCAAGGAAAGAAGAGAAGACTGTGATGGTTTGAATGTAGAAACCCATACATAGTTTGATGTAAATTGACAAAAGGAAGGCTCCTTCTGTCTGCACAAAAGGCAGCATCCCTTCCTGGGAGGCTTCCGGCTGCTCTGGGTCCATTCTCTCGCACAAAGAAATATTAAGAAATTGGTAAACAAGGAAAGTCTAAATGTTGAAGTTCAGTACCTGAATTGATAGCTTTACTCAAACCTAGTGGTTTCTTAAACTCGGGGAAAAAGGAAATCTCAAAAAGCATCAATTAAGATCAGAGCACAGACTTGAAGCTGGTATTGCTGTGTATGTAATTAATTACAGCTTGGGCCGTGTGCAGTTCTTGTTCCTAAAGCTGTCAGTTTGGCATTTCTTATGTCAGTTGTAGAACTGAGGGGGTTTTTGTGGCTATTCTTAATTGCTTTGTTTACTTCTCTTCCCAGGACTTAGCTGTATCTGCTTGTTATTTGTCAGATCTCGGCTGCAAAGGGAGACTCACTTGTAACATCACAGGCGTGCACTGCTCTTCCTTGGGACTGCGTGTATAGGACAGAGAGCCTGAGCTCAAACCTTGCTTAGAATTGCAGGGTTTCTGGGATAAATAACTATAGGCTGGCGATCTAAGTACCATGGATAATAGCACAGCAGCATCATTCTGGGAGTTAGGAAAGTTTCTGGAAAGTTAGGTCTCGGAAACTGCTTCCCTAAAACATATTGTGGTGGAGGGAGATGGTGCCTGATACCGTGGTAGGTTTGGACTACCTGTGGCGCACAGAAAAACGGTTCTGAGTGTGTCTGTGCTAACGCACTCACGTTTTCTCTGAATTTGTGCTGCTTGGTTGGCTTCCCTTTCAGCTGATTTTTTTAATCTAAGATTTTAACTAAGGCTGCGGTTGAATTCTTTCAGTTATGAGAGCTCAAACAGGCAGGTAGCCTTGAAGGGGATTAGTTTATCAGATGTCTAGTAAAGTGCAAACTCTTTCTGCAGCTTTATCCACCCTCGGGCTATTGAAGTGTGATCTTATTGTGTGAACCAGTGAGGCTACAGAATTAAGCTTTTTCTTCAGCGTGGAGAAGTTGGTGGGTTTTTCCCCTTTGGACCTTAGAAGACAGTGATGTCTAACTTAAATATGTGTTTTGCTGAAAGCTACTTTTAATTAGTACCAGGTGGTTTTTTTCACCACATCGATATCCCATACCTTTCTTTATTGGGCCTGTCAGCTGGGCAGTGGCAGCATGAGGTTTGGAACTGCAGGCCTGCCTATTAGGCAAGCAGCCAGCTCACCATCAGTAGAGTGCACAGATTTGCAAGTCATTTGTTTTGCAAGCCTCATAAGAAATTCATTTGTGGGCAGAAGCATCCAGATCCTCTGAAATTTGTCGGCAGCTGAAAGTTAATAAGGAAATCTTGACTGGAAAACATGCTTAAAAATTATATATATATGTGTGTGTGTATATATATACACACACACACCTAGAAACAATAGTAGAAATTAATTTAAAAAATTGTGTGGTATTGATATATTGCCTACTAGTATTGGCATTTATGGTGATAAAAACTGGAGATGTTTCATAAGAAAATGGATATATCCGCTTTGCAACAGAACTTGAAAATTGCTGCTGTAGTACTTGTGCAATGGAGTGTGCAGGACTTGGCTCTGCTGTATTTCATTGGCATTGTTGATTGGGAGAGGAGAGCTGAGGGGGTTGGGTTTGTGGTAACTATGATACTTGGAGTAGTGGTGAAGGGTGATATGGGGAGCAGTCATGATGGACTAGGGGCAGTATATGCTGTTCAATTGTGCTTTGAAGTCTTTTTCTATTTCTCTGTTGGTTGCTTCTGTTATCCTTTTATCTGTTTTCCAACACTACTGACATTATTTAAAATGGAAAGTACTTACTCAGATACTCTAATGAAAGAGTTTACTCACAATCTGGGAGAAAATGAAGTCCTGTTCTAGCAGTCAGGCCAAACGTGTTAACACTTCGAAGGGTGGTTAGCCTGTACCATTGGTTTGAGCTTGCAATGGTCTATAACTTAAAAGTTATAGGAACATTTATGGGAAATGCCCTCCTGGGGAAAAGAATACAATTAAAATTTTTCTACAGGTTGTAATGCATAAAAGTAATTTGCAAAGAAATCTTTAAACACTTTCATAGAGCACTTAATATCACAGTCATTGAAACTAGAAGGTATTGTTGAGGTGCTTTGAAATAAGTGCTGTTAAATAATATCCCCATGCATCTTGCTGTGTTCTATGTTTTTTCGTACCTTCTAATTTTAGAAACATCAAACCAAGGTTGCCAGCACGAGAAAATTGGCAATGGAAAGTGTTATGCAGGGAGAAGGTGTCTTAAAATAACGTATTAGACTGAGATCTTTCTGAATAGATGAGTGAAAATTATTGACACTGCTTTTAATCTTCTCTCATCCTGTGCAAAGCACTCAATGTGATGTTTACCAAGTCCTGTTTAGCATTTCCTGTACCCTGCCTACCCCAGTGATGAGCTATACTTTAATTTCTCCTTAGATCCTATCTCTTTATTGCATCTTTCTATGGTTAGAGTACTTCAGGATTCTCATAATCATCTTGTCCTGTCCTCACAGTTGGGAGACTCCAGTAACCCTCCCTTCCCTCAGGAAATAAGATATAGTTAGCTAACTAATAACTTTTATTTTTATTGTGAAGATCAAACCTACTGAAACTATTGATTTCTCATTTAAAAATAAAAGACATAAAGGTTGCTTCTGGTAATGGTGGATGGTTGCACAGGCCTGTTGGCTCTTTGCTTCTGTGGGCAATAAATTGATTTAGTAGTGGTGTATTTTTGCTGAAGGTGATCTGAAGGATTGGGGGGTGGTTAACTTCAAAAATGGGCTTGTGTGTATGTGATTTTGTTTGTCCGAAGGTAAGACTGAGATGTTCCAGGGTAAATAGACTGTGAATTGCGTGATAAACTTTTGCCAAGTCTCAGTTCTGGAATTGCTGAGATTATGGTTTCTGTGTCCATGCAACTCTGTTTACTTTGTAGGACACTCTTTGACCAAGACCTCACTGTGGTAGGTGCTGTGCAAACACAGAGCTAAAATTGTCACTGCCACAGAGTTTCTGAAATGTGGAATGACAAGGAGCTGAAATGAGGTTATAATGAGGCATAGTTTGTGTCCAGCAGCCTAACCTTTGGGAAATCTTTTGACAGAGGAGAGTAGGAGAGATTTTTGAGGTGTATAGCATAGCAAAGTAGCCCTGCTGGTGTTTCTCAGTTGTCTGTCAAACATGAAGGATAGCCAGGGATAAAACTCAAAGGTGGCAGGTTGAAATGGATTTTTCCTTTTTTTTTCTTTCCTTTTTTTTTTTTTTCAAACGTAGCCAGTGACAGGTTCTAAGTATGCATCAGGAGTGGGTCTTGGCATTTTGTAGCCGAGTCCAAAGACTTTGAAACCTAAATCCCAGTAAGTTACATTAATAGAGAAAGGAGGCAGAATGATGTAGAAAAGACAGATCCTGTCATTACGAACGATTACACAATTACTGTATAACAGCATTGTGAGGTGCTACGTGTGAGCAGAGTTCTGTGAAGTCCAAAGGAAAAAATGATGTAATAACTGAAGTACAAACCTAGGGTAAGGACCTTGAAGGAGTTGATAGAAACAAATAGTATTGGGATGAGCACTGAAAGTCCTGTCTTAAGCACGGTATGCTTGAGGTGCAGGTTATGCATGTTACTGTCGCTGAGGGAGTTTTAATGGGGTTTGTGACCCTAACCATAGGATTGTGCTAAGCAGTCTGATCCAGCTTCTATTATAAGTACATTCTGAGCCCCCCAGCGCAGAGAATGTATTTTTCATTTCTATCACACATGTTTTGTTTCTGTGGTATCCACTCAGGAAATAATTTTTGAAACGGATTAAACTCGTGACTTTTGAACTACGTGCATATAATTTGTGGTCTAGGAAACTAAGTGGTAAGTGGAACGAGGTATTTCTGTTGAAAGTTTAAGTGAATATTGATCTCAAAGTTTGAATGCTAGCAATACCTTTTCAATCCTAAAGGCTTTGGAATCACTTTATTTGAATGTTTTTCTGATGATTTAGTAGGCCCACCATCACTGACATCTTGATGACAGAGGTTGGTGGCAACTTGAGTTGCCAGCAGACTCTTACATGTATTACCTGTGATGCTAGTTGTGTTTTATGTTATAGCTGCAGCAAAGACCCCTTGGTTTTGACTTTATTGTAGATGTTTTAATAAGTGGGAGTGACAGAGGAGTTGAGGAATAATCAAATTAACCTGGATTGCCTTAACATGTAATAGTCGAGATCCTTTTTCTGTGAGGAACTGACTTGATTTGTCAAGATGTCAAATTGGTCACAAGCCAAGCTAATCACTTCTGTGGGTTGCATCAAGAAAGACAGAAGAAGTGCTCCATATGTTCTGATCTGTATTCATTCAGTTTTGCTTAACAAAATTTTAGGTGTTAAGTAGGGTTTGTGACACCTCCTTGTTTTAACATTTCCAACCTGTGAAAGTGGTAAAACATGGTGAAATCTGGACCGTGCTGTTGTTAAATGCCCTCACAATTAAATTCTTAATTCTTCCCTAAGAGGACAACCTTAGGGAGTTGCTAGGAGAAGCAGCAGCATTGGTGTGCTTGCAGCTCTCTGAGACTTTATGCTTCTTGAATTGGGAGGGAGTATTTATCCTAATTTGATAGATTTGGAGCTACTATGAATATTTTATATTGACCAAGTTATTGGAACGCTTAACTGTGTGAACATATTGGTTTAGTTTAATGGGAAGGAGGAGGTGGAGGTGTCTAGGGAAAATAGGCAGGAACAGAAAGAATTTTGTGTCTTGGCAAAGAATTTGAGTGCTGTTAAGCCAGTGACTCTGTCATCCCTTGTGTTTTGGGGTTTTTTTCTTTGCTTTTTTTGGCTTCTTTGTTTTTAATTAAGCCTACAGGACTGCTGTTGTAAAAGAAGATTTTTTAAAAATTTTTTTTCCACATTTTCAGCTCCCACTCACAAGTGTGGGTTGTAATAATTCAGGCATTCGGACTGAGATGTAGGAGTCCTGAAAATGGGTGTATCTGAAAAAATCAACATAGCCTTAAGTACCACCACAAGATGTTAAAATAGTCAGTCTCTAGATTTCTTTCTCAATCTTTCTCTCATTGTGCTTATAGAAAAATAGGAAATCAGTTTGGTTACAGGTTCCGAAAAGGATCGTTCGAAGTATCAGTCAGTAAACAAGGTAGAGCCAGTAGGTGATGAACAGAACTCCTGATGGGTCACAGGGCTTTGCCAAAGAGCACAATTAGAGGAATTGCATGTATGAGTACGTTCTGCTGCAGCACCTGGGTCTCTGGAGGTAGATGTGCTGAGCTATGATTGAGAGCAAAACTTAGCTCTGTAACTCAACCCAATTTCTACTTTTCTTCAATTCCCTGCTCGGAGAATTGGTTAAGTTTTTGTGCCTTATGATGGGAGGGAGTCCGCCTTTGTAAGGTAAAACCTTGGTGAACCTGCAGCTTTTGTAGCCTGTGCTTATGGTAGGTGTATATATAGTAGGCTGTCAGTTAAAAGGGCTACTGAGAAGGGAGGTCATCTAGATTTAGCAAACATGTTAAGAAAAAATAGGAGCTCTCGAAAGATGGGCATTATTGTGTGACTGTATTAGGGTGTAGGCAAGCCATGTTTCAGAGGAAGAGAAACCATTGTAAAATGTTTTGGTGTAGGTGGCGCGTAAAAACTTGATGCGCTTTTCAGCATCCGAGTCTTTAAATGAAAGCCGTGGGGTTGAGGGGATGGGAGGAGGGAGTGAAAGAAGTGCTAAAATTATTTTCCGGAACAACAACAACAACAATTAAAAAAAAAAGTTGGTTGTTTGGAGCATGAAGAGGGGAGTAAAATTACTGGGTTTATGGCACTTTACTGAGCTTATGGTTTTTGATGTTCATTGAAGTTTGCTCCTAGGCTCATTTTTCCAAATAAGTTTCGTAGGCTTCCCTTGTGGATGAGGACAGAGAGAGCAGAGATTGTTATTTTCTGAATGATGTCTTGCTCTGGCAGATGGGTATTTCTGTCCTTTGTAAATATCTCTTTAATGAGCTCCACTATTACTGTGGCTGCTCAGCTTCCATTAGGCACGTAGTGCATTGGGTGAGGAATGTTACATTCTGGAAAGTGCAGGTGCAAGATCCCAGGATTTCGACGTCCGTGTTGCAGAATGTGTTTACTGTGGTGGCCTTAGATGTGCTGGCAAGTCGTTGTCTGGTGCTAATGTAGCTGCTAAGCGTTGGGACAGAAGCCAGCTTAGTATTTTGTGTGAAAGAGAACCCTCTAACACAAAACTGTAAACTGATTCATGATCTTCTGTGCTAAATAATAATCTGTTTATTCACCATCGGTGCTCCTCACAGTTTAACCTGTTGTCGTGCATTGGCTGAGAATGCTGACAGACCGTAGGTTTCACTCATTTGTGGCTTTGAGTGCCCAGGTATTGCATGTGTTTGCGTTCACAGATCACTCTGACCAACTCACGTCTAATGTTTTCTTAGCTGGTCTTCTCCCACCTTTCTTCCAGAGCTGGTTTTGCTAATGTGGCACTCTGGGCTAATAAATCTGTTGCCAGTTAAGTACCAAAACTCCTGAGTTTACTTAGGCAAATGAACTGCTGCACTGCAGATGCAAGGCAGCTGCAGATCCTGTGTAATTGGCACTTGCTGGTGAATCCTGTTCTGGTTTATTGATGAACCTAATCACAGAAAGGAAAAGCTAGGCTTCTTACGTTAGAAACGGCTATTTACTTGTCGGTACAGTATATAGCACAGCAAAATTCTGAGCCATAGTGTTCAAGACTCTTGGCAATAAAAGTAATCCATTTAGGTAATCTAATAGTAATCGTCTCTTGAATAATTGAGGCTATGCAGCTTTATCGTAGGTTGTCTAGCTGGGTTTTCAAAGCACATTTAATGCAAGCATATTTTCCAGAAAGGGCGTTTAGGCTTGATTTGAAGGTTGCAGTAGTGAATCCATTGTCCTTTGTTAGCGGTTAATCATTGTTGTTAAAGTACTATTGAATTTCCTATTTTGAAGCACAACAGGGTGAATTTCAAGTCCTGTGATTCCCCTCTCACTGCTCTGCCGCCTGATACCAAAATCATCTAACGCTTTTGTGATTCTCGAATTTAGTCCTTGAGCAGAAGCCTTGTGATTAACAGATTGAAAAGTCCATGAGATCTTGGAATCCTCCAGTGCCGTCCAGAGGCAAGCTTTGAATACAAAAGAGAGAGCTGAATTTTCAAGTGAATAACGTGATGCGTTTGTTTAAGTGCAGAGCTCTTTGAAAGATAGGAAGCATCGATGATCATTGCTAGGTATGCTTGGCTTGGTTTTCAAAGTCAGCTGTGCTTAGCATAGCTGAGAACTAATGGAAGAGATCCGCAGCCTGTTAGAAAGAAACTCAGTTCCTCAGTTCGTCTGGGCACTGTCTTCCCCAAACTGGAGCTCATATGTGGAGCAAAACAACTTTATGAAGATGGAATGTACATGTTTGCTGTGAAACTTCCTGTTGCCCAGTCTGCATAATTAATTACTTGGGGATATAAATTTATTAGCATCCTGCTAATGAAAAGCTGTCTGGTGTAGCATTAGGTTTTTGTCATGCGAGAAAGTCTCAGATCCTGGCAGCACAGACAGCATTATCACTGTCTTCTCAGCAGATGATTTGTTTGGGTTATGCAAATAGACTTTGCCTTCATAAACAGCAAAGGAGAAGAGAATCACAGACCAAAGAAGTTTCTATGCAACTTCAGTACCTATCTATAAGAAAAACTTGGGAGCTGCTGACTGTGCAGACATTTTAATGATGATAAGAAATATTTATTCATTGTTTTAGGCAGAGAATAAAAAGAAGTAAAAAGAAAATTTTGAAGGAGCCCTAATTGTGACTTTGTCATAGTGGCTTATTACTATCAAGTGTTTTTCTGGAAAGTATTTCCTGGTAATATTTGCAAGTTAGAGTGAGATTTTTGTGTCTTTGTCAGTAATTTGATTATATGGGACTAAATGAATTTTCCTGCCTATTTTCAGTAGCTTTTCAGCACTCTTCTGCATCCTCCATTTTTTTTTAGCAAGCTTCTAAAAATATGAATATCTGAGATAGATGCAGTACTTTAGCTTCAGTCTCAGAAAATGTTGAGTAAAATGATTTTGTTGTTTTTGGTCTCTGATGTTCTCCAGTTTCATTGAAGGAGTCCACTGTCTCTTGCTATGGCAAGGTGCTGTAAATCATTGATGTCTGCTGGTCTCATGTCTCTAAAAGTTGGGCCTTGGGCTCCTGATGGGTTCCAAACTCTGTGGGAATGTTACCAGTGTAAGGGAAAAAACAATACTTAGCTCCAAGTGTATGGGAAAAAACAATACTATCTTAAACACTTTGAGAAGTTGCCAGTTTTTCTTCTGGAAAAAGAAATGATAGTGAGCTGTGCTGGTTTCTCAGGCCTGAGAAAGAAGGGGTTTTTGTGGGTGTTTTTGGTTTGTTTGGTGCTTCGTTTGTTTTTTATATTTTTTTATTAGCATTTACTTTTTTCCTAGGGTTTTTACTTTTATTCCCAGAGGTAGTGAATTTCTACATTGAAATCCACAAATAAAGTTAAATACCAGAAAGAAGCAAGCTAACACTTGTTAGTATCTTTTTGATGTGGTTGTGACTCCAGATTTATTATCTTTCTTGATCTACTTCTGTTCTAGCAAGTGGACCACCCTCCTACTATCCAAGAACTGTCCTGATTGGCTGTCCATCCTGACTTTTCTTGGTGTGGCTCTGGATACTCCTAGCATTAATTCTCTACATGTATTTTATTTCTGTATCTTCAACATATTTCTTACACGAGTTACTTTGAACCCGCGTTGTAAATTTCTGAATAATTTGTGAATTTAAGAACTTCACCAAAAAATCTTCTGTTAATGTTTATTTACCTCGTTATTTTCCATCTTTATGCAAACACCCATTTGCGTGGGCAGCTTTCTCCACTGTTTGAGAGGCTTGACAGACCAGGACCAGCTGTAATCAGACAGAGCCTTTTTCTAAAGTGCATTCCAAGCTACAAAACCCACCTCGGTTGAGAAAGGGCAGCACGGAACTGGTGAGGTCCAGCACTAGGGCTGGGCTCCCTAGCTCCTTCTTGCTCTGTGGAGCCTGGGTGAGGTGACAGCAGGGGCACAGGACTGCACAACCCCAGTGCTGTGAACTAAGTGCAGGAAGGACGTGGTGAGGACAATAGGGGAACTTGAGCACTAAAATGGCTGCATCTCCCCTTCCTGGAGAATCCTCACTTTGCTTCAGCACAGACATTTTCATCCCAATTTGCTCTTTCCTCATCTCACAGCTCTGAGACGCCTGGCATTGCCTATCCTATGTTCTGACAATAGCACTAGTGTGATCCAACCCTGCACCCTGCAGACGGTTTTCCCTGTTTTCCTTTAGCCCTTTGTCTTCCTGTCAGTCTGGAAAACAGCAGTGAGTCTGTATTTCACTAAGGAAGAGTGCACCTGGAAGGTCACATCAATACTCTTTGAAATGTCTGGACGGGGGAAAAAAGTAGGATTATCTAAATTGCTTTGTTTAGATGTGAATAGAGGGTTCCACCTAAGCCCCAGTGTACAGAAAGTAAAAAATCCAAAGCAAACCATCCCCAGCCCCAACTGGCACTCAGTATCTCTGCTGTGAATAGTTACAGTATGAACTGCTTACTGATTGCCAGTTTTCTGAAGTGAGGTGCAAAGAAGTTGGAACCAGTGTCTTGGCATAAGGGGCTGGCTTTCACAGGGCTCTTCCCAGAGGAAACTTAATCATAGGAACTTCGTTAGGTATGTATGAGGTGCATTTCATCTCCCTCCCCAGTGTTACTGCTCACTAAGATCTTATGCTTTATTAAATAGCATCTGTACATTGTTTGGCATAAAACATCCTGTTTTAGAAAGACCTACTTCTAAAATGAAATTTTAAAACTAGAAGAAATCCTTTTGAATTTTGGATCAGCATTAGAAGTGCAGTATTGCTGGAAACATGTGCTGTGTGGTCTTCATATAAATGTATGAATTTCTCACTGAAAGGGAGAGCTATTACTGGTGTACTGTAATATAATGGTCTCGTATGCAGTTGTGATTTAGTAAGCTGTACCAGATTTCAAGCTGTCTGCATTGCAGCCTTTTTGTTATTAATAGTTAATGATACTCTCTGTCTGTAAGCAGATCCTTGCTTTCAGCCTTCCCTCCCCCCTCAATCCTTAGGACCTTATGTTTTGTCCTCTTAACTGGGAGTGGGGGAATGGGTACAATTGCTTTCAGAGCTAGCAGGGCTGTTTTGAGGGCAGCCTGGATCTTGCTGGAGAACAATGCGAGCTGCCCTGTCCCAGGTCTGCTAGGCTTGCCCTGGCTGTAGGCGTGCTTATCACCCGCACACCGATCGTCTCGCAGGGCAGTGCAGCGCGCTGGCTTTAGCCTGCTGATGACCCTGGATTATGTTCTTGTTCATGACATGTCTGCAGCGAGTGCAAGGTTCCAATTATATTTGCCTTCAGGCGGTTCTCAAGAGATGGTGGGGGGAGGAGAGGGCAGGAAGAAGAGAAATCATTTGTGTAACTTAGAAAATACTTTGGAAGGACTGTTTCAGGGAAGAAATCTGAATTTCCAGTGTAATCCTCATCTTAAACTTTTAAATCACAAATACAAGTAAATTCAAAATTTGAGACTACCTCTTGGGTTATGTTTTTTGGGTTTTTTTTTTTTTTTTTTTTTTTTTTTTTTTTTCTTCACAGAAGAAAGTCTATTAAAGCGATCTGGTTTTGTTTTAAGGATAATTTAAGGAGACACTACATCCCTGAAAAAGCCACAATTTTCATGTCTTGTACTTTGTAAACAAGTAAGACAGCAACGAATTCTGAACTGGAGCTCGGAAAATGTTTTATTTTGCCACGTTTTTTTCTTTTTTGCAGATTGAATACTGTCACCAAAACTGCTTGGCTAGTACATTCTTTTTTGTTACCTCTCTTGCTTGCCTGTTATCTCTTCGGTTTCGATTCACTTAAGCTTTGCTACTGCTTTTACTGGTAAGCAGTCTCTTTCAAGGCCTGGGGACAGAGAAGGCGTGAACTCTTCACATAGCAGTGAATGGGCGATATTGTCATGCCAAATTCATGACAACATAAACTATAATTGAGCCATCAATGAGACTTTGGAAGTGACTATTCATAGCTTGTCCTGCAAACAGACATTAAAGAAAAAAGACATTGTGTTTTCAGTTCCAGCAACAGTTCTACAAGCTTAGTTGGTACTTTCAGTTAGAAGATTTTCCTGCTAAAAATGTGAAAAGCAACTTGCGAAGAGAAGGACTTTCCAAAACTTTGGAACCAGTTGGTCAAAACTTTCATGTTAGTGTTCAGGTGACTGATGTAGTTGCTTATTTGCATTTTGAAAACGAATTCAAGTGGAAAGATTTTCTTTCGATTTTTCTTTTTCAAATTTTTTTCGTTCTTATACCCAGAAGCAATGCAAAGTACTGGCAGACACCCTGTGCCTGAGAGGTTTGCCAGGTTTTCATTAAGAGTACCCACGAAGGACTGTATGTGGAGTCTTCGTGTCATTGTGCTGTTCACAAGGGCATAGAGGGCACTTTAAGCTGTCAGTATGTTCTGCAGTGCTTGGGCAGAGTTGGAGTGAACTCACTGTGTCTTGTATCAGGAAGGTTTGTTCCTATAAACTGTGGCTGCAGTGAGTGGTGTTTTATGTGAGCAGCTGTCTGGTGTGTGGCAGTGTGCTGGTTTGGCATCTTCTCTTTAGAAGAGAGATCTGTATCACTGGTGGGCCCCAAGAAAGCAGCAAGATGTCTGCGAAACTTCATTGCCTCTCTCTTTGAAAATACTTAAATTTCATTAAGGTGTCCTGTGGACAATACACTGAATGCTGTCAGTGGTCAGAACATTTGGGAGCCACTTACAATAGATAAAAAATAATAAGGTCTAACCACTTCCCCTAGTGAGATTTTATAGACTGTTCCTCTTGCTGCGCGTGACTCTTTTTATTAGAATACTCAAAGTTCAGAGGCAGATTTCTAAGGGAACATTTGCAGAAGGCTGGGGAGCCTTCTGTGGTAAGGTATCTCAAAGAGGAACACAAATGAAAGGATTCAGATTGTCCCAGAAAGCCTATTTAACTTGAACCCAGGTATCTATAACCAGCATATCCATTCCAGCATAGAGGATCAGTGGGACTCTCAGAAACATCAAGATGCTCTGTAGAAAGGGGGTTATGACCAGTGATTTGATGGCTTTAATGGATAACCATTCATGATCAGTTTTTTGCAATCAATGATTCTCTTTGCTTTAAGGAGAGGCAACCAACCTTCAGTGTTATGAATTCTGTCCCAAGGACAAAGGAATAAAAGGCCTCTTAATTGCAGGTTGCATCTTGCATTGGCTAAGACAGAGAAAACGCGATCCTCTCATGTGCTACTGTATGTGCTTTGATGTTGCAGCCATCAGTGTTACAGTCACTGTGCATTTGGAGTCTTCACTACTTATTTGCACTGCATTAACTTGTGACTCGTGCCCTAATCTAAACCGACTTCATTCAGCAACAGGACATGCAGCTGCTTTTTTACTTTGAGCAGCTTTAATTGGTACAACAGCTCTCCATACCTCAGATTTTGATGTGTGGCAAAAAAGTAATCTGCTTTTCTAGCTTGGCCTTTACCTATAGCAGTCCTCTACTTAGTGCTTTTGTGAGCTTTCAGGCAAGGCAGTGTGAGGCTAATGGTATTCCCTCACTTAGGGCTTGTGGCTTGAGGGAACCTGTGGCAGTAGAAAGTCTGGGAAAACTTATATTCATGCATTTTGGATGCAGTAGGGATGAGATGGGAAAGAAGTGTCACTGAAGATAATTAAAAAAAAAAAAAAGGGAGGGAAATGCCTGCCGATTTTCAAGTTGGCAGCGCTGTCTTGAGCAATAACTGTGCAGCTGAGTGACTCAAGTTAGAAAATACCTTGCTCAAGATCTTTATTTTCCTTGATACTCTTTCAGGAGAGGAGGATCTTTAAATGCCTGATGTTTTTACAGGTTTTAAACCAGATTTCTGCCTGTAGCTTCTAAAGCAGGTTTTTAGGTTCCCTCAAAGTCGACTGGTAAGACTTGTTGATTTGTTCTCTGCTATTGCCCCAGTAAGAGGAGTGGTATCAGTGAAGTAAAACGGGTGGTTAATCCAAGTTGTTTCTTACCCTGACAGAGGTCTCAACATGCAGATAACTGCTGTGCTAGGTAGGTAATGTTAAATACGGCACTTTGAAAAACTGTTAAAAAGAACCAAGAATTAAAAATTATTCTAGAAATGCAGCCATTCTCCCCACAGCAGTAGACATTGACTCAAGTGCCTTATTAGTACCTTTCAATCACCTGCTTAAAATAGAGCAATTTTACGATGAAAGATGATATTTTAAAGCCTGCCAAAGATCTGTGGGCCACATTATCTTCTGTTTCCACATCATCACACCATGCTAACCACATAAATTGGATACCTTCCAAGAGGGTTGAGTATCTTTACAGTACTCTCCAATTCTCTCTAGCAGTCATGGCAATTAAAAATTAAAACAACGGTGCATAAGAAGTTTGATCTCATGGGCAGATGGATGTCAATAATTTTTTTTTATTTTCTCTTTTTCTCCCCTCTCTTATTTTCTAGGCGGAACAGTTTATTATTAAGTTGTACTGTCAAAATTCAGTGGGGAAACATTCACCAGTTCTTTCGTCAAACCAACAGGGAGCTTGATAGCAAGCTTTGCCAGATTGTTCTGGGTAACAGTTAATTGCCAGAGCAATGCTTCAGTCTCTTGGTGTTGCAGATACTGGTATTACTACAAAGATAGATTTCTGATTCACGATACTTTGCTGTTCCTCGAGGGATACTAGGTGATAACGCAATAACTCTCCTTCGAACAAATTTTCACTTAGTGCAAAAACAGGGAAAACTTTGGTATGGTTTAAAGACTCAAATACTTCACTTATTTTGCATGTCTTTGTGGTTAAGCAGCTCACAAAATTTTATGAGCTGTCTGTTGGTAGCAAAGTCTGTAGGTGTAGTTATCCATTGACACGAGGCTGCCTGAAACATCCTTGGTCAGAAAACAGAGTAATTTGTGATTTGTTTTCTGTAGAGACCAGCAGGTCAGTGTTACAAGGTTAAATCTGGCTGTCCCAGTCTGTAATTTTTTGCAGCAGTCCTGGGGTTCCAGAAAGTGAAAGATTTCCATCAGGACACATTTCAAATGCAAAGCTATTTGTTGTTAAGCTTACAAAGCCACCCACAACTAGCGCTAAATAGATGTCATTGCATGCATTCAGTTATGTGCAGACACGATACTGCTCACAAGGGTTGCATTGGTGCATCAGCCTTTTCTTAGAAAGGCAAATGTAAGACAGGTTGTTTTTCAATGGTGAACAAAGCGAGAAGAAATTTGTCTCAGAAATATATTCACATTTTCATTGCCTGACAGTCATTTGTTCAGTGATTGCTAACTTCCACATAGGCTGTTTTGAAAACAACCACTTGTAAGCATGAGGATCCTTCTATCTGATTCTATGTGGAAAACGGAGATGTTCTGAGAAACACCTGGGTTAGGTCAGTGTTACATGAACAGGGAGGCGAATACCTTGTCCAGAGCAGTCCAAGTGTGGGAATGGTTTGTAATTGTAACTCTGAAACATTTTATGGTTGGAGCGATTGACAAATTAGCCAATCTTCTTTGTGGCAGAACCTCTGGTTCATAAAATAGACAGCGTATTCTGAGCCTGCTGCCCCTCAAATAAGTAATTTCTTGAGTAGGTCGGCTGCTTCTAGAGAGGCCTGTATTCTGGCAGGAGAAAAGCCCAGTGTTGGTTGTGGATCTTGGCTTGACTGTTGTGTACTTCTCTTACGTGTCTGTTAAACGCCCAGGTAATCTCCCTAGTTCTGGCACAGCCTCACTGGTTTTGTTTATCAGACCTTGTACAGCAAGATATTTGTGGTTACGGTGTTGTTTTTTGACGGAGTAGCAATCGTGCTTAAGATTTCTCAGGTTGTCTTTGAACCTCTCTTTCTTCGGTCCAAAGTGCCTCCCTCTTGCTTGACAGGATGGAGCAGAGTGATATAGTCTGATTTTTTGAAATGCTGGGTTTGTGTGTAGCAGGATCTGTTTGCTTAAAGCCTAAATTGTTTTGTTTCTTTTGGTTGTAGGAGGAGTAGTTTTTGGCACACACTACTAAAGTGGATTACAGATTGAGGCATAACAAGGAATGATATCAACAAATGCTCCACTGTATATTGGAAGTTATTCAGCTGGGTCTCAGACTGTCTTCATAGCTTATTTTGGTGAGGTCCCTGTGGTGAGGGGTTGGAGAGAGGCTACGTGGTCTTCGTGTGTGCACTAACCAAACAATGTGCTGATGGAAGCACTGAGAACAGATGCAGTGAGAGTTGCCTCTCTGATCTTTCAGATGAATTTCTATCTTCCATCTCCTACACGACCAAGCTGCTAAGTAAGAGTCACATGCATGGATACTTGAGCAAAAAGCTGTTACTTAATATAACTATTGTGCTTAGAAATGTTCTGTACTTGTCGATCCAGCAACTTGCCCTCTGCTCATGCAGCTCAGTTTTATTTGCACTGGGGCCCACGTGGGTTGCCTTGACCCTTCTGTGCTTGAGCCTGGGAGCTGAGGGCACGGAGAGTGCTGGTGTGACCCCTAACGGAGGCTGCTGAGGAGAATTGCCTGAACTCAGATCGAATGTATACATATGTTATGTGTAGGATCCATAGTTAGAAAATAACTGGAATTGTAGTTACTACTTTAGCATAACTTTGAGGTGATTATAATGTGGTGTAAATGCTTTTGGCAGAGATGAAGCAGATACAAATTTTTATTTCAGTATTTCAGTAGATTTACTGAAACTGCAGAATCATTCTTATGCTCTCATGTAATTTTTAAAATATAATTCTCGAATGTGAATTCAGTATAAGTGTACCTGAAAAAAGTCTCTTGCAACTGATATTCTTTACTGCAATAAAATAATGTTGTTGCTGTCTTTGTTATTCAAGAAGTTTAAACTCACTCTGACAAGGAATTATAGTCTGCTCCCTGGAGGTTATCTAGTAGACATGGTAGACAGCTTTGTTCACAAATTTGATGGCAAACATCTTCAAAGTTCTATCGGTAGGGAAGTAAAAAACCTAATGAACCTTAAACTATCGTTGTTTTTATTGCTCTCCGCTTGTAGATCCGCATTTTCTCACCTTTTCAATGCTGGCAAGCATTTTCAAAAGAAAATAGTGTTACTATGTTGAGTCCTTTTTTATGATGTCTGCGTGATCCAGTTCTTTCCAGTTGCATTTGTGTATGCGGTGTTACAGAAATACGTCATTCAAGTATGGTGGGTTTAACCTGCTTCCCTAACTTAAATAGTCCTTGTCTTTCACACGCAAAACCTACTCCTTTTTACTGCTTGCTTGCTTACTCTATCTTCTAGCATGAGTTTTCCAAAATGTGTTTAATTCCTTCCACTTGAAAAAAGAATTAATCGATATTTTCCTGGTCATGTAGGTGTATATTTTGTTCCTGTTGACTGCTGTTGCATGCCGGTGTTGATTCTTAGCAGCAGGAAAATGAAATTAATCAGGAGAGTCTCCTTTTAGACTTTGATTTTGGCTGTCAGGTACGGTAGTTTGTAGACTAATGCAATGATGATCTGCCTTTAAAATGCTAGCTTCTCCTACTAGTAAATTCCATTTCTTCATCCTATTGCTATTACGGATTTTTTTGTTCTCTGGGAGAAAGTTGATGGGTAGTTTCTGTCTGACCCATTTAATTGTTGGAAGAAATCTGATGCCTGGCTCTTGCCATTTTGGCAGTCTCACAGAAGGGCTAAATTACACTACGGGTCCCGACTTGCCAGTTGTATGAAAATATCTTTGTGCACAGATAAATCAACAACCTCTGTAGTATTTTTGTGCCTAGTACTGCTGGGCAGGTACAGTATTCCTACGTAAAGTTTCCTTTTGCAGAAGGAAGCTTGCCAGGTTACCAGGTTTGCTGGTTTTCCTTACTTTTTGAGTTTCTGGCTCTCCCAGACAACAAGCTAACCCATTTCAAAATGTTTTAGGATGCTGTGTGTGAAGGGGGAAGGAAGTGACTTGTTTTGTGTGTGTGTATATACATGAAGGTGACCTGGCAGCAGCTAGCTGTTTGATGTTTTAGCTCTCACAAGATGTCTTTTATTTTTTTTTTTCCCTAAAAGACTTAAAAAACCCCACTCTTAGATGCGGGAGTTTGAGTTTTGGGGTTTATTGTTGTGGAGGTTTTTTCTTCCCCGAGAAAGTGTTTAAATCATTACTTTTATTGTGCTCAGTTTTTTCTTGGCAGTTTGTCAGAACGACTGACCGTGTTCACTTCGGAAATGCCTCTGTCACCAGTGATGGGGCAGCACACGGGGGCTCTTGGTTCCAGCTGACCCCCAGCAGCTGTCAGCTCGACGTGCCACGGTGTTGATGAATGTTGTGTTGCTCGCATTCGTTGTGGGATCGGTGTTGCTGTTGGTTGGCAAGACTTCTTGCCTGCTTGGAGAGTCAGACTTGAATTTTATTGGGTCGTGGAGCCTGTGAGAGATTGGGGAAGATGCTTAAAATACTGCTTGTATGTATGACTTTGCATAGATTTTTGCTGTTTTACAGGGGTTTGATTCTTCTCAAAGAGGAGTATTTGAAGTGAGTTTGTGCCTCCCCTGCTGAGTAGAGTCATCCACTCAGGAGCTTCTTTTCCTAGTGTATTTTTGTGCATTACTGCTGCTTAGGCATCCCCCTTAAAATGATTAATTATATGTACCATAGTCACACACTTGAAGAGAAGAAAAGGGGTTTTTTTTTTCCCCTTCAGCTGGCAGAAACATAATTTTCAAGGTCTGCTCTCTAAAAGTATTTGGGTGTCTGGCCAAGAGTTTGTCAAGAATGCAGAGAAACCCTGTTCTTTCCTGCTCTATAAATGTTAACATAGGTGGGTGGGAAGCAGTTACTAGGTAGTAGATACACACTGTCCTGAAAAATGGTTATATGGTAAAAGAAAGGATTTAGACCTGTAGTGCTGAGATTTTTCACTTTTCCTTATCCATTTTTACAGGCATTTCAATATGTAGTAGCATGGTTTGAAGGAAGGACTGCATAGTGTAGTAGACACTGGATGTCTAAGAGCGTGTGCGTAGTCTGGTGTTGCTGCTTTAAGACTATTATGTATAATAAGAACCATTCCATCTCTCCATGATTAAACTAGGAAATTGGAAAAGTTTCTAGACTTCATTGGAAAAAAACCATCTGTACTTGGAGAATCTGGTTTGCTGTGCACATCTGTCTTGATAGACAAGAATTTCCTCTTTTCTGCAACATTAAGATTCACTATCCCTGCCCCTTCTCCTCCAGCTCTACCAGCTTCTCTTACCAGTAGTTTTGGAGGACTGTGTTGGTGGCCACATCTACCCATGTCCTTCAAGGACAAAGGTCTCCAGCAGTTTGCCTTATGAAGTTTATTTCAGGTAGGTGTTGTTTGGGTTTTTTTTTCTTCCAGACTGGTATTAGGACAGATGCAAAGGAAATTGTGACAGGGGTGTAGAAGCTTAAGCATTTCCATAATTTTGCCTTGTTTTTCTGCCCCTTCTTGCTGATGTTTGAATCCCTTGACCATTTACAGTGCCATATGTGGTGCATGAAACTGTGGTAACTAAAGACATAGAGAATTCAATGAAAACTGATGTTTAGTAAGCGGATGAGAGTCCAAATTAACACTTTGCATACAAAGGCACAGGGAGCTCAGCAGGTGATGATTTAATTTGGTCACAAGCCAGTTGTGCAGTCATGTATGTGCTTAAGCCCCAGCGTGTGCTGTCACATCCCCAACATCCAGGCCGGATAAAGCTACAGGATAGTGGTGTGGAGGTAGGATCACAGCGTGAGAGAGGAAGAAGCTTTGGGATGTAGTAAGAGATTGGAATGTGTTATGGGAGGAAACTCAATTTTGCAACTCCTAGGGAATTCAGAGTAATACAATGAAAGTATATTTGGGAACATAAGAAACCACACAGTTGTCTTCTGCTTCTGGGGGGAAAAAAGTTACAAAAAAATGAAACCAAAACCATAAGAAAGCAGCGAGTGATGTGAAAGGTGTGTCTTTTATAAGCTACTGTTATTCAATGTAAACAGTTGAAGCAAGATCAAATTCCTGGAGCAGTTTATCTATGCAATGTGGAGAATGTAACTGAGATTTTTTTTTAAAAATATCTGCACCTAGGAAATGTGGTTCAAAATTGCACTACCACAAATTTTCTTGATAATTTCTGGCATGAAAATGTGGTAGAAACTCAAGTTTTACTATTGAAACATCATGAGAGACTTCAGGGTATGTAATAACAAATCAAAATTGAAGACTTAGTGAAACCTGGTCATCCTTCCTGAAGTCTTTGCTTGTCAGGTGATGACAAAATCATATTTCAATGTATGGTAGCATAAACTGAGGAGACTAAACAAATACTAAATGTGCACAGTCCCTTCTATATAGAGTATTGTTTTTGTTAGATCTTCAATGCTTTCTCTTGCAGGTGGAGGGGAAATTTAAATATTTAATTGGATTTCTGTAAGAACTAAAGACTTGGAATTTGTCCATACTGCTTGTCAGGCTTGAGCTATGCACAAACACAAGCCAGGCAAACGTTCCAATGCAGCATTCATTGCTGGCAATGGTATACCTTAGTATTTGCATCTGTGCCTTTATTTCTGTCTAGTGTTGAATGCTGTTTGGGACAGTAAGTAGACTTTGAAACATCAGAGTAAAGTTCTCTGATGAGAGACAAAGCCTTGAAGTGCTAATCATTGAGACTTGTTTCTTTTTTCCTTTCTTCCCCTCCACACATTGAGATTTAGCTGACCATACGATGCTCCTTTGTCTCGGCTCATTTCTTCAGTGAAACTGTACTGGCAGGCCAGCTGATAGATGGATTAAATAAGAAATTGATGATTACAGTTCATAGGTTCATGTGATGCTATTCTGAGAAGTTATTAAATGCTGCCTGGGTATTTAAAGAAATATGGAAAGATGCTAATTCTGGGAGGCAAGAATAAAGGAAGCCTTCTTGTCAGATTTGGTAATTGCAATACTTTTGCCTGTCTGTCAAACAATCCTGAATATGCTTGCATTTTTAGAATAAGGGAATTGTCACCATACCAAAAACGGTGAGGTACTGCACACATACAGGATGAACAGCAGTGAATTGAAAAGAGATACAAGAGATATCTTGGGGCTGTTTGGGTGCTTCCCCTTTGTTTTCTGGGGATGAAGCACTCAAGTGCAAGAACCAGTGCAGCTGTACAAGTAAGTAGCTGTTGCCATCTTGAAGTTTGCTCTTTTAGTCTGTGTAAGAGACCTCTAAAACCCTTCAACCATTGGGTTGCAAGGGGTAGATCTTTAATTCTTGGAGTTGATCACTAAGAGGTTGTGAGTATAATTGGGTATATTAAACATAAGTTATACTCATTCGAAAAATGTCTTAAAAGATACCGATGTTTTTAGGTTGTACCATAGCCATAGTTAAGAGTGTATGTCAGCTGTGCTGAGCCTCTTGGATGTTGGTTCACTTGTCACTTGCATGATTAATTGGCCCTGCACAGTCTGTGAGTTCCTGGTCACATAATGATGCCAGAGCAGTGATGAGATCTGGCATTTGCGAGTTTGGGTATGGGGAAACGTTTCCCTCGCATTAAATATTTTTTTGCATTTTGGATTTATTGCATTTGCGCATCTGTCGTAAAAATATATTCTTTGTACCATGTGAAATGTACAGAGTGATAATTTGATTTCCTGATCAGTGTAAGCAGATGATGTTACACTAATCCCATTTTATCTCCGGTGAAATAAGAGGCACCATGTGTATAGTGGCAGTTTTGGCTTTACCTGTTGGCGTTAGTGTTGCAAGCACGTGTTCTGCTTTCTGGATTCTGCCCAGCTGTTGGACACGCAGTGTGGACTTTCTCTCAGTTCCTTTGGTAGTTTGGGGACTTTGGCTTCTGTTTCTTTTTTCTTTCCCATTCTGCTCTTTTGTCTTCTGAAGGAGCAAATTGGTCTAATTGTTACTTTATATGACATGCTTGATTAACTTTACAGACTGCTGCCTTTGCTGACAGTTTAAGTAGGAATCTAAGTGTTTGTGTGCTCACAGATCAGAGTGTAATTATGCTTTCTAAATTGATTTCTTTTTGATACTTCAATTAAGCTTTCTTATAACTGAGTATTCACATCTTTGCACGTGGGGAGAGGAGGGAGTATTGCAAGTGCTACATGTAAGAATATTTAATGAAATAAAGCCCATTAAATTAGCTGGCTGCCTAGTATGCTTCTCAAAATTGTCAAGGAGGTATGAAACTAAAGTGCAAAAGTCCTGCAGGTATCTCTGAGATAAAAGCATCTTGACAGCTCTAGTTAAGAGTATCGTATATCAGTCTTTAGCTTTAATTACATTTTGCACTGGAATAACAAAGAATATAAAACAATATGAATGCAATTAAAGATAAAGACTGTAAAATGAAGCACTAGGATGTCAGGAAATGGTAATGCTCTGTCAACTCAGCAGAATAATCTTACCTGCCACACTTCACAGTTCTGTGCATTGCAGCGAAATCTTGAGGACCACTAAGTTAAGGCAGAGAGTTTGGTATTTTAGGATGGGGGAAGAACGTAATCATCAGACAAACAACTGGCATAGTAAAACCATAAACTTCCTAATAGTATTTTAAATAGACAATTGCATAGCAATTTTTAACAGAAATTTTGAGAAAAGTGGAATTGCCTGTGTCCATTGTTAAAGTCTGCATTTCCCTGACTGTGCAGTTAATTATGGTAAGCACAATTAATGATATTTTAAACTTCTTAAGGTTGTTTTGTAAGCCTTTGTCGTTTCATCCACGTGTCAGTGTTTCCCCACCCCCCAGTCTTCCCTCAGTAAAATGCTCCCTTTGATTCTAAATGAGTGACTTGACTTCAGTCTTTATGTAGTTCTCTTCTGGCAATTTCTTTGGCTTGACCCATCTTTCACACTCCGTGTAGGCAGTGTTCTTATCCAGTGTTCATACAAAAGAAAATCCCTGAAGAGTGAATCTGTGTTAAATAAAGTAGACTTCTAACAGTCAGAGGGACAGATTGACTGGCATGTGATAGCTGTTTCATGCATTCTGGAGCTACAGAGCAACTGGAGAATGCAGAGCTGGTTCAGACAGATTTACAGCTGCTTTGCCTCACTGACTCAGGGCAACAAGACCTGCAGTTTATTTTCATTCTTGATGCTTTATGAACTCTTGAATTTTCTCTTCCTTTTTTTTCCCCCCTCACACTTCAAATGCGTATCTATTTCCTCTTTCTGCCTGTCCATCTTGTTGGCCTATTCAGATGCTGCAGCTCTGAGGATGTTTAGGACTGAGATTAATTTTTAGCAAAAGGATCCTAAAAGGGCATTTCCCTCCATTGTGCCTGCAACTTCTCATTTTTCAGCCTGACTGAAGCCACAACTGCCTGAACAAAGATGGTCACTACTTGCCTTCTGTTTTTGCTACTGGGAATGAAGCCAATTGCCCCCAGGGGAGAAAGTGGCTTCCTCTCTGTAGGGATATAGATGATGACTTTGAGAAAGGATGAAAGCGAGGTAAGTTATTCTTTGCTGAGAGGCAGCCTATGGCATCCATCCTTCTGAGAGTGTAAGTAAATGGCAGCTGTTGTGGAAAAAGGGCAGTTGTTTTAAAAGGTTCTCTGGAGAGCATTATTCTTCATTCTCTGAAGAGCCATAGGAGAAAATTACTGCCAAATCTAAAATTTTCTGTATTTCACTAAATAAACTGTAAGATACTAATCTTAAATATACATGCATGGAGATGATTTGGGGAGCAGTTCTGGTAGCACATATTTAAAGAACTTTTTACATCCTTTGAACTAGTGAACTTCTGCAAATTCTTTTAAAAAAATCCATTCAGTACAGAATGAATAAGTGCTGTAATTCTGTAGGGGATAGCCATAGTTATGCATGACTAGAAGCTTTAAATCTTAGATTTAAGTACTGAACTCCTTCCCAACTATTTGAAGCCAGGATAGTGGATGGTGACCTACTTGTGCTTTCCTTGGGTTAGTCATTCACTACACAGCTCTTGTGGAAGCAGCGTTTAGGCAGCTTTTTTCCCCCCTTTTCTCTCTACTTAATTGAGGTACAAGGTTACATTGCGACTTAGGTGTGTCACTGAGGGTTGTTACTGACTAGGACAATAATTTGCTTCTCAGTGGATTCCCTAGAAGCAGCACGAGTGAGTCGCATTAGAGTAAAGCAGAGCAAGCTGACAAGTCTCTGTGTGTGCACTGCAGTGCAGAGCAGATGTACTTGAGCTGGGTTTAAGCTGTCGTAGCCACGGTAACACAGAGTTCAAAGTAAATGCTTTGGCAGTTGGCCTGCACTCATAAAACTGGTCTTTACAGATCCTCTAGCTCTCCTCCAACATCCCTCTTCCTCCTCTGTTGGATAATGTCCAAGCTGTACACTCAATCAGTAAAGGTAGCGTAGGTGCACTCTGCATGTGCAGTTTACATTTATCAGGCATTACAGGCACTTAATTTACTGCTTTGTAGGGTAATACTGTGTCATCAGAAAGTCCCTGGGAGCTGGCATCCTCTCTGAGGTAGAGGTGGACATACGTGTCCTGGAAAGCTGGAGAAATTAACCCTGTCCAGTATCTTTCCCAGAAGTAAATTCTGCTGACTGTGACTAATACGGTTCCACTTCAGAAGTGAGAGTTAAGCATGCCTCGTCCTGCCCTCTGTAGAAGTGTAAGTAATAGGAATGCCAGACCATTATTCTTCCACGCACATGTGCGTGGAGATGTGAACTAATGTAAGTACTTTGGGTTCATGTATGTATCTATTCCATGTTCCCATCTGGCCAGGCTGCTTCTTGAGTACAGTATTTTTAAAAATAAAATCTATACTCAAGTATCTCAATGCAGTTGGTAATGCTTACATATAAAAGCACCCAAATTCTGCAAGCTGTCATTGATCTGTGATCCTTACAATGATTTGTCATTGGTATTTGTATTGATGCATCTTCCCTTATGGGCAATAACGCTGCTTCTAAATATCATTTGAAGAAACCCCTTTGTAATGGCAACTTGTACAGACCTGCTGAAAGAAACACAGAGCACGACAGAAACTTTTATTGGTCCTTGTGCTCTTCCCTGAAGCATCTCATACAGATGTTTGTTCATTTTCTTGGCTTCTCTTGAATGCAGAATTGGTTGAATGGTTGAAAGTTAGGAGACAGCTGGATACTGATAGGCCCTTCTGGGGCTGCCTTGCACTTTTTGAAATGTGACAAAACTCTGTACTCCTCAGTGTCCCACAAAAATGGGATCAGCCCAGACACTAGCAGCTAGATCAGACAGGAAACAATCAGGAAAAAAGGTTGCTCAAAGGAGCTGAATGGATTTTTCAAAGAATAAGTGGAACTAATACAGAGAAATAACTGTCGCCTTGAAATATCCCCGTGTCCTATGGCTGTTCAGCTTTAATAAGGCAATAATAAAAAAAAAAACCAAACCAACTAACAGGGAGTCTTTTATTTCAGAGATGTATTTAAATTCAATTTTAATAATTTCATTTTTGTGTCTTGGATAATACCGAGTTTTATCATACCATTAAAACTTTCTGGTAGGTGTCTGTAGAAGCAGCCTGTACTTCCATTATTTTGCCGTTTCTGCCATTAAGCAGCCCTTTGCAGTGAGCCTGGCCTTGCTGTGGGAGTGCTGGTCCCTTCTCCCGTGCCCCACTGTGTGTGTGTGCTGTGCAGTCTCTCCTTTCACACAGGACCACACCTTCTCTGACCCACGCATGGTGCCGATCCCTGGCACGGTGCTTCTGCTGGGATTTGCCAAGGGAGTGGGCCCTCTGGAAGGAGGAGTGTGCTGCCCCTCGGGTGCTGGACTTTAGACCATTTGGTAGCTCTGTCCCAGCTGTGGCAAGGAGGGCTGGGGGTCAGGAGCTAACTGAGCACCACTGGGCTTATTTTATAAAAGAAGCTGAAAATTGTAGTTTGAAGATTACTTAGTGACACACAATTAACATAAAATAATTCCCTGAATTCCGTCAGCTTGCTTTGTTACTGGCCCTTCTCTTCTGTGTGCAGAAGGCTTTTCTTGTAAATCAATGCCAGATTATCTGTATATAAAAACAATGTTTTATGTGTAAAAATAGAACAAGCTCAGCTTTTCAGAAGCATTGGAATTGATCACTTATTTCTTCTGTGTGGACTCTTGCTAAAGCGCCGGTTTTATGACATGTGATAAGCTGTTGAAATAAAGAGCATGTTGTTTTTAGCAGGAGCCAACAATTCCCTAATCTGTTAGGATATTGGGATTATATTTCTGAGGTTGCTTAGTAAGGATTTTAGGGCAGAATTTTATGATTTCAGGCTGTTTTTTAACTCTGAGATATGTTTTTAGAACTCGGCGGGGGGAGGTGTTGTTGAAGTCACTGAGTTGAAACAAAGGCACCAATTATGCCAATATTCAGTTTTCTGAAACTTTGTTTTTATGTTGATTAACATTTAAATAAAGCCCCCTTTTGTTAGAATATACATTCTTTTTTTACCTCCATAATGTTTCTCTGTATGTGGTACCAGCTGCCCACTATTTAACAATGTGGAAAAATGGGCTGGCATTAAGTAACTCGGTTCTGCTCTAAAAAGCAAAACTAGAATAAATCTTAACAGCCACTGCCAGGTAGACAAGTACTATGTGGCGACGGGAGCGAAGACTTTGCTGGTAGTGTTTTGGAAGGTTTCAGGCTGAATTTCTTTGCTTATGTAAAACAGTGGTCTTTGTTTGGCACTTCCAATGGCGCTGGGAGTGTTGTGTAGCTTCATTGATTGGTTCCATGCAGTGGAAATCTGACCTTTAGCAGATGTTTGAGAAATTGCCAGCATTCAGAGTGATCAGCAGACTAGACAGTTTTTTCCTTGTTATGTCGATGAGAACTTCCATTAGATTAGTAACGTGCGTGACAATGTTAAGCTTTTAAATGATTAGTAAACTTTTTGAAACAAGGCAGATTTTCCTGCAGTACAGAGCTGCATCAAGTAATTTATTTTCTTATATGCATAGTTTTGCTAATTGGTTAGCTAATGGAAATATTTTGATCGTGTAAATGGGTGTGGGTTTTTTCTTTTCGTAGTAAAGACATTTAGATTTTAAGTGAGTTTTGGTTTGTCTGTATTTTTCTTAAAAGGTCAGTTTTAGCATGCTGTTATAGCATCAGTTTGGGATAAACGCTTTCAAAGAAAAAAGAACAAGCTTAAATGGGCTGGGGAGGGGGAGGCAGCAGTGAAACATATCCCATCTGGAGCATTTGGCTTGGAACAGGATGTTGCATGACTCCATGTGAAGTCTGCTCTCACGAACAGTATCCTAAGCAATGTAGGAGATTCAGCTGCTTGGTGGTGGGAGTTTAGCATGAAACGAGGTCTGTTTTCTCAAACTCCAACGGTTAGAGCTACAGGAAAGAGGTGGGACTTAATAAGAGATTTATGTGTTGAGTAACTCAACAACACCAGCAGTTGCCAGATTAAACCCTTTCCTGCAGGTGCTGGCTTTCCTCAGACCTCTGCAATTGTTTTTCAGTGTGATGCATGTGGAAAGAATAATTATTTAAAGGATTAGAGGTTTAAAATGAGAACAATAATTTCTGGTTCTAAATTTAAAAATAAAATAATTGCAAGAGGATTGATCTTGTCTTGGCATTAGATATCTTGTATACATGTGTGCTTTTTAAAAAAAAAATTTGACTGGGTGGAGTTTTAAAGATTTTTATTAACATTTTGGGTGCAGAAAACATGCTAAGGAAATAGACTGTGCTGAGAGCAAGAGGTAGTCTTGACAACCAGTCCTGCTATTGTGGGCTCTTGGGCAAAATGTATCCTGTGAAAATATGTTGGGTTTTTGTTTTGTTTTGGGTTTTTTTGACATGAATATTAGGAGGGAAGGGATCTGATGGTAAGAGAAGCCACACACATTAGAAAGCCCGGAAATCTTTGCCCTTTGCTCTCAGTGCTCAAGAACACTTAATTTTTCCAGTGCTATGGAACTTGTCAGGTATGTCTCTTTATTTTATGATTCCCATGAATTTGTGCCAAAATTCCTTGGCAGCTCATTTTGGTATCTAATAATCTATGTACCAAATAATTTTAGTTTTTTGGAGGATATAACTAATATTCTGATTCCTTTTTATAAGCAAAACTAGCAAAGCTGTCCTTGCTTGTATGTAGCACATTTAATGTTGCTTCTGAGTCTTGTTTATTCAGCCTTCATTTCCTGATCTAAACATGAGGTAGTGGGAGATGGTAGAACTGAACTGATTCCCTGAGTGGGTGAAATATTTGTCTGGTTCATCAGTGGTGATCTCCTTCCCACCCTGAGAGAGAGACTTAAGAAAATAGGTTTTAGCTGTGGCATTCCCTCCTTCCTTTTTTTTTTTTTTTTTTTTCAAATGCAGTGACTGGGGAATAAAGGCTCTTGATCTTACTGGTTTTGTGGGAAGTGAAATGCATGGGAGAAAAACATGTCTTTTCCCCCCCTTGGCCCTCTCCATGCAGTTAATTTTCATACATACACTGAATAAAAATACTGGTATATGTCTTTGTCTGAAATGTTGGCAACTGTTGTCTACTCAAAGTAAACCAAAGTTGCAAGACTGCAGGTCTTGGCTGTGCTGCTGTGCACGAAACTCTTCATAATTACAATAAGTGAGTTATTTGTATCACAGTGACATAACTGAACCAAAAAGCTGTAAGAAATCCAATAACGAACATTACTTTCAAAAGTATTTATTGCATATTCTTTTAATTTATTGCAGTATTAATGTTTGTTGACCGTAGAAGACGGACCTCTCTGTGTAGCATTTTTGTCTCGAATGCTAAATGGACTTTTTCACATGAGCAATTGTTCCTTTCTTATGCCCAGTAAGGTGACTGCAGCAGAAGGTGTACTCTGCATGCAGTTCACAAGGAAATGAGACTGACTGTTAGAAGTAACATCCAGATTTTAAACAGTTCATGGAGAGAAGCGGAAGGCGTTTTGTAAAGCAAGGTAGAAACCTCAGTTGTCATTCCCTGATATGTTTTGAAAACAGATTCACTTCTTTATCATTATCAATGAAAACTGCAGTTATCTGATACTACAAATAGTTCTGCAGCTGATGACTGTAGTCAAAAATATCATCTTACAGGGTGTTCATTTTCCTGAAGGGAACACTTGTGTCCCTTAACTTGAACAGTAATTTTATTGCTCATTCCCTAAGGGAATGGGAACAAATGTGACGTGACTGTGCTCTATCTTCTCTTGCACTGCTTTATCCTAATACAGTAAAATTGTCAAATTCTTCACTGCAGGAGGGCTGTGGTTGCTTGAGTTACCTCTGGAGGTCATGAAGGCCCTACCTAATTTCTTGATGTCTTTCCAAAAGTCTTGTCTCTGTTCTGTGTAACTGTAACTGTAGGTGCACAATCAATTGCAGTTTGTGGGGTGGCTTTGTTTGTTTTCAAGATGTTTTCTGATTCAGAGAGCTTGGAGTTGTGCTAACATTTGTTACAAAAAAGGACTTGGTTACATTCATACATTTTTTTAAAGATTCTGGGTGTAAGTGGTTATTGGAATTCAAGGAGCTCCTCAGAAAATAAACTTGCAAATGCAGATGAGCGCTGAAAACTTGGGGGAAGTTGTTCTGCATTTTTTGTGTACAGCAATGGTTGATTCAGGGGATTCAAAAAACTATACCTTAATTGTAAATAAGCAAGATGAGCGTGGGGAAATAAAGGGGAGAAAAGAGGGTGTAAAGAGAACCAGTCCTCATTTTGTGGTATATTTATTATATGTATCATTTCTAGCATCAAGAGCTGTCTTGGACATACAGTAAACCTTGTTTTGTTCCAGAAACTTGCACAGATGGTGACCAAATTATGTACAGTTCTGAATGAATGCTTTTTTATTCTCTCGTCTGCAGCCTTTTCAATTGCAGGGAGGACTTTTTTTCTTTAATTCCGGTCACAGCCCTTATAGTTACAGTCTATAAAACCATTGTGCATAAACAAACCTTTTTTTAAATTTGTCATCACAATCTTCTTTAAAATGCCATTTATTCAAAAATACTATCCTTGCTGTTGTGACAGGGAGTGTCTTTTTCACTAGTAAGCTACCCAGAGATGGCTAATGCAGTAATTAAGGTTATTAATTTGGTTCATTAGGCAGCTTTTGATGTATACTCGTTGCCAATATTTTGTTGTTATGTCTTTACTTCTGGCCTTAAGCACTAAGGGTTTGATTGTGTTATCTGTGGGATCTGTTGTTTTCTTGGTCTTATCAATGGATCTATTGTTCCTCCTTTGAAAAGATCTTTGAAAGGAATTACTAGGAGAGCTGAAAATGCATATTATTTCATTGCCTTCACTTTTTTTGTTTGAGTTGAAGGACGTTGGAGATTTCTAGGACAATTTCTAATTAACAAAAGGTATGCTGTAAGCTTTAAAAAAACCCATGCAATTAAGGTAAAAACCAAACATTTCTCTATAGTTTGGACAATTGTGATACTGAAATAAGTTAGTTAATACCTAAGATGTAAAAGGTTAAATGACCTCCCTCACATTTTTCAGAAATATTGTTGCGGGACAAAAGGTGATGTTGGATGACAGAGCAAAACTCTCTTCTGAAAATCACGAGTAGACAAACACATTGAAAGGGAATTTTCATGGATGTATCATGAGTGATTTCTGTAACCTTAAGCGCTTTTCAGCCCTATTTTCCTAAAGCCTTTCCGCATCAATAATTCTGTTTATTTGAAGCCATTCCTCCTGTGCTGTAGCCTTAGCAGCTGCAACAACAGAGTGGGCAGTTGTTCAGAGGAGCTGGTTGTCTTTGTAGTTCTATGATCCAGCGTGATTTGTCTTGTAACACCTCAGTTGGACCCGAAAACCCACCGACATTCAATCTGCAATACATTCAGTGTCATATCAACATAATCTCAGTTCCCAAGGAATTTGTGGTCAAAGGAGGCAGGACTGGGCTGAAGTGATTGTACTCTTGGTCTAGAGGATGGGTATGAAACACAGACATTGTGACTTGCCTGCTGTCATGGAGCGAGGGCAGAATCTCCCATCTCAGTATCAGTGACTGAAGTGTTTTTGTTGTTTTTTTTTTTTTTTTTTTTTGATAAGAAAGCCAAACACAAGCGAATGAACGCCTATTAGAACACTTTTGAAATACCATGACAAAAGAGAAGTGCTTTGTTAAGTTGGGACCAAACTGTCCACATTGTTAATGTCTTCATTCCAGTGTAAACCATCTCCTTAAGACTGTGAAATAGAAAAGAAGATTGCCTAAATTACTTACTGTGCTGCTGTATTTCTGTGAAGTTTACCTGTTGTTTATAGAGGTGTATTTTTTTTGCTCAGACATTTTGATATCTGTGACTCAGGAGTAGCCATTATGGCAAGGATGAAATTGAGGATGTGAAGTAAGACAGTGTGAAACCCCAGGAAGCCGTGGTTACATTTCCTCTCCCGCTCCCAAAATGTTGCTTAACTTTGGCAGGCTGTTTCCTGATATCATGTTTGCTCACATGTGCCACCAGCCCTGCTCTTAATCTCCTCTGGCCTTTTAGTAATAGTTGGAGCTATCTCAGTTCAGAGTTGAATGAACTTTGATCCCAGTTTGTGGACATTTATGCACTGGCGAACTATGAACCGTAATGACCCAGTTCTTCTCTGTAAAGTCTAGCCTTGCAGTTGGTATCAGATGGAAAAATAAAGGAAGATCATATAGACCTTAAAAGTCTGGATGTTAATCCTTTGAAGCTTCAACCTCTTGAGTGCAGCTCTTACTTTTCTGTCTAATGCTGCAGTTAACCTATAGGAAAGAAGTGCACCTGGGTAAGTTCTGTTCATGAATCTGTTGTTAGCAGGTGTCTTCAGGTTTTTAGTTAGACTCCCATATAATTTTTCTGATTTTTCTGATGTTTCTGAGTGAGTGATGACTCTCTAGAGTGAAGAACTAGACAAGTATCAACAGTGTGAAGGGAATAGAGATGTAGTATTGAAAGATGACTTGTGGAGGAGGTTAAAACTCCAAGGCTGGAATGGTGACATGAAGTTGACTCTTAAACAACCAAACAGTAATTCAGCTTGTGAGATAGCACTGAATACAGTCACAACACCACAGGAGAAGACTTTAAGAATTCAGATTTCCAAAAAATAAAACTTGAACAAAACAGCCAAAGTGAAATATCTCTGCATCTTAGCTGGGAAGAACTTAGAAACTGTTTGTCTTTATTGTTCTGCTTAGAGGTGGTTTCAGCAGGACCAGGAGAAACAGTTTGCAGTGCGGTTATAGATAGCATGTGAAGTGGAGGAAAGAGCACAGAAGTTACTGTTAAAACTGTAACATGTTCTTCTCTGATAAGAGATAAAGCTTTAATTGATAAGGTACACTAACTTCCCTACTCAAATATTCTACTCCTCTTATAAAGGAAAAACCACCTGGAAAATATCTCCAAAGATTTTAGCAGATGATCAATGAAGTAGATAAATAAAATTTCACTAACATTTTGTCTTGCTTCAGAAGATTATGATTATTGTTGCTATTACTGCTATTTTCTCATCTGCTTGCTGAGATTTGGTTGGTTGGCTTGTTGCTTAAGGTTGACAGTCTTCGTTACAAGAGCAAATACTGAGTTGTTGTCAGAAAACAGAAAATTACCATTTTGTAATTGACAATAATTGATAGAAATTCCAATATACTGTCTCTTCTTGGTAGCTGAATTTTTCTCTTGGTTTCCTGGTTACTCTTGGAATATTCCTCCATAGTTCTCTTAATTCCTGTAAGATGACCAAAGAAAGCAATGAATTGAGTGAGTTTGTCTGCTGGAATTTCTGCTGTTGATATGAGCTAGGCCTTGAGAAAATGTCTTCAGTACAAACAAAATCTACTGGCCAGCTTCCTCTGGTGATTTGTCACTATGCTAAGGATTTGCTGGTGTCTTCTTGGTATCTCTGGCTTCATCTGACAAAAAGGAAATTGTTTGTGAGCCCACTCCTGGTTTGTTTGGCTTGCTGTCTGGAGAATGATGTGGGCATGCAGAGCAGCTGAGAGGCACTTGGTCTTTCCTAGCCTGGATTCCAAAGTATGAGTATAAAAAGTTCATCTCAAAACCTGCCTTTTCTTTTACAGTCTCTCTTCTGCTTCACTTCAAATAAAGATTTACTGTTCCAAAGTACAGCATTTAATCAGTGTCTGTACTGTGGATTTGGGAGGACACCACTTTTCTTACCAGCATAAAAATCAGATTGAACCTCTCTCTGGAAGATACTGATAAGTACTTTTAGGTTCAGGTCTTAGTCCTTAGTCAGGGTTAGTACTTTGCACCGTGGAAAGATGGCTGTTTTGGCTCCTCACCTATTGAAGATGGCTGATTGGATTGTCTTGGTAGAAATAGGGAAAGTCCTGTGCTTTTAGGCACTTCTGTTGATTCCCTTTAGCAGTGCCTCAGGTTTGGGCTATTCAGCTGGAGCGAGACATCAGAAAAAGTCAGGTAACTGTAGCTCTCTGCTTAGGTCCTGGGCATCTCCTCAAGTGCCAGCTTCGTGCACTTACCCTGTCTCAGGAGGACTGAAGGTGTCCTGTTTACCCATGAGTGGCTTTGCAGCCACACCTTGCTAGCTAAAGCAACAGCCAGGTGGTTGGGTTACGGTTCCTACCTCGGGAGAGGCAGATTTCTGTTTCTGCCTCAGATTGGGGATAAGGAACAATAGCAATTGATGAACTCTGGCTAGGAAGTGACCTATTCCTTTCACCATTCACTTTCATTTCGCCTCCTGTAGTGACTGTGATTGCTGATGGCCTCTGGTAGATAAACTTTGTCTTCATTAATAAGTCATTACATTGTAAAAATTGACTGAAATCCATTAATATTTAGTATTTTAAATAGTCTGATAGTTATTTTTTTGTTGGTTTTAGTCACATCTTCAAATGACAGATATATACAATTTTAAATCAGCATAATCTTTTTAAAATTGAAACTCAGCAATAGTAGTTCCTCATTAAATGACAGGTGTTGGTCTTTTTAGCATGACATTACAAATGTGTGTATAAGCACAGATGAATTGCTTTTAACAAGTCATCTAAATCACTAAAGTTTTTTCATTGGCTTTTTGTTCACCTTCTTTAAAATGACATGTGATTTGAAAATAAAAATCTCTCTTTTTAAATTGAATGTGTAGGCTTTCTACAGTATGTGTGCTTCTTAACTATTGCTTCTAGACATGATCATTTAGAAATTTAGGTATAGTAAAAGTTTCCTATGTTGTGTCATGGTGAAGAGAATTTGAAAGATTTTTTCAAGCCTGAAGGGCCAGGAGGTTTTTATGTGATGTGCCTATTTTACCTAGTTATGATTTAATAGGCTGTGTTTTCTTAAAATAGGAAGTCACTTCTATTTCTCACTTGGGATAAGTAATTCCATAAATTTCTAGAATCTAAAATGTGTTTCAAATGGGGCTGCTTGACTTTGGTTTTTGAAAGTCCAGTAGAGTCATGATTTAATTTCTGGTTTGTGTGTCACTTTGCTGTTAAGATCTGAATTTGGAAAGATTTGCAAAATAGGTATGCCAAATAATTTAAGCACTTACAGTGATTTAAATAGCTTGTAAAGTAAAATTTGGCACTCCCGTAGATTATTTTTTTATCAGAGAGAAGTCTTTTTTTGAGAAATTAATTTAAAACTCACATACAAGAAGTATGGGATTTTTTTCCCTTTCATTTCAGTGTAGATCATATTTTCTCCCTTCAGCTTTCTGTTCGGAATATGCATTTTAAATTGAGGGATGAAAGTCACATACTTGTGTTGGATGGTTTTCTTTATTTCAAGGATGGTGTTGGGGCATGCAAGTAAGATGCTTTTTTATTCTGTCGTCTTCTCTGCAATCTCTACTTCGTGCTCTACGTGATGTGCTGGTTGCTTAGCAATCCAAGCTACAGACTGCAGCAGGCTGTTGCAATAGTACTGGTATTTTTCTTCAGTTTTGCAACCCTTTTTTTGCTGCATTTTTCTTCTGCAGAAGCTACTTTATTGTCAGTGTTTGAGCATGCATTCCGGGGAGTGCAGAATTAGGGTTTGACAATTAGTCATAAACTCTGCATGTTGATCCTTTCTTACCCTGTAATGCATCTTGAGACTGCTGTTTGCTGGAAATAAATAGTTGGTTTTGTTTCAGAGCCTCTCTGTATTTGTAGGATTTTTATGTTTTAAAGCTTAATATAAGGAATCTACCTGGAGAATCCATGTTTATTGGAGCATGTATTTGCTACATCTGGCCTCCTGCTACATCTTCCCTCCTGCACATGGCATATATTTGACTTGTCTTTCCAGTGAGTGTGCACCTCTGGTTTCTTCAGAAGCCTCTTGAGAGAGCAGGGTTGTCTTCCTTACTCTGCCATCTCTGAAGTGTGTTCAGCAATGTTGGCAGTGAAAGTGTGGCCTCAGCTTGAGTGAGTCTGTCACTGTGTGACTCAAGCAACGACACAGGCTCCTCTAGATAGTTTTATACATTTTTAGCAGATGATCCTGAGGCTGCAGATTTTATTCTTCCCTCAGTAATGAGAAGAGTGTTTCTGGAGGGATTGTCTCCTTGCAGTTCAGAGGAGCTGTAGCTGGATGCTGTTATGAGTGGTTGCTCAGTGGGAGGAAGTGTTGGTGCTTTCCTGCTGGACAGACGTAGAATCATTTTGTACCACAAAAAAAAAAAAAAAAAGGAGGTTTCCAAGCAGTTGTGAATCCTGAAGCATCAGAGACTTAATACTCTGCAGATAATGAACCAGCCTCTCTTTTTGTACATTTCAACTTTCTAGCTTATGACTGAGGATTGCTGCTGGGATATTACATCTATTCCATTTTCTCTTGAATAAACAGAGAATTTAAGTCTTCAGAATTATCAGTATGATGTTTCATGGTAGTAGGATATGTCAAACAGGATTTCATCTTTGAGGGATTGTCCCTTTGATTTCCACAGCTCATCTGAAAGTAGCAGGACTTTCTCTTCTCATTTAACAGAAAATTAAATCTTCTGCCATTAAATTTGTTACTTCTTGTAAACTCCACCAATAATCAAAACAGATGTGCAGAACTGCATATTTGTTCAAACAATTTCATGTTTTAAGGGCTGAAATAGCATAAAATAACTCGCACTGCTAGTTTGTCCCATCTTCTAGGGAGCTTTCAGTATTCATGTCTGTAGAAGAGAATTTATCTGATTCTACAGCTTTTTTTTCTAGTGCTTGAGAGTTAGAGGCAGGGCTCTTGCATTTTACAAACAAGCTATCATGTTCCTTAAATTGTGGAATACCAGTTTTGTCGAGAACATTTTCAGGTCTTCTAGAGACTTTCTGTGGCATTGTGGTATCTACGCACGCCGGCTAAAAAATACATGGTACATTTAGTACTTTTTGTCAGAACTAGGCACTACCTTGACTGCAAATATAAGTGAATGAACATGTCTGATCTGCAGTAAAAATGCTGGCTATTTTTAAGGATACATGGAGGCAGTAAACCCCATCTTTTAATACTGAAATATTTGATTAAGACCAATCTATTGCCATCATTTCAGCTGTTTCAGTTGCTTTTAGGCTATATGGGGAACGCCAATGTATTTTAAAATGCCTTTTTTATGAGCTCTTTTTATTGTAGAGTGATTGTGAAATGCTAATGTGAAAGACCGAGGAAATTTTGGTAGCAAAAAGCAACATTGCAAGCCCTTTAATAAAGAAAAATCCTGCTGCTGCCTTTGGTTGCTATTTCACCACTTTTCCATGTGGAAATGGGTAGCACTTGCATAACACGGTAATAATTTTCCTGTGTTAAGCTGTTTTGCTTTATAGTAACTTGTGCTTTGATTGCATTTGATTAGTTTAAGATAAATTTAGAAAGACTTGACTGCTGGGTAATGCCATCTCCATCAAAGAAACGATTTGTAAAAACCTGAGAAGTCAAGGATATCGGGAACAGGATGGAAGATTAAGTTTTATAAAAGCACCCTTATTGGCTCCATTCCCTGTGTACTTACAACTTGCCTTAGTCTATACCAGCTAGATGGTTGGCAATCGCATCCATCTCGATCAGGACATGGAGAAGTTTTCCAGAGTCCAGTGTACTTTGTTTTCATTTCCAGCTGTGCACTATGCTGAGAGAGCACACCAGTGCTGAGCAAGGTGTCAGAGTTGTCCAGGGTTCAGAACTGCAGAAACATTCCTGCCAATTTCAACCTCCCATCACTGCCAGTGGCTGTTCAGTGTGGGATCCCTGGACTCGCCGCCTCCGTCCACCTCTGTGGGCACTGGCTGCTCCCTTGGCTGCCTGGATTTTCTTTCCTCCTGTAGGTAGATTTTCTTTGGAAACCAAGAAGCTCCCAGAACCCTTGTTACTGGGCCAAGAATAAGCTATTGTTAAATGTCCCATAGAATGCTTGTTCCCCAGAATTAAAATTTGCAGGTTGCAGTTAACATTGGGGAATATGGAAAGGGAAGAACCAATTTGGACTTGTATTTTGAATTTTGCCAAGGCATCTTGTAATGTAGTTTCTGATTCTTTTAGTTACTGTGTATAAATTGGAGGTGTCAAACAGAAAATTTTTGTTTTCCTTCGATGATGGTACCATGGATTTTAAAAGCAAACACCCCTCCCCTTGTAAAATACTCCCATTTATTGCCATTGAAACATGCTTTTCTACGCTTGTGTATTTTGAAGTAAATTTCTGTTAAATTACATACAAGGTTTACTTTTGCGTGTTCACTTGGCCATACATCACAAGGTTGGAAAACTGACAGCTAGTTTTTGAATCTTAATTACCTGCTAAGAGGTTTAGGTCTATCTTAAGTTGCATAACTAAGAATTCTGAATTGCACAGATAATTTTTAGCATTTGAGTCCGGAGTTCTCAACACTTATAATTTGCTTATAAAAGATATATGTATAACAAGTGAACATGGCATAATATTGTATCTGTTTTAATATAAAAGTGTTATGAGCGAACCCCAGTGGGATGCACTCTGAGGCTCACCTTGAAGTCAGTAGCCAAACTGGTGTTGATGAAAGACTATTTAATATTGTACAGAAGTAGTGTTTTCTTGGCCTTAGCGAAAACATCCTCAGAAAGGTTGCTTGGATTTTTTTCTTCCTAGAAATAAACATTTTGCTAACAATTATTATTAGGTGATAAAGGGGTAACTGTGCTCTCATCCCTTAGGACAGCAAACAGAACTTGTACAACACTGCATTCAGGTAGTTTTAAGAAAGTGGATGATGCGTGGACTCTGCTTTTTAATATTTTAAGTCAAATTTGTTGGAAGTCAATGTTGCTTTCAGGACAGTTCTAAAGGGTTTCAGAATTTGTTTGCTCAGGCATATTTATTTGGAGCAGAAATGATTGGAAAACTCCGGATCACAGTGCTGCATGTAGAGAATTTCACCATGATTGTTGTGTTTGGGCTTTGAAATAGCAATATTTTGTTGCAATTGCTTGGCTGACTCCATTGGAAATAAATTTGTTGTCTTGCTTTACTTGGAAAAGCATGCTAAAAGCTTATGCTGCTTCCTGTTGGAAAATAGCAGTGAGTTACAAAATTAGCACGTTAATGCCAATTATAAATATAATATCATCCCAGTGGGAATTTCTCCTTTTTATTCAAGAGAATGCATACGTGGTGAGAAGACTTCAGCTTCTCTGGGAACACAAACATATAATATCGATTCACAAACAGCTGACGAGGCAAGGAAGCAAAGTTTGGCTGAAAAATCTCAAAATCAACATTCATTCTTAGGGAGGCAAATGTTGTACAGTTTCTTGCTGTGTAGAGTTCTGTCAGTGGAGCAAAAAAGATTAAATATAGCCTTTGCACTCCTTAGAGGGTCTAAGTTTGGCTCTACATTTTATTTTGTTGGCGTAGGTTGCTGGATTGCTTCCTTTCCTCATCCTTTCCCCTTTTTACTCCCTTTCATAAATCGTTCTGCTTGAGATAGTGCTCGTCTCTGTGTGGTAGGTCAGCGTTCAGAGAAAGGGGAAGCCTCTATTCTTCAGTGCCTTTACTGTTGCCTTAGAAAAATTAATTTCCCAGCCAAACAGAGAATGGGCAATGACTGGGCTCTGGCTTTTGTCTCTCTCGCTTCTGCTTTTCAAAAATGAGCTTAAAAAGCCAGCAGATAGTTAATAGTCTTGGCATGGGAAGCTGAAAGTGGTGGAAGCTGGCAGAAGTAATTCCCAAGTAAGGTTGTGTGTGTATCGTACTAGAGGCGGAATATGGTGCCCTGGGCAATGGCAGGCTGGCTCCGCGCCACGCTCCATTCTCCACTTTTCTTGGAACTGCTCCTTTGAAGATCTAATTATACGGTGCCAGGAGACTCTGCAGATAGCTCAGCAATAACTCCCACTGTCGCTGCACCGGATTTCGGTTTATTTGGGGTGCAAAACTTGCACACAAACACTAGATTGTATCATAGCTATCCACAAGTTTTGGCCAGTGTCCAGAAGATACAGTATGTTTTAGTGTGGCAGTTTCTAAACTGCTAACTCTGCTTTAGACTTATCTGTGCTTTTCAAAAATATTTATTCACTTGATTCCCCTTGCCTCCTATTTTTTTTTTTAAATCTGCTGCTGTGTGAGGTCTGGTGCTTAACCTCTTAACACCTTGCTACAGACTACCCAAGTGAAGTGTCTTTCCAGATGCTAAAACAAAATTATTTGACCAGTCCAAAATAATTGAGTGGAATTTGCAGGAGGAGAGGCCAGGAGGAAGGTGAATTTAGAGAATGATTTTTAATTGTACTGTCACTGAAGGTTGTCTTTACAATTGAACAAGTAACGAAATTTGTTATTTCAAACACATTTTATTTTTGTTATTTTATTGTTATTTTGAAATAAATGTTTCTCCAGAAGGGTTCAAAGTAGCTGCAAATAAAAGATAATGAATGCTGCTAGGGTGATTTGAGATACAATGTGCTTTCCTGCCAGTGTTTTAAAGTTTGACTCTGTTAACTGTTACTGTTAACTCTTTTGATTAAGAAATGAATATTCTGCAACTTTATTACATATTCTAGAATTGGTCTCTAGAAATTAAGTTATTAAAAAGTGGATTTTTTAGTGAAAACAGTTTTTCTGCTGTTTTCTACTTGCTTTGTTAGAATAAGAGGTGATAGCTGTAGCAATGAACCGTGGATATGAGAGGATCTTCTTGATGTGATGCTTTAAAGAGGGAAGGGAAAAGTAAAGTGTGTGGGAATGGAGTGGGAGTAATATGGGTTAAAAGTTATGTGGGGGGGAAAACTGGGATGATGAACTTGGATAGAGGAGTGAGAAGCGGCTTGGTGGAAATTTAAGTTGTGTACTCAGAAGGGAGAAGGACAAGATGAGAAGGAGCACAGTGTAGTACACGTTTGGAAAGTGTGAGACAGAAAGTCTAGACAAGGAAGTATGTTGTAGGCCTAAAATTAACCAGAGTTAAAAGAGAAGAATATTTCTGTGACAGTGATTTTAAGTTCTCAGAAGCAGATAGAGGAAGAAACTTGAGTTTCAGAAATTGCCTTGGGTGTGGCTGAGGGCTGAAGTTCAGAAGAGTGGGAAAGCATCTTCCCTCCTCCTCCACTTAGTGTAACAAGCAGTGACTTTTTTGTATATTGCCAGCTGATAATTTCTTATGAAATTTCTCGTAATTTGGAAAAGAGAACAACTTAATATGGTTTTGGGTTTTTTTTTAAATTTTAAAATAAATTCTGTAATTTTGAAATGGAATGAGTTTAGCAGAATTGTGTTTGGTAATGCAGATAGCTTTTGGATAGCTTTGAGATCCCTCTGCCCTGCACAAAAGGAGACAAAAGGTTTGGTGTATTTAACTTAGTAGTTTAGTGAATGCAGCTGAGTGGAGAAGGTACGGCTGTTCTGTGTTGGGGAGGGACAGGGATAGCACAAGATCAAATAGCTATGAACTGGCTCCATACTAATCTAGCTGGAAACAACACGTGGTGGTATTGCTTTTTGTTTGGCTTGGTTTTTTGAGCTGGATTGCAGGAGGACAGAAACAGCAAGAAAGGGAGCTGCTTCTGTGGGGTGCTGTGTGTTGGACTTGCTTGTAGCAGCAAGGTCTGCAGCCTCAGGGTGTCCTTTCTGGTGCTGTTCCAAGGGACTTCTGTTTCTTTTTCCCTTAAAACCATTTCATTGATTGGATGGTTGGTTTGTATTACATGACACATAATGGAACTGAAAATGAGAAGTATTCTTAAAACTTACTCATTTTGTAGATAGCTGTATGTATTACCTGAATGCTACTATTAAATACTTTGTGTAATGCTTTTTGTTCATGAGGTAAGACACTCAATGTTAGTGGTGATGTTTTAGCAAATGTAACTCTTCTCTCTTCAGCACAAATTTACTGCCAAGAAAACTGTCTTCTGTGGTGCAGGAACTGATAATATAATTTCAAACCCATAGTATTAAAATGGGTAATAAAAAAAAAATCTGGCATAAGTTTTTTACATTTATGCATTCAAAAGTGCGTGTAGATGAACGCATGCTGCATATATGCAATAATGTATGTCCTTTCCTTTCTTAAATTTCCCCAGGTGTATGTGGAATTTGATGACCTTGAATGGGAAAAGCGAGAATGGGTTAAAGTTTATGAAGATTTTGCAACCTTCTTGGTGGAGTACCAGCTGGTCTGGGCGAAAAGAAAGGACCCAAGCCAGACTCAGGGATCAAAGATCAAACAAATTCAATGGCCTGCATTGGTAAGATACTTGAACAATTGCATTTACTAAAGTATTTGATTCTCTTTAGTTCTGTCCTTAGGAAACTGTCTAGGTTACTCAAGTGGTGGTGGGAAGTGGTGAGCATGGAGGGGGAGAAGGGTAAGAAAAGGATAAGAAAACACTAGTAAGGCATGGTTGTGTTGGAGGGGTGGAGTGATGTGATAATAGTCACTCATCTTCCTTTTTGAGTCAACCTAAAGCACTGCAAAAGTGGTCTCTGAGTGACATAATAGGATTAATGTTGCTTTCCATAGTCAAAGCATCTTACAAATATAAACTTACCAGTCACACATCTTACTGCTCTGGGGAGGGTTGAAATTAAAGTGAAAAATAAACCCTTAGGCTTGTGATACCCTCAGCTCCCACAAAGAAGGTATCTGAAATTCAGGTCAGAGTTCAGAAAGATGAGAAAAGATTAATAAAGGAAGTGGTAATTGTTTGCCTGGTTTATGAGGTGATACTTGTGACTCTCATTCTTTCTGGATTGCTGCCCAAGCATTTAAAGCTGTTGCGATAACTGCTAGGAGGCTGCGTGCATTTGTGACATGCCTTCAGATATATCTGGTGAGATAATCTAATAAGCAATAAACACATATTCCTTTTTTCTCCAAAGAAACTACTAGTGCTATCAAAGTCTTCAGAAGAGCCAAATAGATGTGAGATTTTGGGAATATACTGTATTGGATGCTTTTGCTTTGCATACAGTTGGGGAAGATTCCTCACAGACTGGAGGGTGAAAGGAGGCTCCAACAAATTTGTCGAAATGGTGAAGGGAAGTCTTAGATATATTTGATAATAAGCTTAATATCTGTAAATTTAGTCCTGGGTTTTTAGATATTTAGAGTCATAATGGATTTAGATGATGGTATTTTTTTTCCCTGGCTTTTGCTGTATCTGTTTCCTTTCAATATACTCTTCATATTCTTGTCTCGGAGCACCTGATGGATTTCTTGGAATGCTGTTGCGTGATAATTTTTTTGAAGCTGGGGTGGGAACAGTCACGCCGAAGGTCATGAAGCAGTCTGGCCAAAAAAGCCATAGATGATTTTGGATCGACTTACTCCTCTTCAGTTACTATTCCTACTTGACTCAGCTTGTGTGTTTGTGCTAATGCACTCAAGTAAAGCAAGCTAACTTTCTGCATGTACAGGCTGAGTCATATATTTGCTTGCACAGGCAAGTTAGTATATCCTTGAGCAAGAATTTTTAGGTTTAGGGAGTCATGTCATTTGCTCTTTGAAGCCACCCATCTCTCCTTGATTGAGATGGGTATTCTAAAATCTGTTAAAAACTTAGCTTAGTATCTAACTACTCTGCTATTTTACATGCTTGTAATCTCACCCTCTAGGATAGAGATCCTCCTTGGGTTTAGAAGGGGTGTATTTCTATAAAGTTTTCTAGTCTGGCTGCTGATCCTGTCCACAAGTTGAAAGTATGTATTTGCTAATGTGTGAAAGCATTTTAGTTGAACCTTTCTCCTAGCAGACACTTTTGTCAAACTTGTGCTGGTCCAGCAAAAGGCAGAAACTTTTTTTCTTCCATCTCTGTCTTATCAATTCCTTTATTTTTAAAAAATGTTTACATTCTTGAGGCAGCTGATAGGCATGAGAAGGAAGATTTGCAAAAGATCTGCCTCCTGCTTTTACAGTTAAAAAATTGAAATTGTGTAGTCTGAAGTGAGGCTCAAATAGCTTGTCAGGTCACAGTTTCCAGATGTTAAAGATGACAAGTTCTCAGCATTTGTACTTGGCCTGCCTGCCAGATATTCTAGCAATTGTTTTCTGACCCTCTAGTCATCCATTCCAGAAAAACCATACTTGAGGGAAAGTGCAGATGCAGGACATTAGATGTAGTTAGAACAGATTCCTTCCACAAAGACCTCCCAAGGTTTTGCTCTGTATCAACAGCAACTCTGAGCACACCATGGCGTGGGGAACAGTGAGGGTGCTCAAACTGGCGTGGAACCTTTGGGTTTTGTTGCCAGACTATTAAAACACTGTGGTGAATTGGAGTGGATGAGCTCTGGGAAGGTTTGTGTGGTGTGTGTTGGTTGTGGGGAGTTTGTTTGTTTGTTTATTTTCTAAAATAAGACTTAGTAAAAATAAGAAAACATGAAAAAGGTGGTCAAAAATTGATTTGTCAAACAGCAATAGGAATATTTGCACTTTTATGTGAAATCCTAAGTGTGGTAATACACACATTTTGAAAAAGTTGAGTCTTGCTGTATCCTTCAAAGGAAAAGTCTCAAGCATTCCCATGCATATGAACTGTATTGAAAAAAAAAAATCATACCAAAATAAAAGGTTTCGGTACAGCTTTATTTTGGATGCTAATGTAAATGCAGCCAAGCAATATTTTAGAAAATTTTATATAGTATTTCTCTAGGATCTTTGCCTTCAGTGGAGTGAATGAAAAGTGCTTGTTTATTTAGATGGTTCTTATCACCTTCTGTTCTTTGATTAACGTACTCTGTATTTACTCTATGGTATTCAAGCCTGATCAGAAGACAAGGTCTGCAATTGCTGTGGGGCTTTCTGTGGGTAGTTATCAGTCTCGTGTCTGAGTACTTCGTAATTACTGATTGCTTTCACCACTCAGTTGTGTGATATGATGTAATCTCCACTTTATAGATGAAATTTCTGGAATGCAAGTTGTTCACAAATGTTGCTCTTTTAAAATGCCTGAGTGCCTGAGGTGTAGCTATTCCTGAAAGCACAGCATCCACTGACCTTGTGTAACTCTGTTTAAGATTTTAGGCTTTACAGTCAGGCTGAGATAGGGAGGAAATGGGAAATTTTATCTCTTTCTCCTTGTTTAGAAACTCAGTAACAGGAGAGGGGTAGACTATCACCAGAATTCAGTTTCTCTCATGATGAGATTATATTTTTTTAAGTGGAGTTCCTACCTCAGGTGAAGAGTTGGCTGTAAATGAACCTGGAGCCCTGCTGCCAGTAACAAGCTTCATTGTGATGCCTTCATGTGGTGACTTTGACTGGGTACCTCTGCCACTCTGCAAGGCTGGGGAGGGAGGAACTGGAGTGCCTCAGGTTGTCCCCACTGTAATCAAATGCTTTTTCTTCTTGTGAGATGATTTCCTGGGAGCACTGGAGAACTTGGCTGCCTAGTTGGTAAATTGGAAATCACCCTGCATGTGAGATGTTTGCAATGATAGAAGAAAAGACTGTCAAGGAGCCTAAAGAGATGGCAATAGTGATAAGCGATGTCAGCGTATGTGTAGCCTGGATATTGGGGAAGAGGATGTTTGGTAAACAGTGCTCGTTGTTTAGCTTAAGTAGTAGAGATGCTTTACAGATGTCAATGCAGGAGAAAACTTCTTGGCCAAAGGGTTATTAGCACAGAAAAAAATGAAAGTATGTATTCTAAAAAAAAATGTAGGTAGTGGAATTGAGTGGTGTGCCTTCCCACATTAAGGGATTTAAAAAAGTAGCCAAGATAAGGCGTTGAAATTGAAGACATCAGTTTAGGTTGGTAAACAAGGGGGGTGCGTGTCACAAAGACACAAAAAGACAGGAGTGATAGGCTGAAAGTGAGGGGTTAGGGGAATCAGCAGTACCTCAAAAATGAGGCAGAATTGGGTGTTGAATTTCTCAGAAAGAACTTTGAAGCAATTGACATGATGGATAAAATTTTTTGACCTGTATGTAGATAAAGAATAGTTGTATTTTAGGGAGAGTAAATTAATTTACCTATGTAGAAATAGTTTGGGTACTATGAAGTTAGAGATTAGTGATAAAATCATGCGTATGATATAATTCAGTCTGAAGTCTCAGGAATATGGTGGTATCCCCTCAGCAGCCAGGAGGGGAGATGGAAGTACGTGTGTGGGCAGGGTGACAAATTGGAGCCAAGGTTTTAATGTGGACTGAACAGAATGCTTCTGTGAGCTGTCAGTTTGAATTTAATTACTGCCTCTCTAATTGCACATTAAAATATCTAGAAATAAAGTGTAGAGGGAGAAAAAGAGATGACAAAGGATAGAAGCAGCTAGAGACATTTTAGAGAATAATAGAATAATGTGCAAGAAAAGTTGTAAGGTGATAGATTTACTGGCAGAGGGCACCATGGTAGAAACATAGATAGCAGTTCACTTTTTTTCACAGCATCAACTGTACACGTTTTAGGCATAGGAGGGTGTGGGCTGAGTGTCTTTTTCTTAATAATTTTGTTTGGGAAGAGGGTTTTGGAAACTCGAATGATATGCTGAAATGAAAATTTATTATTGAAGTCTACAGATAGAAATGAAAGAAAGACATTTCAGACAGGCATTTTAATAAGCATGTTCCATCATCTTGGAAAGAAAATAAGGAAAGAAGAATAATGGAAAATGCAGTTTGATTAAATGAGTTTAGTATTGATAGGTTATGGCAAGTTTGTACTTTCAAGCAAAGGATCTAGGAGAACACAAGAGGTTGGAAAGAAAAGGATTGGAATTGGATATAGAGAAAAGTGAATGCATTGAATGGGAGCACACACGAGAAACTTCTGCAACTAGAAAGGAAGGAGCTATTATAGAACAGAGAAGGAGAAGTATTATCTTATTTTGGCCTTTTCCTTTTGGAAGAAAGTGGCAGTCTTGTGCAGGGTAGATGTCAAAGCAGGAAACAGTTTGACTCAGTGTACTGTGATGAGAAACAGGATTGGGGAAGGGTACATTTAGCTGGCAGGGCAGAGCTGGGTGCCCGGGATGATGATGAGTCGGGGTGTTTCATGTGTTCTACTGGATATGGCTTTTTTTGTGAAGTACATGTTTTTATACCTGTAAACAAACCAGTGCTGCTTGTGAATTCAGTATGAATCCATATATAATAAATCAGAGGAACCCATAGTAGTTTGTTGCTCTGAATATGAAGACAGTGCTGCATTAGCTTTACAGTACTTGCCTTGTCAAACCAACAGATTTGCCCTTTGGTCTCAGCTGATACAAAGGTCTGCAGTAACTCTATCACTCCCAGTTTCGGGGCTGCTATACAGCAAGAACGGGTTCTCCTGCAGTTTTGTGTTTCTGAGGAATATACAGATAAAAGCTAAAATACATTTTCATGAGGAGATCCTGAATATGCGTATCTCCTAAGGTAGAGAGGCTGGAAGAACAACTCAACCTCCCCTCCGCCCGAGTGAAAAAAAGAGCATGTCTGTTTGCCTGTCTCTCTTTCTTGGAACAAGTGAAGTCATTGCTAAACCAGTGGCTTGAGAACAGTCTTTCCTGGGACTCTGTCCAGGGCTCTGCAAGAATATAGAGCTTTAGCCAGGCTTATAGCAAAAACAGGGACAAAGAGTGGATCTTCATTGGCAGTGACAAACCCTTTTCCATTGTGAGAATCTGGAGCTGATTTACAGTGGCCAGTGCCAGGGGCACATGTGGGACTGTGGGCCTTCAGTCTGACCGTCATGCTAATGAGGAGGTCGTCTTGCAGAAGAACGAGATGAGGTTTGTTCTGGGTGGTAGTGATGTGTTTGTTCTGGTTAGATGTGAATGAGCCCAATATGTTCATGTGCTGACTGCATGTTAGGGCACTTGGTGGTAAAGTATAAGAGGAGAAGCATTCATGGACACATGGAAGAGAAGACTTGTCCTCTGACCTTATGTAGCCTTTTCCCTCCTCCCTCCCTGCCCCTCTGTCCCAGCTGTCAGTTGCAGAATCCCTTTGCTTGACTGTGTTCTGTCAGCTGGCTTGATTGTGTTGGATTATGAAGCAAATACTTTTAAAGTGCCAGTTTATTGGCATTTGTGTCATGATTAAAGAAGAAAGCGTACAGATTGAACAACAAGCTTCTACAGGGCTTCCAGAGGTTCTTGAGACAAATCAAATTCTTTATTTTTGGCACGATCATGGAAAGTAGAACAGGCTCCTTGTTCATTCCTGTTTATGCTGTGACACACTACCACTTTTCCACTCTCTCAAGGATTTGTTTTCTTCGTTGTCTTGATGATCTAATTTTAGCATTTCTGAGTAAGTTTCTTTTTTTTATGTTGATCCCATGGCTCGGATTGATCCCTGTCAAAATCAGGAGCTTCTATAGATATTGCTGATGTTCCTCTTGCATATTCAGTTACTTCATTGCAGCCTGTTCTCTCTCTGCACAGTGAAAACTAGAGGTATACACTGCCAGATACTGTCGTTAAATCCTCAGCGGACTCTCAAAATACTCCAGCAGTAAAAAGAAATTAATTCACAAAGGATTACTGTGTATATGGAAAGTAAGGCAGAGAGAAGATTCGGTCTCCTGAGTCCTTAAAAATAAGTAAAAACTTTGAGAATATTTCAAATTTGAGGGGAGGAAGTACTGTAGCTTCCAGGGAAAACAATCAGAAACTAATAGTGGTTTTTTTTTCAGGTTCTCCATTCTCTGCATCAAAATTCTAGTGCTTGTATGCCTTGATAATATGGGGTAAAGATGAGATATATGCAATAGAGGAGAAAATGCTTGGAAGCTGTCAGCTTCTTGGAAAACTTTAGCGCTTGGGGAAGAGAAAATTTAAGTAACTGACTCAGCAGAGCATAAATGACCCGATTTTTGCTGCATTGTGAAAGACAGTAACATGCAGAAACAGCACTTGGAGATGGTTCAAAGATTACTTTGTTGGAGAGTACGTTACTGTAATATTCCCACAGAACATAAACGTCTCAAGCAGTACCACATCCCGCCTGTGTACTTTGGCACTTGCTTCTTTCAAACTACTGCTTACTGGGAGTCCCTGATCTCCATGCAGCCTTCTAGGGAGAGGCCATTACCTTCCCAGGACATGCCCCAAATGGAGAGCAATAAACTGGAATCTGCCTCCCCAGATGCTTTGTTGTGAAATATGGGTGTTGCCCTGTGGCTTCCCACTCTGGAAATGAGTGATGGGGTGGAAAGCCTCACTGCAGTGCTGTTTTCTATGTGGCCCTGGTGCTTTTACACTACTGCATTGGTTGTTCCAAAGCTTTTTCTCTTGAGGTGTCGGCTAATGGCAGGCTTCCTTTTTACTTTCTTCTTGTTAAACTTGCACTTGTAAGCAATGGGGATGCTTTTTTGTTTGAAAGGATTTAGTTCTGTAAAAGTGTGCTTCTGTATATAAAATAAATGAAATTTTTTTTGTAGTTAAGTGCTGTGCTAAGAATAGTTCTTAATGTTAATTTTATTTACAGAAGTTACAGAATTCCAAACAAAATGGAGTATTTTCTAGACTTCAACAGTAAGCACAATTCATGTTGACCATACTGGCCTGGGAGTTGCCATACTGGCAGCTCATCTAGAGAAATCTGCTTTAGTACGTCACAGCATCCTGGATGTCTTTGTACCTCAGGTTCTTTCCTGCTAGTAAAGCACTTCTTGTTCTCCGAGGGTTGTGCCAGTTAAAAACCCCTAGATACTGTTCAGCGTCCTCAGCTGTAACTGAGCGATGCTCCCAGTTGAGTGTGCCTCTGTCTCTTGCACCTGTTCCAAAGTCAGACAGCAGTGACATGCTGGTGGTGATTTACACGTCTTTCTGTAAAAGACAGACATAAAGCACCTTGAGGTTCCATATTCAAGCTCAGCACTTGAAGCAGAGCAGTGGAAGCCACAGCTGCAGGGAGCTGCAGGCTGCAGGCTGACTGCTTGCATATTGATATTTAAAACTGTTGCTGAAACCTAGACTGGTTTGGGATATGGTTATATTCCTGTTGATAGCCCAGTCAGCTAGACCAGTGTATCTGAACTGTGTTCACACTTCGGCCTCAGTGCTGACCGACTGCACAGCTTCTTCATGCAGAAGAGCCAAGAGGTATGCTGGATTCTCTGGAATTCACTGGAAAGTCTTAAGTATTTGATTTCTTTTTTTTTTTTTTCAACAGCATTTATGAGAACAAAATTTTCACTTGTGGTGAAGAAAACAAATTGCTTTGTAGCTGTCTAGATCATCTGCACTTTTCCAGTGAATTAGAAAGATCAGCTCTACTTTGGAGATAGCACAGTGAGCAGAATGTAGGCTGGTGGATGCAGGTGGTTAGTTCAGCACAGTATTGTGGAAATTCAGCTTCCAGAGCTTGAGCTTTGGAAGATGACTGTTTGTGTATCCCCATCAGACTCATCACTCACAGTCTTACTTGTTGCTGTTTATATAAATTATGACTTATATTATAAATCTATACATTGTATATATGTGTGGGTGTGTATTTATAGAACGTATGTATAGAGACATACACACAAACAGAATATTTTTCTCTGTATGTTAAAAACATTTTAAAAAAACCTGTCTTCTGAACTCTACCTGTTGGGAGTCTGTACAGTGAGGGAAAGATGTCAGCATGGTACTTGTCCTCCCTCCCAACGGTGGCTGTCCAGATTAAGGAAAGCTGTGCCAGAAGACCTCCATCCCCAGCTCCTGCTCAGTGTTTTTCTTGTGATGGCGGGAGGAGCAGCTGGGCTTTACACCTGTCAAATCCACTTGGCAGCTAATTTCGAAAGCCACCCACTGTTCAAATCTCCACTGCTGCTTCTGTGCATTAATAACTTGTCAGCTGTGCAATACTGAAGCACTGCTCTCGTCATGCTCACTTGAGTAAGATGAGTTATGGAAAGCATAATTAGAGTTTTATGAGTTTCTTGTTCTTCTTTCCCAGAATTCCAGCAGTTTCTTCTGTGCTTAACGGTGAATACCATGATGTGTTGTAGGAAGTCTCAATATCCAGCTTACATGTATAGCAGTGTGGAAAACCCACCCAAAATGTGAAGCGCTTTTTCTGTAAAAGATACTTCAGTAGGTTACACATGACTGTGTGGATGCATAGGGCCTGGTGCATTCCTGTTCCTCCCGTTCTCATACAGCTGAGACATTGGAGCTTCAGGTGAATTTCACATCTCAATAAAGCAAAAATGTTGCAGTCAGGACCAGACACTGGGTTTTCCTAGTTTAGGGTAAAAATTCTGCATTTTGCAAATGAAGGAGGCTTTTTCGGTAGTCCTAAGAAATCAGGTATCCCTCAGCTCCCCCTGAATTTTGGTTACTGACATACAAACAGGGCAATTGTTGCTGCTAAGGTCTCTCACTGATGCTGAAAGGGCAAGTGCTACTACCTCCCCTTTTTGGCGTTGTGGCATAAACCCACCTCAGTCTCAGTTAGATCCAGAAGCTCTGTCCCCCTCATCACACAAAAATACTCTTTTAGTTTGCACTAAGCCCTTGTGAACTAAGCAGACATATGTGTAAGAACGAAGTGCTGTTGTTTATTTCTATTATGCATTGTCTATACTCGAATTGCATTGATAACTTCTGATTTATTATAATTTTTTTTGTTTCATTTTGTCATTCCTAGGACTCTGCATTTGAAAAAAAGATTTTGAAATGAGATGTTGGTAGTTACCTGCCATTAACAGAAACTCCTGCTGGCAGATTTTGCAGGCCTTCAGTTACACTAAAACAGGCTAAATCAAGTACTTGGAGAAAAAAAGTCATAGGTGCCAAAGCATTATAAGTGGGCTGTCTGTGATACATTTATCATGAGCAATCTTTTTCATACATGGCAGTTTCCTGTGGACAGAAGAAGTCAGATTTCCACAGCAACCTCATACACTGCTGAAGTTGTTCTAGCAACGATTTGATGTTGTACATCTTCTATGTTTGCTTTTTAAATTTATCTTAACTTCTAAGGAGAAAACTGAACATAGGAAAGTTCAGGAACAGACTGTCAGCTTGAGGTATTTAACTTGCATGAGGAGAATAGCTGAGTGGAATCTGTATTTTGTATCTTTAGCATCCTAAACTTTCTGCTAACTTCATTTTGTGACAAAGTGACTACCATGCACAGTTTTCTGAAAAACAAACTCTGCAGTGGTAAACTCCCTATGCCCTTTATTCCTGACTTCACTGTCACAAGAGCGGTCTCCTGAAGTACTTACCAGTTCCTTCCAGGTGCACTTTTGTCTGGGAACACATTACCTTCTGAACTTTGTGTTGCACCATGTATGTTGGCATGGATACGATCAGTGTTTCTGAAGCCCTTCTTGGATCTGGTGGCTCTGCATTTGCCCCAGCTGGGCAGCAGGAATGGAAATGTTGGCTGGCTGCAGGTCATACCACTCATGATGACAACTAAGATGTAGTTACTGCCTAATCACAGACTACCTGGAATTGTGAGGGAGTATTGATGGGGAGAGAAGGATAGAGGAGAAGGCTGCTGAAGGCACAGATTGGTTTCTTCTGCTGAGCAATTTTCCTGTCCTCATTTAATACAGGTTTTATTTATATGCTGTGGGTTCAAAATCCATTCTGTGTGCACATGCAGAGGCCAGGGCTGGGAGCATATTGTTTCACCACTTCCTTTCTCGTACCCTTGGATTAACATCCTTCCAGCTGCTGGCCAAATCAGGAAGTTGAGTCAAGGGCTAGAAATGGCAAAGACACATTCAATGACTTCTTGAAAGAAAAAGCAAAAACTTAAACTGAAGATGCTTGTGTTTCTCTTTGCAAAGCCTGGCCTGTTAAGATGATGTCAGTCCTAAACAAATGATGGAACAACACTGAAACCATTTAATTTTTTGAAATTCATCAGGTATCAAGAAAGCACTTTGTAATCTCTGTGAGCTTAGAACACTTCTGGTTTTCTGGCATCTGCTGTGTGATATATTCGCATAAATGGGGGAAGGACATACAGTGAAACTTGGGTTTGTGACTGGGTTTTTTCCCCCAACTTATCTGCACTTCCTTGCAGTAAAGCCTGAGGTTACTTCAGCAATAGTTACTGGTAATTCTTTGAGGTATTGTGTCTTATTTAATGTGCATTGCGTGTTTAAAGCATTGGTACATACAGTATATTTAATACTAGAAAGTGAATCAATGTTCAGAACTATAAATTTAGGGCTATATAAAGTCTTGGGGAACCAAACCAATTTCTGAAAAGTATTCATTAGGCTGGTTTTGTAAGCAAACAAAATAGACTCCTATTGATTAGGGAATTGATCTTTGTTTGAAAATAATATCCTTTTGCAGTAATTAATATTTTACTAGAGAAATATGGCAGACCTCATCTAACCTTGAGTAAGTCTGACTTCTTATTTACAGATAGGTCAATTATTAACACAATTAATGATAGAGTGTTTATTTTTTGTCTACCAACTCTCAGAGGGTCTACACCAGTCATGGGTAAAAAAAAGTATTTTATTCGGCTTTTTTGTATTTTATTAGCTGCTATTGTGTTCGATTTTGACTGCTTTATGGAAAAGACTTGGTTTATTAGTTAGCCAATTTTTGAATAGAACTGTAAAAGAAAAAAATTAACTGTTCTTACATATAATGCATCATTCTGAAACAATCCTGACTGAGTATTTTAATTTGAAATTTCTCATCAATTTCGAGTCTAGGACATTGGGTAAGTACCTCATTTCTTTTAATAAATGATGCAAAATTATATTTCAGTTCTTGGCTCTAGTTCCAGATGGCTTTGAAAAATTCTTACATATTTAATTTGAAGGGTTTTGCTGAGATTTTAAATGCATATACTGAATTGCTGCAAATGTATTAGTACCATCACAATAGGAATAAACTACTGATTAGTAGGGCTGATTGTGAATGGGTAGATGTTGGAATCACGGAAACATTTAGCTGCATCCTGAAATGAGCTGAATAGTACTTCTTATCATTGGCTGATATATTCAGTTATTTTGAAAGTATAATAATAAAACTTTATATTAATGTAAATACAGCCAAAATCTCTTTACGTGTTCTACCGAATTTTTTGCGCTCAGTTTTTGCATTTGAGTGTAACTGGCTTTTTAGGGAACTATGTTCCTATTTGTTTTGGTGTATTTGTCTGGAATAGGATGATCTTTGTAGGTCCCTTCCAACTCAGCATATTCTGTGATCCTATGATTCAGTTTCTGTAAGGCTCTGTTACCAAGTTAAAGCCTGTTGGTTTTGGTTCCAGAATTTCTGTTTGTCATCATTGCTTGTAGTAGTACTTTTACTATTCTAAATTACAGTACTTTTAGTACTTTAGTCCAAATGATTCGTTAAAGTTTTTTATTGCTTCTGAATTTAAAATCGACTTTTTTTTTTTTTTTTTTCCACATCATGATTGCATAAAGGAATGCCAGGGTGTATCTTTGTAGCTTACAGAAAGGACAGTTTGAAGATGCACCATAGGACATTTCCTTTCAGGAATCTTGTTAGTAGTGAATTTAACAGGAGTGTAGAGTACATGAAGAGGCATCAACACCTCTGTAAACTGCTTGTATAATGCTGCTGGGATCAGATGCTTTACTGAAGTTTGAGGCAAGATGCTAATCCTTTTAATCCTGAAGAATGGGCATCACACACCCCCCACGCATCATCCCCATCCATCCCCCCCCTTTTGAACTGTCTCCTTCTGTTAGATTACTTAGGACAGACCTAATCGATTCTCTTTTACTTCCCGGGTAAGACACATTTACAAGGTAGTTTGAGAGCTGGTAATGAATTAGCTATTGATTGTTTATTGGCAAGTAGAGTGATAGGCATTTGTGTGCAGTCATCTTCTAAGACTCATGGTCCAGTTTATTCAGGAGCCGTACTGGGGGCAGTTATGGACAATTGTGGAGGAATTACATTAAGTAAGAGATGTCTTTTACATTAAGTTAGAGATGTCTTTTAGAACTCTGTCATCTTGAAAATAACATAAAACTAAAATAGAATCACTGTGTGCATTTATTTATTGATGTTTTTCTACTGTCTAGCAAGAGGCTGTCCTGTGGAAAAAGAAAGCAGTTACGGGTTTGAGATTGCATCAGAACTTTTGGTGAACTTCTTGTCAAACTGATGTCAGGCCATCCCCTAGACAGGCAGAATTGACTGAGCCTCCACCAAGCGCCATCAGCTTTGCTGGTGAAGGTAGCTGCAGGCAGCAGCAGTATCTGATCAGTCAGGGCTCTGGTGCACTTGCAGCAGAGAAATGTGTTTGGCTGGATTTGCAGGTGGGGGGATCATGGATGGTTTTTATAAGCCTGACTAATACGTGCAATACAGAGGAAACCTGCTGTGACTGCTGTTTTTTCTTCCGCCCCCAAAATGTGGTCAGGCAGAAATGCAGTCGGATGTGTGTCTGAATATGCAGCAATTTGTGTTTCCTTTAGACTTGGATAATCTCAGATGAGCTTTTGTTAGGGAAGAATTTATGCAATTTTCCATATGGTCTCTTATTAATAGTTTTGATTTTTCTGTCCTTTATATATATGAAATCTGTGTCTTGGAAGTTAATCAACCTATGGAAGTGCTGTGGTATTCATACTACTAGAAGGTTATGCTTCAGGGGGGCTTGGTGGCATTCTTAATTGATCATATGGTTTTGCTATGCCAAGCTATTTTCCCGTGTTACTATCAAAATACCCAGTGAACTGTGATTAATCACATTTTGGCACACAGCTCTGAAATTACTGCCACTGCTGTAGAATGTAGATTTCAACATCTTTGGCTGCTGCAGTTGCACAATCTTTTAATGACCGACGTACTTGGAGTTCCTTCAATACAAATGACATTATTGGCACATGTAGGATTGTGTGCTAGATTATTTATTAGAATAACCACTGCACTTTTTATTGTGCCTTTCAAACCCTCCTCTGAATATCTAACCTAAGCTTCCTCTCACACTGACAAAATGACCCATGTCATATCCTTTAAACACTCCAAATGCACATACAGTGTACAAATGAAAGCAGGAAGGGCAACCATTCCACACATTCGGGCAGGGGAAGTTGGTGCTATTGGATGTCATTTGGCTGCTCTGGTATTTGCCTGCCTTTTGGGGTTAGTGTGCATGACATCTCACCTGCCCAGAACCCTGGAAAGCCGTTTTGTGTCTGTACCACGTCTTTCTGTTAGCGTTATTTTAATCAAATTTTGGGAAGTAGTAGGGAAGACAGACGGGCTTTCCCCCTGGCTTTACAGGATTCTAACCAATCTCTTTCATATACGAATGGTATTGTAACATGTTTTAGTATACGTGTTTACAGTGAGACACCAATGGGTTTGGTTTTGTATTCTATGTAATTGAACTGTATGAAGAAGGTACAAGTCTGTTACTTGGCCACGGATGTTTCTGACACAGTGACACCATGAAAGGTAGTTAATAGCTAGTTATTTTCTATCAGGGAAATGGTTCTCTGTAACATATATGTACCTTTTTTCAATGATGTTAGCCAGGGTCTTAGCATCTCCATTGTGAGTTTAAAACTTTAGCTTCAGTTTGCCTTCTTGGTACGGTTTCAGGATAGATTTTTCAACTAATGTAGTCCAGATTTTTGTTGGTTGCCTTTAGAGTTTGTCTTTGAAATGAACTAAAAGATCTGTTTATTTTCATAAATGAGAGATGAAGATGGGCGATAACAGGAAAGTCATTGCAAGATTTATAAAACACAATAAATCGTGAATACTGTTGTTGTGTTGGCCAGCAATAACATTTTGACTATAAAAAGTAAATGGAGAAAACCCAGTAACTGTGTATATCAAATTTCTTATGGAAAATAAGTCATTAGGCCAAAGCAGATACTTGCTTCTCCCTTGAAATTCTGTCTTCAACCATGATCCAAAATTGTGAGGAGCCAAAGAATATTGGTAACTATGAATGCATGTAAACCCAGTAATTTTTATTTACCAGAAATTGAGCCTTATTTTCCATTTCCAAGGTAGGCATGAGAAGGCGGGTATGAAGTACCCACAAATGAGCTGTAATAAGGTAGGCTAGTAAGACTGGAGGTCTTTTTAAAGCAGTGTTGTGTTCAAACAGCCTTCCCATTAGAGTAGTGAAAATAAGAAGTTAAAAAAAATCTTTATGTAAAGTGGTTTTCAGTCCTGTATGTTTTCAACTGTTGTAATTCTTGGCCATTGGTTTTATGATGCTCTTCAAGTCATTTGTTTGCACAGAGTTGTTTGGAGTTTTTTAATGCAGGTTTTTGAGTGTCCCGTGTCAGAGACTATAGCTTGGATCCACCTTCACTGAACCTCCCGACGCCCTCCCCCATCCTCATTGACTTTGATGAGTTCACCAGACCATATTTCTGTCTCTTCTGCCTTGCAGACAAAACCTGTGCTTTCTTTGTTCTTTACATTTTGCTGCTCATTGAACTGTCCTGCACATTAGTCACCCTCTGAGGGAATGATTTTGCAAGTAGGAGCAGTTGTGGAGTGGGGGAAATAATGTAGTTCCTGTCTGAGACCAAGTGACGAAATTCATTAGCAAAAATTTCTTCTTCATGCTGTATGTGGAGAAAGGCCAGAGTTCTACCACGTGGACACGGACTCAGTAGTGCTCTGCTTTGAGATTAACAAGGCAGTTTACAGATCTGATTAATTTTTCCAGATTCATGCAGCAGTGATTTGCAGCCTGTTCATAGCTCTAGGCTTAGCTTTCAACCATGAAGTCTGGAATTATAATTTTATTATTGAGAAGTCATTCTCTTGAGTAGTTTTGTGAGAAGAGGTGAGTTCAGTTGTGATTTCCTATGATTCGGAGGCATAGAAATAGTAGAGAAGAATTCTTTTCCCTTCAATTTGTCTGATCTCCAATTTTGGTAAGATTTTAGCAGTTGTGCAAAAAATTTGGCTATATGTTGTTCTTTAATTACTTTATTTGTCTGCTGGGATTGCTGCTCAGCTGAGAAAGGATTCACTACTTCCTTTGCCTCCAGGATGTGCTGCATGTTTGGAGACAGGAGGTTGTATCTCACTGTTTGAAAGGAGATACCACCAGTAACAGGATAGGTGTGAAAGCAGTGGAGTTGTCTGCTTAAACTGCTCATCTTTGGTTCCAAGCTATGACTGGAGCCTGGTTTAGTTCTCTGCTGCTATTTGATAACATTGCAAGCAGTGTTGGTGCTTGTAGAGCTCTCTGAGGGGCTGGGATGGAGGCTGCTGGCAGAGGAAAAAGGAGATTTTGGAATTCATTGTCAAAGAACAAAAAAAACATGGGTGTGAGGGGAACTGGAGAAAGAATGCTCTGTACTTGTGCTATTTACCGCACCTTCAGGTTGTTTTGACTTTTTTCTTCTGTTTCAGCATCAGCTTTTGTCTAGATTGAACCTGTTAACACAAAAGACTCAGTCTCCAGCCATTGCTGGTTTGCTCTTTTCCCACAGTAGCCAGAACGAGGTATAAACTAATACATAGCTTTTTCAGGTAAGTGACTGCCAGAATATAAGGTCATCATCTTCCAAATTCAGAGAACTGTTGCAGGAGCTCCTTGGTGTCAAAAGGGGGAGTCTTTGTTCTCCCTGTTCTTTTCTCTGAAGGTGGTTCAAGTGATTCTGCTCTTTCACCAGAACACATAGAGCCTGCTTGCTGAGATAAATAGAATCATAGATTATCTGGTGGTAGCAGTTGTCTCCATTTTACCTTTGAAAGGAGAATTACTGCTGCCACAGAAGACTGCAGATCAGAACAGAACAGGATGCAGTCCAGTAGGTTTTTCCTTTTGCTTCCTTGTAGTGATGTTTTCATGCTGTCTGTTTTGCCATTCTTGGAGGGAAGAATGGGAGAGAATCCCTTGCCTTGATTCCAGGTGGTGTGTTGAATAGAGGAGTGGATACTGAAAGGAGTACATATGTTTGTTTGTGCAGAGCCCCAGATTACCAGTGATGTACTTGTACAGCTTTCATCAGAGCTCTGGGAAGAAAAACTGAAAGCAGGAAACCTCCCACACCACTTCTGCATAACAGAGACTGGGGTGATGGTCACAGGCAGAGCAATGTTATCATTTCTTAAATGCATCACATTATAATCCAGGTTTGAGGAATCACTGATCCCTTTTCTGTGATGCCTACAAATTCCTCACTTCGGACACATGATCAACTCCATTCTCTTCTTCATCCCCCGTTTTCTTCCTCATTTTGCCAGGTCTTGTGCAAGGATCTGTTTAAACAAGGCTGATGACTGTAGGGACGTCATCTCAGCCAGACTGGAGATGATTCTCCATGTAACACAGAGAAAGCTTTTCATTCCCAGCCTCACAACCTGTCCTGAAGTGGTTTTAGAAGAGGCTAAGCAGATTTCTGAGGAAATGCACAGATGTATTTAACAGCCTTGTGATGAGTTTCTTCCTGTGGCCATAACAGACAAAGGTCCTCTGGACCCCACTTTTGAATCCCGTGCCCATAGTGTGGTTTGCCAGGGCAGTGTACAGAACATGCTCTTGGGTGCGAGGTCCAAGGCTCAGAGTTACAGACACCTCGTCCTGCGCCACGTCCTGATTGCTAGAGCTTTGTCTTAAAACCAGTTCTTCTTAGAACTCTTCTCCTTAAAGATTTCTCACTAGTTTCAAAACTTCCCTTCTAAAAGTGCTCCCTTTGTGGAATCTCTGGTTCTGCAGTTTGCTGACAATTCAGGTTCAGTACCTTAATTTTGTAAAGAAATTTGAAACCATAATAGCCTAGACAAAAAAAAAAAAAAGAAGTTGACATACAAACGCAGACACAACATGTGTCAATGTGCCATTTGTTCCTTTTCTCTTACTCCCTTTACAATGCCTGAGAGCCATTTGGTATTTTTTCCTTGTCCTGGATCCTCGATCCCCTCTTGTGCTTGACAGCTGTGTTTTCATGGTGCTGGTACCTGCCTCCTGCATAGGGTGCATGTCCCTCTTACCAGCCGTGCTCTCCATGTGATTCAGTCCAAGGACAGTGGAATGAGAGCTTTGCGTTTTCTGTGGAGTCCAGGATTATTAATGAGAATCTCCTTTATGTAGTCTTTGTTTTTCTCAGAGGACAGGATGTTTGATTTGTTCAGTTCCTCTCCACAGCTCCCTTTCGGAGCTTGAATGCCATGTTCCAGTATTGTCTGTCCATGGGCAGTCACAGCAGTTCACAGGACACACAGGATGCAGCTGCCTCCAGAAAATGCTTCTCTGGAGTGACGAAGGGCACATTTGCATGAGACAACTCGTGTTCAGTCACCTGACAAGGGCGCAGTCTCCATGGCTAAAATGCAGGCTTTTCCCATGTCTGCTCATGTGCCTTCACTGCTTTGTCTGGCTGGTAAGGAGGGTGCTGGAGGGCCTTCAGTGAAAGGAAGCGGGTTGTGGCTGGTTGAACAACTCTGCTGTCGATCTCCCTGTCCCTACGCAGCTGGAGAGGCTGGCAGGGACTCTCAGTTGCTGTGAGTCACAGGTGGCTGTGCTGTGATGCTCTCGGGTATTGCCAGGACGGGAGCTGGCTCTTCACAAAATCCCATTCTGGGCTGGTGGTGCAATCCCCAGCATGCTGTGCTCTCACACGTCACAGGAATGAGTAACATCTCCGGAGCATTCCCGGGAACTTCTAAGGGCTTGAGTATCACCACAAAGCCCGTCGTGCTCCTGTGACGCTGAGCACAATGCTCGAGCCTCTCGCTCATCTTCAGTTTGAGAGAGAAAGGATCATTATTTGGATGGCAGGGGAATAAGTTATTTGATGGGCATAAAAAACTCTCACAAATATATTATAAAGGTGAAATATTGACAGTTTATGTGTTTTTAGTGGCAAAAATATTGTAAATTGATATTTATTACAGTATGCAGGCTGTCTTAATTTGCAAAGTTGTCATTAATTGTAAAAACAGATAGAGGCATGAAAAGGCACCATGAGCTCAATGCCAAAACCACACGATGACTTAACACATCTTGAATTTATGGAGCCCAGGTTGGGGAAAGGGATCAAAAAAATAGAAGTATACAGACAAATATGTAAATAAATGGGTATTTCTGTTTATCAGGTCATGGAGTGCAAAAGACCTATATGTCTTGGTCATACAGTTGGCATGATCCTTTAATGATGACTGACTTCTTGTGAAAAAAAAATTAGTTCTAAATTTATATTCTTGGGTTATGGCGTGGATCTCGAGTATCACTGGACAAAATTGTTGTAGCCACGTAAAATGTACACACAATTACTCGATGATTTCCATACTAATAACGATCTCAAAATGTATTTCCTGACCCAGGTATTTATTGCTTTATTAGAAACCGCCCCCCCTCCCACTTCTATCACTGAAAACTGGAAGTTAAACTCCTTGCTAGTGAAACCTTTTAAGTCTAGGCAGCAAGATCAATTCTTCTCGTTTGAGAGTCTGCATTATACCATAGGAAGGGACTAATTCATCATATATAAAAGTATCAGCAGATGAAAACACTCAGTTTAACACACAGATTTGTTCTTCCTTGAAGAAAAAAAATATTAAGTTAGGAAATGCTGCTCTCCCTGGATTACAGTATTTTCTTGAAAAATACTGCAAGTGATAGGTAAGCCTGTAGCAGCTATTTTGGGGGTGGTAATGAGCAGTGGAAATTAATACATTTTTCATGACTTGTTTCCAGCACTGGAGGTTAATGGAGTCAATAGTGTCTCTTTTATTGTAGAACCACATCCTGTCTGGTTGAAAAGGATGGGATTATTAGCCAAGTCTGTCTCTCTCTGTGACTTTTTTGTCAAGACAGGAACTGCTTCATGCCATGCTGTCTGACAGCATTGCTCAAAAGCTCTTCTGTCACATGTTCTCCTTTCTTCCGAAGGCACTGGCTCCTTTTCTGAAGGGTAGAGATGAATGTTAGATTCTCTGAAATCTGAAGGTGTTTTTTGGACATGGTTTTTAATGACTTTTGATGTCAGTGCTTTCACCACAGTCTGCTAATTAACAACCAGTCGATGCAAAACACTGGCATGTATTTACCTTACTTTGGTGTCGGGCATCTCTGATGTTTCTTTTGGGTGCTTACATGGTCAAACCGACTGTGTGTTTGTACTGAAGGTGGTAAATTTGTAACATCCTTACTGAGGTTGAAGGGCAGGTTGCTATACGCAGAATTATACCAGGTTATTTGCATGTAATATTCAAAGAAGAGCAGACTTAGAATTTACTGTCTGCTAATGTTGATCTGTTCTTTTGATTTTGGCACGGTGCTGTGTATGAATCATATTTAATGGCACAGGGAAGGCACCGTGCTCGGCGAGGGAATGAGGCCGTGCTGCATCTGTTTGAGTCAGCAGCCAGCGCGCTGTGCTGCAGCTCTGGTCGGAACAGTCTGGAGGTTATTTGAGGGGACAGTGAGTCACGGCGGTGCCTTCTTCACTCATCACCAGCCTGCAGGGTGACACGCGGCTCTAGCGCAAACCTCTGGGTGATTGTAACAGAGCGATTTCAAATTAAAACAAGAAAGTGTGATTACTTGAAATGGAAAAGATTTCTGCTTATACAGAGGAAGAAAAATCCTATCATCTAAGTCAGCCATATTTCTGGGTATTGAGGGTCTGCAGGTGGAGAGATTTCCTAAATGTGCTCAAGGTCTAGCCATTCCATTTCTGTAGAACTTGCATTTTCTTTATATAAAAACAAATCTGGATGATAGATCCCTAATACTATATCTGAACTTACTGCTTGAGCTTGGTAGATAGTTTGTTAAAACATAAAACCAGAACTTTGTAGAAAGCCTAAGTATGAAATTAATTATGAAATTAATTCTGGTTGCGGCCACCTCTCCTGTAGAAATCTCTGAAAAACAATGCAAGTATCAGTTCATCCCCATTTCACGTAGCCATTACGGGAAAACCTACGAGCAGCTGAACGAGAAGTACTGTAATTTCTCTTGCTGAAGTGGTGAGAGCGGTGAAAGCAGAAAGAGGCCAACTGGGATTGACCATAAAAAGCATACTTCCTTTCAGAACTAAAAATAAAACCTGTGAATCCTGAGTACCAAAGCTTGTCTACCAGATAATTATGACACTCATTTACATAGTCTTTTATCTCCTTCTAGGGACTGGTCTGAACAGTCTTCTTCTCTTAAAGACTGTTCCAGCTTCTGTGGTTGCCTTGCAGCACAGGTTTTCAGGCTCCTTAGCTCAAAAGACATCTGACGACGTAGGTTGGTTTTAAGCAAGGTCTTGTGGGTTTGTGTTGCGTGGCAGCCTGCCAGGGATTTCTGGTGCCTCAGTTACAGAGAGGAACAGAGCTCTGAGCAGAACAACACTTGGTACTCAGTTGTGGAAGATGAAGAAGATCCTCATCTCAGGCTGTCATTTTGTTTTAGAAGAGTGTTTCAGAGTGGGCGAATACATGTAGTTCCAGACAGGGGCCCCCATGCCTGCTGTTCTTCCATTCACTTAATTTGGCTAGTAAATGAAATAGGAAAGTTCAAACTAGCATTGTGAGCTCTGAGAGGTCACTATGCTCCCACATGATGGAGTTTCTGCAAGACCAGTTTCTATTTTGAGTTTAGGAGATCACAGACCAAAAGACTTGTACTTTTAAGGCCATTGCTCAGGTTGCAAAGTCAGCCATTGAGAAACTGGAAGACACCCTTTTCCTACGTGTGGATGAAGCTAGAGATGTAAATTGTGCAACTTTTCAGTCCTCTGTTCCTGAACTTCAGAATTTCGTTTCATTTTAGCTGAGTAAAATTATAATTAAAGCTGCATATGCAATGAAAGGATGACAGTATCTATGCCTATTATTCTTCCTCAGTCATCTCAAAATCTACCAGTCAGTGGATAGATGATTCACCCTTTTTTCTGGTGTAAGATGGTCCTTACCTGAGGCCTACTGATTCACTGTGCATTTTCCATCATTTTCAAACTCTTGAGTATTTTTTAAATTTTAAATAATGCAGGTGATGTATTCTTCCTTCTGCCCATTACCTTCTGCTCATGGTTCTGGGAATTGCCCAGAACATGCTTATTCCTAAAAACTGAGAAGTTTACTTAATAGCTAGGCTGGGTAAAAGACAAATGAAAAAGATAATTTCTGTGGAGTTCTACAAAATACCATGGTGGAATTTGTCAGAGAGCATTACATGAGTTGTAATTTAATAACTGCAGCTGAGACATAGTTGGTCAAAGTATTTCACACATCACAGAATTTAGAGTGCCTCATAGTTGTTCTGCGTAAAAGTACTTTAAATACATTCAAATATTCAGAGGATGGATTTTTGACTATATTTTTGCACTCAAAAAAAAAAAAAAAAAAGCAGCTGAGCAGATAGCATCCTAATACATGATATATTAAATGTTATTCAGTAATGGAATTCTTCTGTTCCATCACTGGTGCTATAAAAATAGAAGTGATCAGTTATCTTTTTAATATAAGCACCACTTTTTTAATGTTTACTTTAGGTCAAGAGTTATATAAGGCTTATTCCTAGTACTCCTCAAATATAATTTCTGCTCTACTTTTGAATGCCCCAAATAGTTTTCCGGTTAAAAGGCATTAATTATGAAGATGGCTATACCTTGTTTTCATCCTTTATAAAGCTTCATATCAATAATGCTGTATTCAGATGAAATTGAAATCAGGCTAATTGAAATTTTTTTTATGCCCGTACAGTAGAGTTCAAGCACATTTTTAAACTCTGAAAAGAAAAAAACGTTTTTATTTATGCTAAAAGCCATCGTTGGAGAATCAACTACAGTATGTATGATTCCCTTTCTGATCCAAAAGGGATTTGTTGATGGATACTCAATGGGATGTGGTTGCCATTAAGAATGCACTCTTACAGCTAAAACCTTATAAATGGCTGTCTTTAAATGTTCAGGAAATACAAAGAAAAACTTTCTCTTTCTTGCCTGAAGTGTATAGGGGTCTTTCGTATGATCTTGCAAATAATATCAGTATCTCTTTCTTCTGCTCAGTCTGCATTTTTACAAGCTGCTTTGTTGGCAAACATCCTTTTGAATAGCCTCAGGAAATATTTTCAAGCAAAGTTCACCCAAGGCAATGATGCAAAATGCTGGTTTGGTGTTTGTGCAGGACACCAAGGTGAGATTTATCAACCCACAAAGACTTTGTGAAATAAAGTAATGGAAATGGAAAAAGTGTGACTCCTTCTCTTGTAAGATGGATGGATTTCTGATAGTCTTAAGGTACTGTATTCTTGCAGATTTCCTTGTTCTAAGTCATCAGGTTTGGTCTACGGTCTTTTTATAGTTTCACCTTTTGATACTCTCTCTCCCTATAAGCCTTGTCTTGCTGAAGTTGGGGGCTTTTTCCTAATATTTTGTCTGTAAGACTGTGAAAATTTTACAGCAAATTTAAATAAAGTTTTTGTATGGCAAAAATAATTTCAGTATTTTTGAGATGTATCAAATAATTGCATCAAAAGTGTTCACCTCAGCCGTCTTTTTCAGTTAGGACAGTAAGAAAGGAATCAAAACCATTACTACAGCCTTCTTTCTCAAATATGAATTTTGACAAATGCAGGCTCGTTTCAGGACCCTGGAGTAATACTGTCAACTTAAAATGTTTTGTTCCTTTGGCTCGTGCCCATCTCCCAAGTGAGGCAGACATTTATTTGATACGGGTGTTGACAGTGTCAAGCACTAATGCAAATACCGTGTTCTGGTAGGTCAGCTGTTAATCTAAAATAATGTTATTTCTAATTTCAAATTTTTATGATCTTGGAATTCCATGAAACGAAGAAATGGCTTTGTCAAACTCTCCACCATTATGTAAGCCTCTCTGTGAAGCTCTTTCATTCAGAAATGCATTGGTGGCATTTAAAAAAAAAAAAAATAGATAACAGAATACAACTAGCCCTCTAAAAGAGGTGTCTAAATTCTCATTCGAAGTTTACCAAGCATTTTAGCATCATTCTAAAGAGCAGGTAGTGGTTACATGTCCTCAGTTGACCTTAACTATGGCTTGCCTTTTCCATCTTGGTTTTAGCTCCAGTGATCAGCTGAATAACAGCAAACAGTGGAAAAAGACTTAAGTGCAAGGACAAGGCAAAACTTTAAAATCATGTTCCAGTAGAAAATAACAGTGCATGTCTTACCTGGCATAGCAAATGCAGATTCTCTCAAGGCTTGTATAGTAGAACTGTAAAAGTAAAGAGGGCCAGAAGAAAATATTCTTGTCAGGACTCTTAAAACAGGCTTATGTTCTGTGGCTTGGGAAGAGGGCTGGTGGTGGGGGCAGCCTTTTGTAGGGCCATCCGTGCTGATGAGGGAGCACGTCAGAAATCACTGCCTCGAAGCACCAATGGATTCCCAGTGAAACATGGGAGCAGCAGGTTCACAACAAGCAAAAGGAAGAACTTTATCAGCAAAGGGAATGATGAAGTTATTGCCATGGTGCCCTTGCTGCTGAATGCTGTGCTACAGTGGTGAAAAATGTTCATGGATACGGCAAGTGGTTATGCTGACTCGGGGAGAGGATGATGAAATAGGATGCGGATTCCAGCTCAGGAAGTCAGTCCATAAACTGCTGTTTGCCAGGAGCTGCTGGATCATTTTGGGTGCCCCTTTCCGGTTTCAAGGAGGGGAAGAGTGTGTGTGTGGGAATTGCTGAAACCAGGTAGTGACCTGGTGTGACCTAATCTCACTGCTCATAGTCCTGTGAGAGAAGAGATGGGAATAACAGTAGTTAGCAGTTTTGTGTGCTACGATACACCACTCGGACAAGATTTTATCAGTTAGTTTCTTTAGGAAATATTTCTTTCTTTCCCTTTTAGGTTTTTGATTTCTTTTCCCTTTTAACATCCTTTGATGTGGTCTAGTGAGCTGTGTGTGTGGTCAGAGGGGGAATTATGCTGTTCCATTTTGATATGCCTTTTCCAAGTCTCTTTCTGCCCTCTTGGAAGCTTCTCTTTATGTCCTCTTGTGCCCCTGCATTAAAGTGAACAACTCTCTGCAGTGATTTCATCCTCAGTGAAGACAGGGCAGATGATGCTAACAGCAAAAAGTAGTGAAGCTGTAAAGTAAAATTTCCCTACCTTCCCAGTTTTCCTTCCTTCCCCTTACTTGCATGAGAAGTCAATTAGCATTGCTTCACCAGCTGCCTGGGTTGTAAATTCCCATTGCTCTTCCCAGCCCCCTCAGGACCATCCCAGCTTTAATTCCATAGCATTAGCTGCCATGCATGGCCATGGGTATTTGTCAGCCTAAAGTATTTCATACCTAAGACTTCAAAGCATGGCATGTATCTGAGAGTGGCTTTCTGATAAATAAAAGTCTCATCCAAATCTTCTCTGACCAGTTAGAAGTACACTTTACTAGGAAAAAATAACAAACCCAGACAACAAGACAACATAATCCATGATTTTCAGCTTGTGATTTTCATGGTTTTCGCAGGAAATCCATGTAATCCTTATGTTTGGATATGGTTTATTTTGGGCTTTGGAAATGTGAGGTAACTTTTCTGGCCTGTATTAGTCTATGGACAAAAACCCCCAGCCAACAAACCCAAACAATAAAGCCGTTACCGAGGTTTAGCCTCCAAGGTGTCGTACTCAGCCAGTGCTGAGGGTTACCAGCACGTTTTGTGAGGCACACAGGTGAACCCGGTGTTTCACCAGCTCCCTGATGGCCTTGAACACACAGAGCCTCATCAGCTCTGGGCACTTCCTATGAAAGAGCCTTTGGTTGGAACGTACAGTTATCCAGTGCTGCTCTGTGCCCCTTGAAAAAAAAAAAATGGAGCTACTTGAAGATGAGTTCCTGCCATCAGTTGATAGACACGTGCAATCATCTGGTTTGCAACCATCAAAAAAGCAAAAGAATTAGTGGAACTTCCACATGAAGGAGGTACCAGCTAACCTTATCACCACAGCACCTGCAACAAAACCTTCCCAAAAAGAAGGTTTGAAATCTCACTGCTGAGAGAATTAATATGAGAAAGCAATTTTTGCTTTTGCAAAAAATGCAGAATTAAGGGTAGTACATGGTACTGCCACAATACTTTTGTAAGCTGTTTTTAAGGAAGGGTAGCCTATGATCTCTCCATATACACTTGTTGGCAGTCTTTTTCAGTCTCGGGTGGGTACCAGCGAGTACAAATCCAGAGATGTTTATATAGAGCTCTTGAAGTGAGCCCCAAGCTGTCTCCTGTGCCAGAAGCTGGGCTGTACAATTCCTGTGAGGATCTGCAGGCTCCTGCAGTGTGTGCACTGGGATCAGCGCTGGATAAATTATACCAGACACTCAGAATTTCACATGTACAATAAGTAAACATCCACCTGGCGTGCTTTGTGATTTTCAATAGCAGTGTGGATGCTGTGATAGCAACTCTGCATGTTGAGACCTGTGATTAAATGCTGCTTTTTGTCAGCTCCACCCGGGTTGCTTTTGTCAGTAGGAGCGGTTCTCATGTTTGTGGTTTCTCAGCTGGGGTGATTATCTTTGTGTGATTGGAAGAGGTTTCTCTGAATCTAGAGAAATGTGAAGGGCTGATGCAGGTAGTGCTTTGGCCTGCTACCTTGCACCTGCAGTTTTGAGGAAGACAGAATTATTTTTTTTTCTTTAATAATTCTGGAAAAAAACCTCCCAAACCTCATGTTTGGAAATGAAGTCCTGAAATGTGGTGTGAATGTAACAAATACAGGGACATCTGCTTGCTGCTTCTGAGAAGCTATAACAGGAACCATATACTGCCTTGAAAGAGTAAATGCCAAAACACGTGACTTCTCAGGGAGCCCTGCCAGCACCAGTCCAGCAGAATACTTCTTGCAGGGAAAAGAAGGGTGCAGTTGCTTACCAGTCTAGCCCAAGCCTTCCTGGCCTTGTCATTAGGTTAAGATTTCCTCACATCAAAAGTGTGCTAGTAAAAAGGCTGTGAATTTCTGCTACCTGCAGACAAAGGAGGGCTGTTGCTGTGTTTTAACATGTGCCCCATGATGCCATCTCTGCTTCTGTAGGAGAAGAACACTTGCTAAGACAGTTTTAGGAACCTGGAGCAGCTTGTGACCCTGCGGGGATAAGCAACAGCATCAGGGGCCAGCTGTGACCCAGGCAGTGCCCACTGGAGCAGGTGATGTGGAGCAGCACAGCCATGTCCTCACTGCACGCTCTGGGCCTTTTCTCTGGACTGCTGTCGTCTCGTCTTCCAGGCGGGAGCTGCCGGTGGCAGTGGGAGCTCCTGAGGAGCTCGGTGTGGATATCTCGTGGGTGCATGGTTTGTGTTCTCGGGGTCAAGGGTGGGGCTTTGTTCCTGCCTGTGTTCTGACACCAAACTAGCAAGGTCACACAGACCTGACTGCTGCTCCTCCACTCTGGCTTTAGGGGATTGTAAACATGTTGGCTACATGAGCCAGCTGCTGCTGCTGCTTCCTTGGCACTACGAGCAACTCTGATGCAAGGAGATGGATTTATGGGCAGACTCTGGCCGATACATCACCATTGGTTTAAATCAGTTTTGGGTAAGAAAGTATAGAACCTACGGTTAAGGAAAATCTGACAGAGAAGTTAGTTTCTTTCCAATTTATTCTCATACAAATACATTTACATGGTAAACTTTGTTGTGTAGGGTATGTGGGGGAAAAAAAAAAGAATCTGATTGCTTCTTTCCAGACCTACCTCAGTCCGGCTTCTGGTACAGGAGCAGATCATTTTCTGAGAAGCATCTAATCATACTTAATATTCTTCAATGTAACCTATCTTTTTTTCTTTATCTGTTACGGGGGAGAAAAGAGCCACTCATTCACATTCATGAGTTTTAGCTAGCTAAATTGACACTATAACACAATAGGTCTTTTATTAAAATTGAAAAAAAATTTTTAAGTGCATGGATCTTCTGCATAGTTTTTTCTTACTTTAAGCATTGAGAAGTTAGTATTTACTGTAACTTGGTGTTACCTAGAAGAAAACATACTATGGCATAATGTAATTTTAAAAAATAAATGTAGTTATTAATTTAGTAAATTTCGATTGGTCCCACTTCACTCCTTTTCTTTGTAAATATGAGGATTTGAGCATTCAGTTAACAAACATGAATGCTTCTGAAACTGGTGGTCACCCGGGCTCCGCTTTTAGTGTGGGAAAAACTACAGTCATTTCACATGTCCCAGTGTGGTAACTGTTGTCAAAACAGACTGCCCATGGGAAATCCTTTTGCAAAACTTGGTATAAAAATCTGTTTTCTCTGGATTAAATGCTGCCCTCCACTGAAGACTGTTCAGACTTCAGGGCTGATGGCCGATACCCTCTAAAATTCAGTACTTTGTGCTGTGGAAAATAATACTCATTGTTCTAATGCAATAATTGCAGTCAGCTGTAATAACATGGTAGAGATGGAAGTAGCTTTAATTTCCAGTTGAGAAGTTCATTTAAATTAGTAAAGCAGAGCAGATGGATTAGACTATCAATCATTGTTAAATGGTTGAGGTAGACACAGAAATGCACTTTTTGACAAAACAAACTGATCCTAAACCAGAGAGAAGTTTGATGGAAAGCTTCAGGGAGAGGTTGTTTGGTCAAGCAGTTCTTTTCCCGCTGGAGCATGGTTTTGATGCTGACATGGGAGGTAGGAGAGAGAGGTTCATCTTCCTGGTTCCAAGTGCTGGAGTAACAGAAACGCCTCTGAAGCAGATGGAAGGTCCGGACCTTGGAACTGGGCTTTCCTTTTCAAACACGGGCATTCCTCCCCTCCACTGCCTGCTTGGCAACCAGGCAGAAAAACTAACAATAATTAGGCAATTCAGCAAACACCAGAGGCACAAAAGTTGTCATGAAACAGACTGAAACTGTTTAATATGTTAGCAGATCTCTTTTTGCTAATACATAAAGCCTGAAGGAATCCAGACCGTATTAATGTTCAGGAAGACTCCCCACCCCAGTCCACCCCAGGGGGCACGGAGGGAAGCTCAGGGGTAAATGCTCAAAGGGCTCTTTGGCACATAATGCAAAACCTGGCTTGAGTGCTCTTAATAATCTCTATATTGGACTCACCTATCAGCAAGGAGAAATTCAATTATTGCCCATGCTTTTTAATTCCTAGTGATAGGCAAAATATATTAAAATATATTTATTTGAGTTGCATCCCTTAGGAAGCATTCAGAAACGTCAGCCTTTTGCATGCAGCATTCTCCTCTTGCGCAAGAGTTTGGTTTCAAAAATGTTGCTGAGGAACAAAAAAAAGTTAATTTATTGCACTTTGCCAGCTGCAGTGGAGGTAGCCTGTGAGTATCCTGTGAGTATTCAGGAAGGCATGCTGCAGTAAGGAGCAGTGGTGAAAGGGGTGCTGACACTCCACAGTTACTGTGGTCTGACTGGCTTCTGCTTTCCACCGCACTGCTACAAAGAGAATGTGGAAGAGTGGCTGTGCCTCTGCCCTCTGCTTCCTGCCACAAGGCAGGCTATGGTCTTCCTTCTGTGGCACAATACCCACCCAGCAAAGTTTGCATGGAAAAAAAACCCAAAACATATACACATATCTATTTTTCTCATCCTCATCGAGCTACAAGCTACTTTAAACCTTAATATGCAGTTTTTAGCCCAGTGTTAAGGGTTCTCTGATTGGAAAAGTTAAGATTGTGCAGCAGAATGTCAATTCCAATAAAGTATACATTTTAGATTCTAAAAACTGTTACAGTCTAGAGTTCTAGGGATGTGTCTGTGCATCACAGAGAAAACACTTCTGAAAATAAATCGTAAGTTTTTACATCTGAGAGGCGGGGCTGCAAGGTCTTACCAGACCAGACAACAAAAAGGATGGCTTTCCTTTTTTCTCGAAAATGATCGTATCTGAAAGAATGTGTGCTGAAACTGGAGTTGGCAGGAAGGCAGACAAGTATTTAAGTAACTTGCCAAGATTCTGCTAAACGTGTAAGGACACAGGTAACAGGTCAGTTCCTCTTCATGGCCTTATGGCTGAATGTTAAGATTACGTGTGTGTTGTATACCATTGGCAATTACATTTTTCCAGCCTGATTAATTGTTATGATCCATATGTTCCAATCTTGTGGCTAATTCAATATGTTTTACATTAATCATGTTTTTCTCCTCCTACTGCATACGTATAAATCAAAGTATGGAGTCCATCACACTTTCTGTAGTGCAGGTTTTTGAGTACTGCAGCATTTTTTTCTGCTTATTTGTCCTAGAGGAGCTGGTGACTAGTTAAAATTGAAACGAAAGTAAATTAGTTGTATTTGGAATGGAACATCTGGAGTTACAGGATGTTTTAGATATCACATAAATGAGGGTCACCTTGACTATTTTTAATAAGTTCAGACTGGGAACATTTCAGTGACAAAGAAAATGAGACAGAATGAAAGTACAAAAATTAAGTAGGGAGTAATTTTCACTCCTAAAGTGTACTTTAAAATACCATGTTTCACCCACAGATGATCAGCTCACTAACGTCTGTGTCAGTGGCCAAAAGTAAAGGAATAACCGAAGTACAACGGAGTTCAGGGAAGGAAAAATGCAGTGGAGGAAAAATCCTTGATATTTTTGTGCAATAGTAGGTGGGGTAAGGCTTGTGGAAGAGCTAATGTATTTTATTGGATTGACAGATACAGAAGGAATTGAATTGTTAGTCTTTAATAATGTAAGTTCTTCTGTTCTGAAATAGAAGTGTCAATCTTCATCCTTAGACCTTAATAACTACAACACTACCACTGTAACAAGTATCTGGTGTCATTATAGTGTTTTAATTACTATCTCTTGGAAAGGTCATAAATAAAAAGCTGATAATGGAATGAATAGCTTTGTTCTTTAATTTCTTTAAAGATCTAGAACTCAGCTAGTTAAACTTCACTTTCCAATTTTATACGCCTCCCATCTTCTACAAATTAGTTTTAATGTTGATGTTATAATTACATTTGATACTCATCATCATTACATATAAATTTCTTTGATTGCGCTCTTTTGCCACTCATAGTCGTGTTCAGGAGCTTCTGCAGCAACTTCCTATGAGTTCTTTTGCCCTTCAACTGAAGCACATTACTATCCTCAAAAGAAAGGTGGTGCTTCTAAATATAGAAACCTAATTTAGATTCTGCTGTGACAACTAGGGGTCCATTTCTATTCCATTACAATGATGAGGTATTTATTGCTGAAGTCCATTGATAGTGTTACTTAGGTCATTGTTTAACTTGAAGGCAGACAAAAAGTTGCCCGTACGGGAGTTTCTTCTATTATTGAAACTACTGTTAGAGCCACTTAGTGCAAAGCATCTTTACTTCTGCTGAAATAGACTCAAATACGTGGATGTATTTTTCCTTATCCCCTTTCTTTTCAGGACTAGTAATCTTACAGAGAAAGTCAGGTATAACTCAGTTGTAGAGAAACCTAGAGAGTTTCAGAGGCCGAATAACGACTGAGAGAGAGAAATGAAGCATTTCTCTGCAGGTATGCCAGGACGATTTTGTCATATGGGAAGGTAGTTCTAAAAGTAAAGTAACCGCTTCTTTCTCAGAAAGTTCTTAGCTTTTATATTCGTTGGAAAACATCACACTTCTTTTTTTTCTGTACTAGAACAGGTTGCACAGGCGGGGCACAGAAAAGGTTGGGTTTTGCTTTTTGTAGGCCAAATGGCTATGTGATTCACAGCTGGGATTTTTGACAAGAAATGGGGTCATTTATTTTATAGATTCTCCTGAAGTGATTCAATGTGCAGTGTTACAGCACTATGAAATTGGGGGGGGTGGGGGGGAAGGGAGGAAATGTCCTAGAGATTTAGTGCTTGCCCTATTGTCTAGCTCCATTTGTGAGTCTTGCTCTGAAATAGCTCTCATTCAGAGAAAAATAAAAACCTGTCAGTGAGAGTTACTCTTCTGTTCCCTCAGTGCCTTATGTAAGGCTTGTTCTTGTTACTTTGGGGTTAAGGAAGAGAGTAAAGTTCTTAAAAACATTTTACAGGCATGAGACTATATAGACCAAAGTTTTTAAACTTCCATCTATTGCTTATGTCTTTAAGCACAACTTGAGGATATCTTAAATAGGAGTAAACCTCCCCCCCGCCAAACTTCTGGATACTTCTAGATTTGAAGCTGTTATCTGATTTACTGATAGTTTTATATCAGTTGTGCATGGCTAGTTGGGCCAAAAAAGGAGTAATTTAATTTAAATTGTAAATTGAAATGCTGTTACAAAAAAATTGAACATGTTTGGGAGAATTATTAAGAAAAATTAATTACCATATAAAGTTGAAAGGCAAAAAAAAAAGACCCATGTTCTCATCCTCACATATGTAGTGTCTTGCAAGTGGCAAAAATACTCAAAAGTGACACCGGCCAGGAAAGAGAGGAAGGTGTTGAGCAGAACAGTGCATGAGGAGAGTGCCTGGATGATTTCTGCTTCAACACTGTTGAGAGCAGGTAGTACATATAGAAATAAAATGCTTCTCCTTCCAGTCGATTTTGGGTGGGGGGGATCCCAGAAGGACACCTGTTTTGAATGATGGAGAGAAGCTTAATCCCTCTTGGTACTCAAGCAATTTACAGAGCAAAGCGTTTTTTTCCACATGAGTTGGCTGGTTGGTTTTGTGGCCCAGGTACAAAAGAAACAGTAAGTTGTCTTTGTAAAAAACCAGAGGAATGTTGCCTAGGGTTTCTAGGTGTGTTTCCAGCTTCCACGGGGGATGTGTGGTGGTAGTACACAGAGCTCTCTATTCTTGTTAATCCATTGCCAGCTGTTTTGTATGTTCATTCTTTCTCACCCTCCTGGTGGTTCTTTCCCTGCCTCCTGTGCCTTCTCCTCTGCTTTTGTCTCCCTTTTTCTTTAGTGGTGGATGCACTTCAGTGGGGGAGCACTTTTTGTCCTCAGCTCTCAGGCCACAACCCTGAGTAGTCAGGAACAGTGATTATCAGGAAAGGAAAGAGCACCTTGCTTGCAAGCATTTCTCAGTCAGACATCCGTGAACTCTTTTTTTTTTTTTTTTTTGAGGCCTCTAACTGTGCCAAATTTGGATAGACTTCCATGGGAATAACCAAAGCAGACATCTTTGGCACATCCAGTTTGTTATAAAGCACTGAGCTTATAGCAGAGGTCAGCAAAGCCAGCACAGCACCCTCTCCCGAGGGGGTGGGAAGCAAACCTTGTTTCTTGAAGACCAGTGACAAGTGTTTGATTTGAATGTAATTTATGGACAGCATTTGAACTTGAGTATGAGACTGGTTCCTGCTGCTACCCACAGCTGATCTAAAGGAAGGGTTGAAATTCCTTTGGACGAAAGGTTTCAAAAGTCAAGCAGCTGATAAGTAGTTGCTGTGTAACTGGTGAGTATATCAAGGGAGTTTAGTGTGTGTCCTTTTTAGAGGCAAGGACTCGGAACAGAGGAGAGTTAATAATCAAGGGAACAGCGGAGGAAACCTGAAAAATGGCAGTTTTAATAAAGATGACTAAATATAGTATGCATGAAATTACTAACACAGTTCAAAAGTGAAGAGGAAAAAAAGCCAGAAAAGCAGGGAGGCTCAACGTGCAGTTGGCAGTGAGGCTGGAACTTAAACCAGATCCAAGAATTAAGGGAAGGCTGAGGAATTGCAGATTTCTTGGTGGGACTTTTGATGTTGCTGAATGGGAAGATAAGGAGGAATGAGAAAGCTGAGAAAGATCCTGAAGGGATTTGAGTGGGAGTGGGAAGGAAAGACTCCATCATTAGCCTTCATGATAGGGTAAACAAGAGTAGATTTTCTCCCGTGGTGGATTACAGATGTGCATACCATCCCGGAGAAGGCAGAACAGATGCTCTGACAATCCGAAGTGGAAGCATGGTACCTGGTGGAGAGACCACTGAGGAGATAATTCTTATGGAGAGGCTCTAACCCCAAGTACCTAGAAAAACTGCCTTTGGAGAAGGTGGCTGGTGCTGTGGCTGGGAACTTCAATGTAAGGAAAAGCTTTGACCAGCAATGAAACCTCCATTCGGACCTCAGTTTTTAGGAGAGAGGTGTTGGGTAAATGTTTCCTTCTTGGCATATGGAAAAGTGACATTGGGTAGAAGACTAGAACCAGCTGAGAAGGAAAAGAGCTCCAAGATTAAGGAAAATGATAGTCAGGCGTTGCAGCTAGGGACAAATTTCCACTGGATAATGGTATGTGATTACTAAGAAATAACTGAAATGTTGAGAGCCTGGACAATTAAAATGGAGAAATCTGAGCTTCTCATAGAGGTCAGGGTATAAAACATCCAAGTATCAGAAGGGTGGTATAATGCTCTTACTAACTGGACTAGAGGTGTTTAAAAGGCTTTGTGCTGTTCAGAAATAAATGAACAAAAGGAAAAGTTGTGCAGTAGTAATTATACAGTGGACTAGAAAAATGCTTTGGTGTAAAAAGGTCAGACTGAAATCAGTTTGGCTGAAAATCACTTTGGAAAAAGATGACAGAAGGAGCAAAGAATCTGTGTTAGCCCCAGGGTGAGACTCGAATAGGGGTAGGGATCTTTGTAGTGTTGTTAGATAAATACTGCCTTGTTATCAGGTGGTTTACTTTCCCAGGTAGAGATAAGAGAAGAAGTGATAGGGCCAAGGTACTCCTGGATTTGATTGCTGGCAAGTTTCTTCCTCAAACTAGTCACTGAACCAACAGGAAGGCAGTGCTACTTTAGCCTTCACTTTGAAAAGCAATGAGGATATTCTAGAAAATAATTTTGGATCGAGGATTCGGTTTCACTTTATGCTTTATCATCTGCTGAAAGAGCTGGCTTCCCTCTCTCTGCCCCTGTGTAGCTGATCCGAGCAGTCACGCAGCCAAGGCAGGAGTTCCATTAGCAAGGTGACTCCAGTGGGAATGAGTCAGTCGGACGGGGGGTGAGCTCCGATGGATGAGGCTCCGATGGATGCGGCTGCCAGAGAGCCGGAACCACTGCTCGGGGCTGGTGAGGCAGTCAGGCATTCCCAGTCAGCGGCAGCTCACAGTTCATCAGATGAAGTGGAACGTAAAATTGCACCTTTAGTAACCACGGGTTGATTCAGTTTGAAATATGTGAAAAAAATATAGAGAGAAGTTGGTTTGGAAATCTAGGTTTTGAACCTTAGGGGCAAATTTCAATAAGCAAAACTGGTCACAGGTGTAAGGAGCCTCAGGACTCAATTTCTGGAAGTTACAGATATGTAAAGCTTGCCTGGAAACTGAATTCTCAGTGAAGAGTTACTCTGGTCTGTAGTCCAAAATGGATGAATAGCCTGAGAATATACAGTAAGGCTAATGCAGGAATCCTGCAAACAGTGGTGGGGGAGAAGGCAGAGGGGGGGAGGAGGGCAGGACAACTTAATTCAGGTTTGTTTCTAAACATTAAATTTGATCTTGCAAGTGATATGAAAGCAAATAAAAATAAGGTTTTGTATGGTGAGAAGGATAGAGAATAACAATAATACAGAACTAAAACATTCAATATTTTTGGCTTAATTTTCAGCAAGGATAATGATAAATAGAGGAAAATACTAGATGTATGAGAATAAGAGAATGGAAATTACTACAACCAGAGGGAACTTAAGGATCGTAAAATACTCGGAGACCAACAGAAATTTCCATCTCACAATTAGGAAAAAATTAGTGCTGATTGTAACTATTTTAGCTAATTTTTCCTTCACGGTGATACCAATCATTGGAGAAAGCAGTGCCAACATGAAGAAGGGGAAAGGAAGAATTAGGCAAGCAATTAAAAGCCTGTAAGTCTCTCCTCACGATATATAAAACCTTGGAAGTCATGGCAGGGTGCGGGTGAGGGGCAGTCAAGGACTTAGGAGATTAAAAAAAATAAAGTAAACTACAACATACCTACTTCAGAGAATGAGTTTTACTGACCCTATACTTGTCTTGGGGGAGAATTAATCTTCTAGACAAGGAAGGCCATTCTATGGCATTCAGGTCAGGCATGATCTGCCAGAACAATTCCCAAGGTCTGCAGGTAAATCTTCCTGCTGAGCTCCATCAGTGGGAATATGCAGGCCGGGATTAGCGCGGGCAGGGAAAGCTGGTACCTCCCAGCTCTGAAGAGTGACGGAATACTGCTGCCAGGGAGGGAGGTCTCGAGACTCTTTTTGCATTGCAGCCCCCCCCAGGATCAACGGTTTGTTGCTGTTGAGAGAAGCCATGAAGTAGGTGATGTTGGGCAGAGAGGTACATGGCATCAAAAAGCAGACTCAAATATATTTTTAATTTGGGTATGTGTTTCTAAATGCTGTTTTATTTGGGAGGGGTAAGTGACTCTGCCGATACTCTAGAATCATGAGGCTGAAAAAGACTTGAGATCATCTAATCTAAATTAAGGCAGTTAAAACTTGTTGTGTCTGCTGTAGAGATTAAGAAATTATTCCTTGCAGCATCCTGTTTTCATAGCTGGAGACACACCCAGCTGTTTTCCCCTCCCAGTCTCTTCAGTCTGTGTTCATCTATGGTATTTTCCAAAACTACGCTCCTTTTATTGTACATACCTATCTTGAAGAGCAATATCCAGAACTCTGCTCACTTTATAGTACTATAACTGAGGCTTTATGAATGCTGAACACAGGTTGTACAAACATTCATACATCCCAGTACTGTGTTTATATTTTTACAGCATGATACTGTTAACTCAGCCCATAAATTGAACCTAACCTCTCTTTTTCTATGGAATTCCTCCTTAGCCACTCAGTATTTTTGGTGTTGACTTCTGCCTACGTGCAGTGTTTTGCATATCATCTTTTTTCTCAGATCACTTGTCCAGTTTGCCTTTTTGTCCTCTAATATAATTTGCAGTCCCATCAAGCTGGTTGGTTGTCAATTTAATAAATGTAGTCTCTGTTCCATCATCTGGGTCACTAATAAAAATAGTGAGTAAGACCAGACCCAGCGTAGGTGACTTTGGGAACTGCATTCTACATACATATTTTGGCAGATAGTTAGCGGCGATTTTTGAATGTTCAGGGGATTTTTTTTGTTTATTCCTTCTTTTTTCTCGATCTGCATCTACATTAGTTTCATTTGGGTCTCATGTGTGTAGCTTGCACACATGAATATCATAAGAGGCAGCGTGTCAGGATATAGATCTGCTTCTCCAGCCTGCTCTTCTATTTGGCAAGGAAATTTGCTTTGACATTATGTATTATTTTTGATTTAATGCTGCCTTTTACTCATGGTCTTGTGTCCTTTAAAGTCGTTACAAATAGACTGGTTATAGCTGCTGTGTGTTTCCTCCCTCTGCCCTTAATCCTGGTCTACTCTTACCATGAAATGCTTTATCATGGACCCACTTGAATAAAAACTTTGGTTGGCTTCGTTGTGAGGCAAGAAAATGTAATTAATATCATTCACCTAGACTTTTGTAATGCATCCCACAGTATGTCAAGCCATGAACAATCAGAGGAAGGCTGGGATTAGTAGAGTGAACAGTAAATTAGGTAGGAATGAGTTTATAAGATGTTGGCTATGTGGTGTTGAAATAGGCGGAGCGTTGTAGTGGTGAAATAGTTCTGTCTGCCAATAGTTGTTAGCACGTTTTGGGAATGACTTGCTTTGTGTTTTTACTAAAATGTTTGGACTAATTGATTAAATTTGATTAAATCAGTAGACAGTGCAGAACAGGAGAAGCCCTTAACACAGAGGATGAGGGGTTTTTATGCAACTAAAATGGAATGTCCTTGAGAAACAAAGTAATAAAAATGGAACAAAACGTCACTGCATAAAACGGAAAGTGGTGGATTTCGGAGCAGATGGCAAATGTAGACAAGAGCTTATCCAGTGGAAGCATTGGCAAGGAGAAGGTTTGAGCCTTCTGGCCAGTCAGAGGAGGACTGTGAACCTGCTGTGTGATGTCGAGCTGATCGCAGGTGTGACTCTGGGATGTGTGAGAACAGAGGCATGCTTGTGTCCCCCTAGAGCTGCCCCTGAGAGCCCTTTTACACTGACAGACATCATTCTGCTCAGCCACGCTGGAGAAAGAGAATTTGAAGCCAAACAGGATACAGGGCAGGAGGATGAGGATAACCAGAGCATAGAATACAATCTAACATGAGAGACTCCATGGAAGTAGGAAATGTAGGTTAGTAACGCTGCCATGTATGTTAGTATGGGAGGAACGAGGGAATGTAATCACTGCTTTAAATAGATCCTGGAGATAAATACTGTCTGATACACTATCCAAATGGATCCAGAAGATCCCAAATTCACAATACAGACCTGAGACATAACTTGGAAAAAAAAATGCAGAAGAATACATTGCTTCTTTCTAAAATACCAGTAAGTTTGAACTTAGAAAAGCATTTCACATTTAAGTAGGAAACTTCTAAGTGAGACATGTTTGTGTGACCTTTCGGAGACCCTAGAGAAAGGAGATGAACAAGATCTGGATCATTTTGATTTTATCTTTAAACTCACAGCTGTCACAGTTTGAAGATGAGTGAATTTATAAAAAGCGGAAAACTTGTTATCTCGGAGAGAAATACTTTGAACACCATCTGTCCTGTGTTTTCCTGAACGGAAAAAAAAGTGTTTGTCCATCAAGGTTGCTACTGGACAAGCATGTAGGGCAGATGTGAGAATCTAAAAATAGCATTGGGCGGGGGGGGGAGGGGGGGGGAGAATCCATTATGATATCTAGGTTATTTTCTAATTTGTTTACTAGATACACTGATGGTGTTTCAACATTATTTCAGCATTATCCTGATGCTGGGATATATTGACTAAAACCCCGTCTGTTCCATCAGACTTTTTATTATCAAATGTAAACTTTTAACCTCACCTTCTTAGTGGCTTATGCCTATAAGGGTTTTTTATTTGAGAAGTTCTCCCAAGCCTTTAATGCTGTAGATTCAGGAATCAAAGCAGTGTACTAGCAACTGTATCTGAGTAGGAGGTCTGACAGAGATACAGTATGATTATAAAATAATCATAGCAGGAGAAAATACTGCTCAAGAAGGTTAAAATACATTTCTGTGTAGTCTGACACTTGATTGTTTCTCTCCCTGCCTACATGACACACACAGGTGAGGTGAACAGTCTGGCATTTTTATTTGAGGAGTATATATTAGCATGTTATCTCAGCAAGACGGAGCTTTTTATGAAGATAATTAAAACACAATGCATCGCTGTTGCTTAATACTTAAGTCTTAGTGTTTGGAAATACGAAAATACTACTTTTAAGATCCCCTTGTGGGTAAAGTGTACAATGTTTAGAATATAAAAAGGATGTATTGCAAAACACAGACCAGTGTTCCAGTACTCCCAACAAGCTGGGACTAAGAGCACAGAGGCACTGAGTCCAAAATGAGTAATCCTCTCTCTCCGCGAATGGCCTTTCCCTATTCCGGGAATCCATAGATAGCCAGATAGAAAGCCTGAAGACCTGGCAAATGGGGTTCCTGCTTTTCTGGAGAGAGTGCAAGTAGAAAAGGAGGAAGGAGTAGAAGTTGCAGCCTTTTAACTATTCACCAACACCCCTGGACCACCCTCTTCCCCCCCAGTTCAGAGTATGCTGCAGATTGAACATGCTTATTCTACAGCTCTTACTGTGTCTGACCAACAGTGAAATGCACTGCTGTCAGTAAAAGGGAGTAAATGTAAACTTGGAGGAGTGGCCCTGAGGAGTCTTTTGTTTCTCAGAAACTGAATCCAGATTTATGTACAACAACTTTATCCACATGATGACATGAAGTAGGTATTTCCCTCTTTCAGCTTCTACGATATGTGTTCTTTTAAAACACTGCTTTCTATTCTTGATATTTTTTCAGGATTTTTCTACTTCACTTTCTGTATTTTTTGAAGCTTTTGTTATTGCAGATAGCTTCAAACAGGAGCCCTTTAACGTCTCCAGCTCTGTTCCAAGAGCCAGTTCCACTCCCCGTAGAGACTTAACTGAGTTGTCCCAGCCTGCTATTCAAGTGACCATTTTATAGCGTGGTGTCAAAAAACGTTGCAAGCCCTGGGTGTGGCGTCAGGCATACAGGGAGCATTTGATGTTACGAGAGTCATGGGGCTGTGGGAATGGAAAATCCCAGCATGGGTGCACGCTCACCACTGCCATAAGAGAGGAAGTGATGCCTGGAGTCAGGCTCCCTCAGAACCGCACCCCGATTTGCCTCCGATGGAGCCAGTGGCTTGTTTCCAGCAGGCATCCCTGGACCACAGGGCCTGCCAGCAGCCTGAGCAATCACGGAGCCTCGGCTTCAGTGGGAAGCTGAGCTTTCTGTGGTGAGGACGGTCCCGAGTTGTTTTGGTGAAGAGCAAGTAGAAAAATGCAAAATAAAATACAGTCCATTTAAAAGACAGGAAGATGACTAAGCTGGTGAATAAGATGCTCTAGACAAAGGACAGGGAGTGGTAGGGCAGAGGAACTGAAAAAACAGCAGAATTGGGAAAAAAACAGTGCTCTGGAAATCCAAGCTAACAAAATATGTAGGGGGTGAGATGGATAAAGGTGAGGCAGGTGTTTAAGTTCTGGGGAATAAGAACAGAAAGGGACCTTGTGAAAGCTAGATCTGGGTGACTCTCAGGAAGCGAGATGAGCTTCTGAGAGGCAGTTGGGAATGCAGTCTGAGAGGGACAGGAAATAGTGGGAGGGTGAAAGGTGGAGTCCTGTTCTGTAATGGACTTCAGTTAGTGGGAAGTATGAGAGGGACACGACAGTGCCGGATGCTGAATCAGAAGAGCAGAAATTCAGTGGATGTTAAGAAGCCCGAAGCTGATGTTCTCAATCAGGTTGTTTTTCTGGAGGTGAGGCTGGAAGGAGGCCGGGTAAATGAATGTTACATCCAGTAAGTTATAGGGGAAAAGGATGCAAGAACATTGTGAATGTTGCGGATAGGGCTGGAAGAAGAAAGTAAAGCCAAGAAATGAGTTGGACGGAGTTTGGCATCACTGCGATGGAAGCAAGAAGGCTGAAAAAGCATGAATACTGCAAAACATGGATGGCACCCAAGTTAAAAAGGGTTTGATGAATATTGCAGACGGAGTGTGGGTAAGAACATTATGAACTTGAAGCTGTTGTGCTTTATGAACTTGAAGCTTGCTTCGTAGAAGACAGAATCTGGTCCCAAGGTTAATGAATGTTGTGGCACGTTACCACGACACTTGAAAACTCACAGGGAAGCCCAGGATTTCCTTGCCCAATGAGTTGTACAACAAGCACAGAATGAAAAGGGTTCCTTTCTGCACAGAGTTAAAATCTGAGAGTGAGTCAAGGGCAGATGACACACAGGGACAGGAGGTGGGGAATAGAAGGCATTGCTTATGAGGGAAGATGAGGCTTCCATAAAGCAGTGGTCAACCCATTGTCAAGGTTTCAGAGGTCAATACAGCAAGCAGAGTTTTAAGGAGAAAAATGGAAAAATGTCAGTGAATCAGCTTTGCTAGTGTTGCCAGTAAATTGTTCCTGAAACTGGTAAATGAATTATAGCAGGATTGGAAGACGCTGTGTCTGAAAGTGCAGTGTGACGTGATGGGGCTGCTGGGGGAAGGAGCGCAAAGAGTGGATACTGTGGGCTGTGGGTGTTTGTGACAGAATTTTGCATGGTCTGAACATGCGTGCATTTATTAAGGCCAGAATGAAATGCAGAATGAATATAGGCTGGCGCTCTGAACTATGGGGATGGGTAGAAAAATGTGTTTTATAAGGTTTGTTAGAAAGACCCGCACCCAGAAGTGAGAGAGAGCAGGTCACACGTAAGGTGACATTGATGTTACTTGATTTGAGTGAGTGGCAAGGGTCCCAGCATTTTTGCTCAAGTAATGAAGGAGGGGGGGCTTAGGAAAACACAAGTCTGTTACAGGGATGTTGGGCTTAAAATGAGACGTCCACAAAGTGATGCCTGAGAGACTGCTCAATATTTTGTATTTGAATATAAATCTGGAGTTAGAGCACTCTCCAGCAAATAAGAAAACTCATACAATGCTATCGACTACAATGATAATGATTTTTTTTTTACGGCCACGCATCTGGTTTTTCTTTTACCACAATTACTGGTCTCCTGTTGCAGCAGGGACACTGATTCAGCCACAGAAATAGCACCAGATCACTAACAGAGCTTATTCCCAGAGTTGCGTTTACAGTACTGGTATGATGAAGTCGATGGGGATGAAGTAATGGGGAAAATTGCACAGTCATGTTGATGCATGCAGCATTAAAAACCCCATGATGCCTGCCCAGGGAAGGGCAAAATTGGTTTTAGAAGTGGACTTGAAAACATTGCAAAGATAGAAACCATATTTTAAATCGGATTAATTTGAAATACAGTGTAAAATCAGTTAGCACTGATATGGAGTGTATTAATGGTACTATTGCATGTGTTCCTTCATGTATACTCTTGTCCTCAGCTTCTCAGTTTTGAAAAATTACTAAAGGTAGCCTGGTGAAGTTTTTGCGTGTCTGATTTGCCCACCTCAATAACCAAAAAAAGGAGAGTTAAGTGAAGAATTTGTCAAATGAACTGGCACCTGAATGCCAGTTACTGCATTTCACGTGTTGCAGTTCCAGTAGTAATGGTTATTTCACACACATTAATTTCTCCTTTGGACTTTGGCTTCTGCACTTAAGTACAGGGTCTGAACTCGACGGGCTGCACAAATGCATAATGAGAAAGTGAATTCCTCCACTAGCATGAGGCTGACCGTAGCTCTGCCCTTACGCTGCATTATTTCTGCAGGAAATATCTGCAGGACTGTCACTATGAAACGGTTCTGCTTGCTAAGCAAATGTGGGGCAGCACAGACAGGAAGAAGATAAGTAGAAAAAAATGCTAATTTAAATGATGAAGACCGATTTAACTAACCTTCATTTGTTTTAAAGTTTAAATATTTACTCGTTTGCAATATTTGCATGTGCTCTTTCCTGGCCAGCAGCACTGCGCACGTGGGTTTCTCCGGCGCGGGGTGAGGAAGGAGCACGGTTTGCAGTTCAAGGGGTTCTCCGCCTGCAAGAAACGAAAGGGGGTCACAGCAGAACGCCTGATCCGCGTGTGCTGTCGCTTCCCCGGTGCCGGTGCGGCATTCCCGGTGGCCGTAGCTCCCAGCAGGGCGGTGGCACGGGGCCCGGGCGCTGGCCGCCGGCCAGCCCGCAAGTGCAGGGGCTGCAGCTGCCACCGGCCCCTGCCCGCTCGGCCAGCGCCGCTCCGCTGAAAAACCTGCCAGCCTTCTAAAGGGGAAAAATAGCAGGGGGAAAAAAAAGAGCAGCTCTTGCACGACTGTGCCAGCACAACCCGGCGTGCCTTCCGCCTCAAAGCAAACAAAAAACAAACTGCAAACTCCAGCGGAGGAAGGCAAAACCATCCACCACCTGGAATTTTTCATGCAGTCACTAAAAATACAAAACCTGCAGTATTGCTGTCCTCACACGCGTGCCCTGAGCCTGGGCTATGCTGCAGCACACCGGGGAAGTTACAACTGCGATTTTAGGAAGAGAATGTTTGCGTTTTTCCGTTGATTTTCATGATTATCTGTAGTTCTAGCGATTATCTGCAAAATAGGGCACGCTGTGTTACCAGTAATACATGTATCCTGTGGCAGTGAGCCAAGACAGTAATTGAAGGTCAGGGATTGTTTGTCGAGTGCAGTTCAGTGTGCTGCCTGATTCCATAGGGGACTGGCAGTGCCAAAGAACAAAGGCAGCTCTGTTCTGCAAGCCTATAGGATGGCTTGTTTGACAGAGTTCAGGCCCAATTGTGAGAAGAAGCAAACAGTAGTGGAAAACAGTGCTAAAATAATGTGACTACTAAAGAAGCCTTTGTAAAGTGTACTATTTTGCAAATGTCAAAATGAGGCTTGGATAGACACTAATTTTTAAAATTCTCATTTAAAAATTGGTTAGTACCTTTGCATGGCAAATCTGTGTTTTGTTAGGAACATACACATAGATATTGTGGTAAATTTTGTAAGTTGTGATGATGTAAACGTCACTTTATGTTGCCTTCGTGTACTTAACGTTAACAATTGCACCAGTAGCGACTTCCTTGGGTTTTTTATACTTCCAAAAGATGTTTTACTACTTAGTGGATTTTTCCTGAGGATGTCTTTAAGTGAAACCCTTGGAAATAGAGTTGCTGAGTTAGTATTCCATGCATAGCTGGTGCAACTTGAGAATTTTTAGCAAAATCCCTCTGTGGTAATGAATTGGTGGTGCTGGGCTGGGTATTAATATTCTTTGTTACTAAGTCGCAGTCTATTAATAAAGCTTTGTCCAAACGGGCAAACTTGCCTGTCCTCCAGACAGTCTTGTGATTTGTATTTTAATAGTGTCTGTCTTGGATATTATTAAGGATTGCCTGCTTTGACAGTTGCACTACATACCACACAGCTATCAGAGCCCCATTAGTTCAAGAGGAGCATGAAGTATGTTATGCTCTGTAATGGGCATTATTCATTTGTTTGCCCTTCCCGAAATAGCTGTTAAGTGTCTGGGCTCTTAAGAGAAATGGTAAAACAAAACCTGAAACTGTATGAGAAAGGAGGGAATCTGGTGGTAGAAGTAGTATGTCTTTGGGATGCTCAGTACTTCTTGGCGGTAATCTAAAATGTGCTTTAAAAGTTCAATTGAAGATCATAGAAGTACAGAATCAAGTTTGGAAAAAATACTTTGTTTATTGATTACTTGGCAAAGTCTGAGTTCCAAGATATTTTCTTGTGTCAGCTATTACTGATAGGTCAAGTTTTAATTTTTAGAGGTGATGAGGCCTCTGAAGGACCAGGTCTGTAAAAGACGGTCTTGCTCACTTGAGAAGAGGCCCTGTTGCTGTTGGGTGGCAGAGACCAAGGCACACTTCTGCTCCAAAGGGGAACAACAGTGCTAACTGCAGCCCCAAACCTGGAATAAGGTTGCATTTCAGTCTTTGCTACTGCATGACCCTTCTCAGTACTGGTCAAAGTGACTGAGGTGTTATTCCTCCCTGTCCAGTGAGAGGTGGGCTGGAGAACAAGGAAGTGAAAGGAAATCAGGTCAGAATGGTGTCATTAATGTGTTTCATTTTTTCTCTGGAGATAAGGCAGTGTAGCTCCACCATGGCACGGCTGGGGCAGGTGTGTTTTGGGGGAGGAACCAAGGAGGTCAGTGAGCCATGTTCTGCTGGTGGCAGAAGGCAGCCTTTCCGTGGCGAGCCCTGAGGGTATCCCTGAGTGGATGTGGTGAGGGGCTGTGGCAGGGCTGCCGGAAACCAGAGGAGCAACTGTCCGGTCCGGGTGGTCAGGAATAGATGGAGGCTGCTCCAGGCGCTGCTGCCTCCCCGCAGCCTTGCTGCCATATAAGGCTGCTCAGCTGCCTTGAGCCAGCCAGGATGGAAGACCACTTAAAAAGGAAAATCAATACAATAAACTGCCTCTGCTAGTGTCCCTTCCAAGCAAAATCCAGGAGTCTGGCAGTTACGTGGTTTGAGCATAGGCCAGGTAGCGACAAACCCCATGTACAGGTAGCCTGGTTCCTGCCCTTGCTTGTGTGTGGTGTCACAAACTGCTGTGGAAGAAAACCAGTTTGCCTGTGGTGGGTAGAGAGCCTTCCAGTTCAGCTTTAATGTTTAGCTGTACCCAACTATTCTTTTTTTTCAGAGCTTAGTATGTTAGAGCATTCCAGTACACCTTTAAGCTTACATCATTTGGAATAATTCAAGATGAGAACAGAGATGTAGTCATGCATTGATTTCCCATTATTCTCATACTTTTTTGGCAAATGACACGCTTTGTATTTTTTCCATGAAGTGAAAAATGTACAGCTGTTTATGTTTAAAGAGTTTGGGGAAAGTAAATGTCTCTATCACAACCTCCCTTGTGATTATTTTTTCTTTTTTTTTTTCTTCTTACAATCCACGTTTGTGTATGTGAGCTAAGCTCAAGGAGTGTATTACAGGTGTTTTTGCTAAATTTCTCTTTGGAAACCATTTTCTCATTACGAAGTGTCCCCTGAACCTTTTCCCCCTGGACTATTCAGTTGAAGTTTTCATGTCAACTGTTAACAACTAGTTAGTGACATTAACTTGTGTTGGAAAGTGGGAAAACACGTTTAATTTTTTTTTTTTTGGGGGGGGGGGNCGGTCATCAGGGACAAAACAGGTTGTATGCTAAAAATGAGAAAATTGTGCTTTAGAACGTTTTCCGTGAGTTCCCGGTTTGTGAGTCCCCGCTGAGCACTGTGTGCCGTTGGTGAAGGCTTTGGGCTGCGCAGCACCGGCTCTGGCGGCGCAGGGGGGCGCGGAGCCGCCCACTGCCCTCTGCTCCGGCTGCTCCTGGACTCAAACCAGGCACTGAGCTCATGCCTGACCCGCCCTTCCTTTTTATTACTTTTTTTTTTCCCCCCTCGGTTGAAAGTGGACGAGCTGCAGCCCTCGCTTGCTGACTCTCCAAAGCCCACCCGCGGGAGGGACAGGGAAGAGCTTTCCAAGGCCGGGCTCAGCGCCGCGGGGGCTTGGCGGGGGGAGGAA